>CM037875.1:187151-787151 GCA_021292105.1 Anadara kagoshimensis
GGTTTATATAAGACATGATATGTAGTAAGGGTTCTGGTTTATATAAGACATAATATGTAGTAAGGGTTCTGGTTTATATAAGACATAATATGTAGTAAGGGTACTGGTTTATATAAGACATAATATGTAGTAAGGGTTCTGGTTTATATAAGACATGATATGTAGTAAGGGTTCTGGTTTATATAAGACATAATATGTAGTAAGGGTTCTGGTTTATATAAGACATGATATGTAGTAAGGGTTCTGGTTTATATAAGACATGATATGTAGTAAGGGTTCTGGTTTATATAAGACATAATATGTAGTAAGGGTTCTGGTTTATATAAGACATAATATGTAGTAAGGGTTCTGGTTTATATAAGACATAATATGGAGTAAGGGTTCTGGTTTATATAAGACATAATATGTAGTAAGGGTTCTGGTTTATATAAGACATAATATGTAGTAAGGGTTCTGGTTTATATAAGACATAATATGTAGTAAGGGTTCTGGTTTATATAAGACATAATATGTAGTAAGGGTTCTAGTTTATATAAGACATGATATGTAGTAAGGGTTCTAGTTTATATAAGACATAATATGTAGTAAGGGTACTGGTTTATATAAGACATAATATGTAGTAAGGGTTCTGGTTTATATAAGACATAATATGTAGTAAGGGTTCTGGTTTATATAAGACATAATATGTAGTAAGGGTTTTGGTTTATATAAGACATAATATGTAGTAAGGGTACTGGTTTATATAAGACATAATATGTAGTAAGGGTTCTGGTTTATATATGACATAATATATAGTAAGGGTTCTGATTTATATAAGACATGATATGTAGTAAGGGTACTGGTTTATATAAGACATAATATGTAGTAAGGTTTCTGGTTTATATAAGACATAATATGTAGTAAGGGTACTGGTTTATTGTCGTGTCTCTTCATGAGCTTTTTCTTCTTTCTCTTTTATTTTATACCAATCTATGTGTGCAATGAGGTGAAGGTAAAACTATTTCTCGTCTATACCTGTACATAGAGACGATAGTTCAGTCTTCTGACAAAAACTTGCTTATCTGCTTTTCTGACTTTTACTTTGATTATGAAATCAACAAAAGGCTTTTGAAGATATATAACATAAGTAGTGACTTCAGTATTTCTTATGTCAACTTTTCTTCTTTATATAATAATATACCCTCTTCTCTTACATATGTATTCAAACTGGATAAAAAAAACTCTACTATAAAGTAATAGTTCTGAAACAAATATAGCATGAAGCCTACTTTTATAACGTCGATCACTCCACAATTCCTTATACAGAAAAAGTTTACACCAGGCCCTGTGACAAATCACAAAGAATAACAGAACAAACTTTAAAATCAAACTCTGTGGCACATGACAAAGTATATACACAGTCCTGTATCAGACAAAAATTGTAACATCAGACTCTGTGACACATGGCAAAGTATATACAGAGTCCTGTATCAGACAAAACGTTTAACATCAGATTCTGTGACACATGACAAATTATATACATATCCTGTATCAGACAAAAAGTTTAACATCAGACTCTGTGACACATGACAAAGTATATACACAGTCCTGTATCAGACAAAAAGTTTAACATCAAACTATGTGACACATGACAAAGTATATACACAGTCCTGTATCAGACAAAAAGTTTAACATCAAACTATGTGACACATGACAAAGTATATACACAGTCCTGTATCAGACAAAAAGTTTAACATCAGACTCTGTGACACATGACAAAGTATATACACAGTCCTGTATCAGACAAAAAGTTTACCATCAGACTGTGTGACACATGACAAAGTATATACACAGTCCTGTATCAGACACAGTTTAACATCAGACTCTGTGACACATGACAAAGTATATACACAGTCCTGTATCAGACAAAGTTTAACATCAGACTCTGTGACACATGACAAATTATATACAGAGTCCTGTATCAAAGTTTAACATTAGACTCTGTGACACATGACAAAGTATATACACAGTCCTGTATCAGACAAAGTTTAACATTAGACTCTGTGACACATGACAAAGTATATACAGAGTCCTGTATCAGACAAAAAGTTTACCATCAGACTCTGTGACACATGACAAAGTATATACACAGTCCTGTATCAGACAAAGTTTAACATTAGACTCTGTGTCACATGACAAAGTATATACAGAGTCCTGTATCAAACAAAAAGCTTATCATCAGACTCTGTGACACATGACAAAGTATATACAGAGTCCTGTATCAGACACAGTTTAACATCAGACTCTGTGACACATGACAAAGTATATACAGAGTCCTGTATCAAACAAAAAGTTTAACATCGGACTCTGTGACACATGACAAAGTATATACAGAGTCCTGTATCAGACAAAAAGTTTACCATCAGACTGTGTGACACATGACAAAGTATATACACAGTCCTGTATCAGACAAAAAGTTTAACATCAAACTCTGTGACACATGACAAAGTATATACACAGTCCTGTATCAGACAAAAAGTTTAACATCAAACTCTGTGACACATGACAAAGTATATACACAGTCCTGTATCAGACAAAAAGTTTAACATCAAACTCTGTGAGACATGACAAAGTATATACACAGTCCTGTATCAGACAAAAAGTTTAACATCAAACTCTGTGACACATGACAAAGTATATACACAGTCCTGTATCAGACAAAAAGTTTAACATCAGACTGTGTGACACATGACAAAGTATATACACAGTCCTGTATCAGACAAAAAGTTTAACATCAGACTGTGTGACACATGACAAAGTATATACACCGTCCTGTATCAGACACAGTTTAACATCAGACTCTGTGACACATGACAAAGTATATACACAGTCCTGTATCAGACAAAAAGTTTAACATCAGACTCTGTGACACATGACAAAGTATATACACAGTCCTGTATCAGACAAAAAGTTTACCATCAGACTCTGTGACACATGACAAAGTATATACACAGTCCTTTATCAGACAAAGTTTAACATCAGACTCTGTGACACATGACAAAGTATATACACAGTCCTGTATCAGACAAAAAGGTTAACATCAGACTCTGTGACACATGACAAAGTATATACACAGTCCTGTATCAGACACAGTTTAACATCAGACTCTGTGACACATGACAAAGTATATACACAGTCCTGTATCAGACAAAGTTTAACATTAGACTCTGTGACACATGACAAAGTATATACACAGTCCTGTATCAGACAAAAAGTTTAACATCAGACTCTGTGACACATGACAAAGTATATACACAGTCCTGTATCAGACACAGTTTAACATCAGACTCTGTGACACATGACAAAGTATATACACAGTCCTGTATCAGACAAAAAGTTTACCATCAGACTCTGTGACACATGACAAAGTATATACAGAGTCCTGTATCAGACAAAAAGTTTAACATCAGACTCTGTGACACATGACAATCTATATACAGAGATCTGTATCAGAACATTTATCAACAGACAATGTAACAATAAGATATACTGGTTTGTTATGATAATGTGATATGATGTAACATTATTAAGATTCCAGCAGGTGAGGTCAGTAGGTACAGAACACGTTATATATGAGAACAGAACAATAACTCTGATATATAAGGTGTTAAAATACAAAAATAAGACAATTATACCATGTACACATCAATTTTAACAGAACGGTATATATAAAAATCACAGTAAATTAATCTTCTTTTTTATGCAACATATTTTACTGAAGCAGAAAGTTTTAACCTACAATAGGTATTACACTATCTTTTATGACATCATTCCTATATCATCAATCATCAACATCAATACTACAATTGTTACGGTATTATTGGTTTGATCTTATTTCTATTTACAATTTTAGTTGTTCATTTCACTTTACCTTAAAAATCTAATATTGGCGCAAGAATATTTTCATTAAAAATTACTTTATTTTATAATTATTATTTTAAATAAAAGGTCTGATGACAACAAGGTCCAGCATATGCGTAGTGTTTTCTCTAGCATACAATTTACTTACCAGTGAAGACAAGAATATATTTAAAATAGATTACTACTTTAAAACATTGACTATTAGATATTGATTCAATTAATTGATGATTAGATACGAACCTCGACTTAAGAGTTTTCTACTTTTCTCCCCTAAAATAAGCAGTAAAACTGGCTGACAAAAGGGGCACTGTGCGTTTTTAGTACACTAATGGTAATTGTTTTGCACTTAACCGGAATATATGTACGTACATTGTATGTGCTGAAATGTACTAATGAAAAACATCGACTCTAATCATTACTGTAATTAACTCAAAGTAAAACCTTTAATGAATTATCGTGGGGTATTTATAAACATTTCATGAAATAATAATGACTTTTTTCATAATCTCGGTCAGGTCGTGCGGTCGGACGGTTGGTCGGGTATTGTGTTATACATGGACTCCTTCTTGTAACATCACTTTTTTCATAATCTCGGTCAGGTCGTGCGGTCGGACGGTTGGTCGGGTATTGTGTTATACATGGACTCCTTCTTGTAACATCGTTAAATAGTTGCTTGTAATTAAATGTAAATAACAGTGTAATGCACCATGAATAGTTAATAATGTGCTATATATAAACCATGGTACAGTACTTACTATATATATATATACTACAGAGGGATGAAGTACGCTCGGCTACCTGGATGTATCAGAGTATGTACCTTACTATATATATATATACTACAGAGGGGATGAAGTACGCTCGGCTACCTGGATGTATCAGAGTATGTACCTTACTATATATATATACTACAGAGGGGATGAAGTACGCTCGGCTACCTGGATGTATCAGAGTATGTACCTTACTATATATATATACTACAGAGGGGATGAAGTACGCTCGGCTACCTGGATGTATCAGAGTATGTACCTTACTAATATATATACTACAGAGGGGATGAAGTACGCTCGGCTACCTGGATGTATCAGAGTATGTACCTTACTATATATATATATACTACAGAGGGGATGAAGTACGCTCGGCTACCTGGATGTATCAGAGTATGTACCTTACTATATATATATACTACAGAGGGGATGAAGTACACTCGGCTACCTGGATGTATCAGAGTATGTACATCTTTATCGTATATTGTCAACAGGTGTAACGTGTAAATCCAATACATCCTCCGAGACAAGACAAGACATACGTAAATAAGACTGTATAACACAACAGATTCTAACTTATTTAATGATTCATTGTTTTTCTTACATATAGCAGAGTCTTCAACATGTTTTTGTCTTCTTATCATTAACGTTTGTCTGTTTCTTTCAGTTACAAACGTCCTCCTCTTTTTCTAACAAATTCAGTCTAGACACTGAACTACTTTTGGAGTAAGCTCCCGTTGTTTACCAGATTGGGAAGCTGAACGCCAATCCATTGCAGAGTTACAACCTTCAGATGTTAATCAAATTAAATTTAAAACTTAAACCGAGGAAAGGTAAATGAGTTAACAATAAACACAGTGTTAGTGTGAATGTATTACTTATAATAACTAAGTTACTTTAAGCTGCAGTAAACACTTCAAATCTTCAGTCTAAACCAACAGTAATCTACCTATGGTAAAAAGGGGAATTTATACACAAAAGGTTACATAACGTAATATATTTATTTTATGACTTCTGTGACCTACAACAGGATTGGTGGTATTAGATAGTGTTTACAATTTTTGATACCAAACATCAATTGATCGTATTCTACACAGAAAATAATCGTCTATTGTGAGACAACTCTGAAAACAATCCTGCATTTTGGTGTATATCACAGAAAATAATCGTCTATTGTGAGACAACTCTGAAAACAATCCTGCATTTTGGTGTATATCACAGAAAATAATCGTCTATTGTGAGACAACTCTGAAAACAATCCTGCATTTTGGTGTATATCACAGAACAATAATTTGTCACAGCGTGAAATTATAAAACAGTCCTCTAATATAGTGTAATCAGGTTGGGTATGAGGACTTAACTGATTGCTATGTGCCATCAACTTACAATATAGTAATAATGTAACCTTTACATGTAGAATGACCTGATGGATTACCGTCACCTGGGTGATTAACAGGGCACTTTACATGTAGAATGACCTGGTGGATTACCGTCACCTGGGTCATTAACAGGGCACTTTACATGTAGAATGACCTGATGGATTACCGTCACCTGGGTGATTAACAGGACACTTTACATGTAGAATGACCTGATGGATTACAGTCACCTGGATGATTAACAGGGCACTTTACATGTAGAATGGCCTGATGGATTACAGTCACCTGGGTGATTAACAGGGCACTTTACATGTAGAATGACCTGGTGGATTACCGTCACCTGGGTGATTAACAGGACACTTTACATGTAGAATGACCTGATGGATTACCTTCACCTGGGTGATTAACAGGGCACTTTACATGTAGAATGACCTGATGGATTACAGTCACCTGGGTGATTAACAGGGTACTTTACATGTAGAATGACCTGGTGGATTACCGTCACCTGGGTGATTAACAGGACACTTTACATGTAGAATGACCTGATGGATTACCTTCACCTGGGTGATTAACAGGGCACTTTACATGTAGAATGACCTGATGGATTACAGTCACCTGGGTGATTAACAAGGCACTTTACATGTAGAATGACCTGGTGGATTACCGTCACCTGGATGATTAACAGGACACTTTACATGTAGAATGACCTGATGGATTACAGTCACCTGGGTGATTAACAGGACACTTTACATGTAGAATGACCTGATGGATTACCGTCACCTGGGTGATTAACAGGACACTTTACATGTAGTATGACCTGATGGACTACCGTCAGCTGGGTGATTAACAGGGCACTTTACATGTAGAATGACCTGATGGATTACCGTCACCTGGGTGATTAACAGGACACTTTACATGTAGAATGACCTGATGGGTTATCGTCAGCTGGGTGATTAACAGGGCACTTTACATATAGAATGACCTGATGGATTACCGTCAGCTGGGTGATTAACAGGGCATTTTACATGTAGAATGACCTGATGGATTACCGTTAGCTGGGTGATTAACAGGGCATTTTACATGTAGAATGACCTGATGGATTACCGTCAGCTGGGTGATTAACAGGGCACTTTGCATACCATAATCATTAACAATCTGGACAAATCACAGTGCCCCTTTAACACCCAAACGATTTACATGGCGCCTTTATAGACTTAGATCGTCTACAAGGCGTCTTCAACACCTAGCCGATTTACAAGACGCTTTTAACATTTAACACACACAGGCGGTTAACAAAATACCTTCGACACCAAGACGATAAACAAGGCGCCTTCAAAATCAAGAAAATTTACAAGGCGCCTTCAACACTCAGAAAATTTACAAGGCGCCTTTAACGCAGAAAATATTTATAGGGCGCTTTTAATACCTATACTACTTACAAGCCAAGCGATGAATTTCAAGGTCCATTTAACACCCTGGTTATTTATAAAGCGCCTTTTTAACACCCAGACAATTTACAAAGTCTCTTTATATACCAGATGGTTTACATTGAGACACTGAGAGGCGCCTATAACAACTGAATTATTTACACACATCTTTAATATATAGTTCCACATAATTTACCATTATACAATGTACTTGCAATCACAAATTCACTGTACTTATAAATCTCTATCTTAGTAAGATTGTTTCATAAATATATATAATGGAATCAGTTTGATTTACGCGCTGTTATCTATTGGTATATATGAAACCATTCAAATTTTCATTATTTTACTTAAACTCTCAGCAATATTGATTGTGTGTATAAGCTTTATCAATCTGAACGGTCTAGATTTGTATCAGGTTAACCAGTACATAGTTGACTCCTAGTTCATATTGGTGCAATATATATATACATGTATATACATATACATATATATATATAATAGTCCAAAAATTGTAGAATTGATTTCAAGAATCGAAAAAATAAGTTCTTTGAAAACAAACGAAAAAAAACTTTCATATTGTTATTTGCTCTTGAGCTTTCATACTTTCGACACTCTTCGGGTGCATCAATGAAGAAACGGTGCATAATAACATAAAGAAACTACAGCCAATATACAGGCGCTACAGCAAATATACAAGGGTTACAGCAAATATACAGGCGCTACAGCAAATATACAGACCCTACAGCAAATATACAGGCGCTACAGCCAATATCAAAGGCGCTACAACAAATATACAAGGGCTACAGCACATATATACAGGTGCTACAGCAAATATACAGGCGCTACAGCCAATACCAAAGGAGCTACAGCAAATATACAGGCGCTACAGCAAATATACAGGCGCCACAGCAAATATACAGGCGCTACAGCAAATATCAAAGGCGCCTCAGCAAATATACAAGGGCTACATCACATATACAGGCGCTACAGCAAATATCAAAGGTACTTCAGCAAATATACAAGGGTTACAGCAAATATACAGGTGCTACAGCAAATATACAGGCGCTACAGCAAATATACAGGCGCTACAGCAAATATACACGGGTTACAGCAAATATACAGGCGCTACAGCAAATATACAAGGGTTACAGCAAATATACAGGTGCTACAGCAAATATACAGGCGCTACAGCAAATATACAAGGGTTACAGCAAATATACAGGCGCTACAGCAAATATACAAGGGTTACAGCAAATATACAGGCGCTACAGCAAATATACACGGGTTACAGCAAATATACAGGCGCTACAGCAAATATACAGGCGCTACAGCAAATATCAAAGGTACTTCAGCAAATATACAAGGGTTACAGCAAATATACAGGCGCTACAGCAAATATACAGGCGCTACAGCAAATATCAAAGGTACTTCAGCAAATATACAAGGGTTACAGCAAATATACAGGCGCTACAGCAAATATACAGGCGCTACAGCAAATATACAGGCGCTACAGTAAATATCATAATTAAATTTCTTCTGGTTTCTGTCGTTTACTTCATCAAAGAATATATATATATAATGTTATAATGCAATTTACAATTCCATTATTACAACTTCGACAACTATATGTTATCAGCCGATAGCAACAATAGAAAGTAGTTACGGCTTTGTTGACAATCTGTGTGTCAACGGGTTTCTAGATCCCCAATTTGACGTTGCGCGTAACGTTGAAAACGAAAAAACCCAAAGATGTTTACACTACGCCCAATAACTTCAGTCAGGTATACTCACAAATTTTACGTTTTCAAATTGCACGTTCATTTTTAACATGAGAATGTAAACCAATTTGTAATTATTCAATAAAAATCATAAGGAAGAAAAGTCTGTACTATTTTTTCACGTTGACAGTATCATCAGCGTTTCAATCCGCCATTAACACAGTGGAGTACCATCGACATAACATTGTATATGTTTGTTAAAGTTACCATGGAAAATATTAAAAATATAAGAAATAAAGACTATTGTATTGTTATTTATCGTGGTATAACTAACTTCATTTCTAAAGTACATTTAAGAAATGGTATATCCATTTCTTTGATGTATTAAATGATAAAATTTCGAACAAAATAGTATATTACACTGCCATAATGGTTAGTTAGCATTAAAGTTCCCTGTAGCTAGCTTGATAAGGTTAGCTTAAAGTACATGCTACATAAAGCTTCTAAAATAAACTCTGTGCGTAGGATAACAGTATTTTTTATATAATTACATTATAATGGAGTATTTTAAATTGACGTAAATTAAGTTCAATAGAAGTAATACTAAAACAAAAATATATTTGTATACATTAATCGGTATAAATTCCTTGAGGTCACAAACGAAATGTTTATCATTCATCGATTTAAGAATTTACCTATTTTGAAAATTGAATCGATAAAAAGTAAATAAGTCGGTGTAACTACAAGCCCTTATCATTGATTTTTAAACATTTAGCATGTTCAAGTGATTGTAAGATTTCAACTTCAAGTTTGTTCTATTGAAGTGATGAAGTAAACAGGACAGGGTAAGCTTTGTCATAACGTGTTATTAAATGTTGCCGATACAAACTAATAATACAGTCTTCTGTTTGGTGTGAATTTTACATTTCAAACAAACGTTTCTACAAAGCGTGTTCTGTCTGATCATTACTTGAGGAGTAACACAACATCCAAACAAATATGAAGGGTTTTGATATATTTTATCTTAATATTCAGGAATTGACTTACGTTTTAATTATCAGGAAATATATAGGTTTGACAGTCCAACGTGCTAAATTTACATTTGAAAGCTAACAATGTGTTTTAAATCTTAACAGGTGTCTGAAATATAATCAACATCGTAAATTTATATTTTATGGATGTTTCCTAAAATGGCGCTTTCAAGGTGAAATCTCCATAAATAATTTATTAAATATTTTCATTAAATCGGTGATAATCATTGCATGTCGATTACAACGCTATCGTAAAACGCTATCGTTAATAAACGTGAGACAATCTCGTTATTAATGGTTTTATCTTTGTAGAAATCATTTTATGGGGAATACGAGACGGAAAAATTAATATTATTTGTACATTTTAATATTTTTCAATGTTTCTGAGATAACTTCTATGGTAATTTAAACGATATTGGAACAAGCATGGAAACTTGTGTCTAAAGCACCTCCAAATAATGGAGTGAGCATGGTAAGGAATTCTTGCTACCCCCAAATAAATGCGTAGACATGGTAAGGTGCATCTATTTACCCCTAAATAAAAGATCTAGAGTAGTCTAACTACCCTTAAATAATGGAGTAAGCATGAAGTAAGATAAGGTGCATTTAACGACCCAAAATTATGGAGTATGTAGTGTCATGTGCACCTGGTTCCCCGAAATATTCTATAGAGTAGTTACTGACTGTCCCACTTAATGGAAAAACATGACAAGATATTCCCCAATATAAAAGCGTAGGCATTGTATGGTGCATATAACTCCGCAAAATGAAGGTAGAGCAGACACTGCTACCCCAAATAATAGAGTTGGTACAGTTGGTTGTATCCGTCTGATTAATGTGCTGGCAAGTGTCATTGCTAATGAGTAGTGGCCTCGTGAAACGTGCTAAAAAGTGTCACTGCTAATGAGTAGTGGCCTCGTGAAACGTGCTAACAAGTGTCACTGCTAATGAGTAGTGGCCTCGTGAAACGTGCTAACAAGTGGCACTGCTAATGAGTAGTGGCCTCGTGAAACGTGCTAACAAGTGTCACTGCTAATGAGTAGTGGCCTCGTGAAACGTGCTAACAAGTGTCACTGCTAATGAGTAGTGGCCTCGTGAAACGTGCTAACAAGTGTCACTGCTAATGAGTAGTGGCCTCGTGAAACGTGCTAACAAGTGGCACTGCTAATGAGTAGTGGCCTCGTGAAACGTGCTAAAAAGTGTCACTGCTAATGAGTAGTGGCCTCGTGAAACGTGCTAACAAGTGTCACTGCTAATGAGTAGTGGCCTCGTGAAACGTGCTAACAAGTGGCACTGCTAATGAGTAGTGGCCTCGTGAAACGTGCTAACAAGTGTCACTGCTAATGAGTAGTGGCCTCGTGAAACGTGCTAACAAGTGTCACTGTTTATGAGTAGTGGCCTTGTGAAATATGCTAACAAGTGTCACTGCTTATGAGTAGTGCTAATGAGTAGTGACCTCGTGAAACGTACTAACAAGTGTCACTGCTTATGAGTAGTGCTAATGAGTAGTGGCCTCTTGAAATGTACTAACAAGTGTCACTGCTAATGAGTAGTGGTCTCGTGAAACGTGCTAACAAGTGTCACTGCTAATGAGTAGTGGTCTCGTGAAACGTGCTAACAAGTGTCACTGCTTATGAGTAGTGACCTCGTGAAACTGGCTAACAAGTGTCACTGCTAATAAGTAGTGGCCTCGTGAAATGTGCAAACAAGTGTCACTGCTAATGTGTAGTGGCCTCATGAAACGTGCTAACAAGTGTCACTGCTAATGTGTAGTGGCCTCGTGAAACGTGCTTACAATTGTCATTGCTCAAATTCAGATGACGTCACATACATTTTGAAGTTCATTGAGAACAATCATGATGGGTGTAATATTGGCGTTTTACGCATCGATAAACATGCATGTAATTGTATTATTATCGAGGCGTAATCTAGTGGAGGAAATGATAAAAGTACATTATGTGTGGAAACTTGTTGATATGATGATAAACTGAAAGTCAATAAACTCGACGACCGACCAACCATTGGTCCCGCTTAATTTATACATAAATTTTACTTGTAACAGTTCAATCAATATTTAATCCATAATGACGTCACTTACAAACTGGTCTTATTGTTTTATTAATTTACCAATGTTAAAATGTACAACCTAGCTACTTCAAAAAATTTAATTAATTGTTTAATTTCCAAGTTTATTTGTGTTAATACTATTATTGTTATTATTGTTTTTATTATATTGTTTATTATTGTGTATCGATATAAGTATGTTGTAAAGTTTATGATATACAGCTTTAAATCAATAATTGGACCTGTTATTGCTGTGTATATGAGATTAATAATGGGAAGAGTCGTATAGTATATACATATAAATCTATTGTAGAATAGTACATAATTTTATAAGGGTATAACGTACAAGCTTATTAACGTTTAGAATAGATTATAATTTACATAAGAATTGAAACTAGAATCAAATGAGACTACCAGCAAGTATGAAGAAGCCGGACAGATCTGCTGTATATTGTTTACAGTACGATTGTACCGACCTGACCCTGTATTTAAAGAGCTTTAGTAAAGGCAGTCTACCAGATCGTTACCAGCAGTGGAGTAGAAATGACGTACAGAGTTTAACTTACACTTCATTCATTCATTTATATAGAGCGACGACACTTCGTTTACGTTAATATACACATTTTTATACGATACAAGATTGATGATTTAAACTAGAATATTTCCTGTGTAAGTCAACTCGGTGAAGTCAATTTGAAAAAAAATAAAATTAATATTTTGGAATTTATTTTGAAACTTTTGTGAAAAAAAACTATGGCAGAAGGTGCCGTGAGAAGCGTAGTTAAAAAAGCTACTTCTTCAGTGACCAAATTAAATGCACGGCCACTTTTAACCGAGGCCACAGCAACAGCGGCTACAGATATTTCAAATGCTGCAGGATTTATTTCAAATGTGAAACAAGTGGACAAACCGAAGGCTCTTCAGGAACTACAGGGGCCAACAGGATACCCAATTGTAGGAACTGCAACAGAATATTTTCGTAAAGAAAACAGAGGGAAAATGCATGAAGTGCAGGTAAGAATCTCTCTCTCTCTCTCTCTCTCTCTCTCTCTCTCTCTCTCTCTCTCTCTCTCTCTCATATTTTATATTATTTCTTTAACATCTTGATTCAGTAACCTCTAATACAACGATGCAGAAAATGTATCATCAAACACTTAAACACATGTTACCTTAATGGTTTATTGTTTTACAACAGTGATCTGATCAAACTCTCTAATACAACGAAAAAAATGTAGCATTGAAAAGGGAAACCATCAGCAATCTAATAGTAAAAAAAATCTAAATAACATCTTCACCTCTTGTATTATTTCGAGTTTAAATAATTTTACAATGTTGCAGCATGATTTCACTTTCTGGATAGATGTGTTTCTTGTTCTGAAGTGTTTCTTGTCCCGATGTGTTCCTTGTCTCGATGTGTTTCTTGTCCTGATGTGTTTCTTGTCCCGATGTGTTTCTTGTCCCGATATTCCTTGTCCCGATGAGATTCTTGTCCCGATGAGATTCTTGTCCCGATGTGTTCTTTGTCCCGATGTGTTTCTTGTCCCGATGTGTTCCTTGTCCTGATGTGTTTCTTCTCCCGATGTGTACAGGTGTATTTGCTTATTCGTCAGGTTTAAATGCGTATTGCTGAGATTTTCTTTATCACCTATGCATGCTGTTTCATATACCTTAACATGTATGGTCTCTTTTTATCTATTCGAAGGTTATGCGCCGTGTCGATAGGTTTCATACTCTCGGTACCCCCATAATATTTTGTGTTGTATGTATTGCTGCGTCTCATACTCTCCGCAGTGCCCCCTTTATGAATGGATCTACTTTTATCAGAAAACACCTGCAGATATCTTTATGAGAAGCACTTACTGACACTGTGATCTTACCCAGGTGCATTAAAGCTACAACTGTCTTCTACAACTTGATCGACGGTAACTATTGATTTAGGATAATGAACGACCTTTTTTAAATGCAGAATCAGTGCTGATAATTCAATTTAAATGAAGTGAAGTGTGTAGAATGTGAGATCTGTAGGTACATACTTTTTAAACCTAGAGCTACTTATGTGTAAATTGTGTCAGTTTTACAAGGATACAAACACATCGTTAAGGCAGTCAACAAAGGTATGACGGTAACCACTGAATGGAATCCAACCTTGTTAGAAATAAATTACAATATAACCAGCATGTTAGAAGAATGAAATATTATACGTTCTGACACACACTCGCTGGCTAAGTACATCCATTTACGTTTTGACATCTTGAAGAAATGCCTAAGTTACGATAACAAAATTCCCATCACATGTTCATATTTTGATAAAAATCTTACCACAACAGTGTCAGTACATTCCTGAGATTTTTTATTAGAAAAACTAATTCACAAAAATATGAAGGATCAATCCATAGACTATCTAAATAGGGATCTGCCATAGGCATAATTCATCTATATTAAATCTGAATTTCATCGGAGCATGATGATACAATATTTGTTTGTACCGGTCGTCGTCGGTCATGAAGTGTAATATTTCTGTCGGTCAGCGTCGGTCATGAAGTGTAATGGTTGTACCGGTCGTCGTCGGTCATAAAGTGTAATATTTCTGTCGGTCAGCTTCGGTCATAAAGTGTAATGGTTGTATCGGTCGTCGTCGGTCATTAAGTGTAAGATTTCTGTCGGTCAGCGTCGGTCATAAAGTGTAATGGTTGTACCGGTCGTCGTCGGTCATTAAGTGTAATATTTCTGTCGGTCAGCGTCTGTCATGAAGTGTAATGTTTGTATCGGTCGTCGTCGGTCATAAAGTGTAATATTTTTACCGTTCGTCGTCGGTCATTGTTATATTTCTACCGTTCGTCGTCGGTCAGTGTAATATTTCTACCGTTTGTCGTCGGTCAGTGCTATATTTCTTCCGTTCGTCGTCGGTCAGTGCTATATTTCTTCCGTTCGTCGTCGGTCAGTGTTATATGTCTACCGTTCGTCGTCGGTCAGTGTAATATTTCTACCGTTCGTCGTCGGTCATCGTCGGTCAGTGTAATATTCCTACCGTTCGTCGTCGTTCAGTGCTATATTTCTTCCGTTCGTCGTCGGTCAGTGCTATATTTATTCCGTTCGATGTCGGTCAGTGTAATATTTCTACCGTTCGTCGTCTGCCAGTGTAATTTTTCTACTGTTTGTCGTCGGTCATGAAGTATAATATTTTTACTGTTCGTCGTCGGTCAGTGTAATATTTCTACCGTTCGTCGTCGGTCAATGTAATATTTCTACCGTTCGTCGTCGGCCAGTGTTATATTTCTCCCGTTCGTCGTCAGTGTTATATTTCTACCGTTCGTCGTCGGTCATGAAGTGTAATATTTCTAAAGGTCGTCGAATGTCAGTGTAAAGTTTGAATCAGTCGTCGTCGGTCAGTGTAAAGTTTGAATCAGTCGTCGTCGGTCAGTGTAATGTTTGTATCGGTCGTCGTCGGTCAGTGTAATGTTTGTATCGGTCGTCGTCGGTCAGAGTAATATTTGTTTCGGTCGTCGTCGGTGAGAGTAATGTTTATATCGGTCGTCGTCGGTCAGTATAATGTTTGTATCGGTCGTCGTCGGTCAGTGTAATGTTTGTATCGGTCGTCGTCGGTCAGTGTAATGTTTGTATCGGTCGTCGTCGGTCAGTATAATGTTTGTATCGGTCGTCGTCGGTCAGTGTAATGTTTGTATCGGTCGTCGTCGGTCAGTGTAATGTTTGTATCGGTCGTCGTCGGTCAGTATAATGTTTGTTTCGGTCGTCGTCGGTGAGAGTAATGTTTATATCGGTCGTCGTCGGTCAGTATAATGTTTGTTTCGGTCGTCGTCGGTCAGTGTAATGGTTATATCGGTCGTCGTCGGTGAGAGTTATGTTTATATCGGTCGTCGTCGGTCAGTTTAATGTTTGTATCGGTCGTCGTCGGTCAGTGTAATGTTTGTTTCGGTCGTCGTCGGTGAGAGTAATGTTTATATCGGTCGTCGTCGGTCAGTGTAATGTTTGTATCGGTCGTCGTCGGTCAGTGTAAAGTTTGAATCAGTCGTCGACGGTCAGTGTAAAGTTTGAATCAGTCGTCGACGGTCAGTGTAAAGTTTGAATCAGTCGTCGTCGGTCAGTGTAATGTTTGTTTCGGTCGTCGTCGGTGAGAGTAATGTTTATATCGGTCGTCGTCGGTCACGAAGTAAAATACTTCTATCGGTCAGCGTCGATCAGTGTTTTGCACCGGTCGCCGTCGGTCAGTATTATGTTTGTACCGGTGGTCGCCGGTCAGTGTAATATTTCTACCGGTCGTCGTTGGTCAGGGTAATGACTCAATATCTGTTGCATATGTCTTCCTTAATAATAATAAATCAAAAACAAACATACCCATCCATGTCGAAACCACAACCTAAAAGCAAAGTGAAAACTTTGAAACTGTTAATTCAGGTTAAACACTCGAAATTCCACCAGGAAATGAAACCAGGTGCTCTGGAAGGATAAGTACTTACTGTTTAACTAGCTACGACCGCCACGTGTGAAATAGCATGACGGCCATAATACTTTTTGCGGGACTTGATTGTGAGACCTAACAAATTAAGTTTTCTGATTTCCCAAATATTCTCGTTTTAAACAATGCCTAAATTATTTTAAAATATTTTAATTCTTTTCTTGTCTTGTGGTTTTGAAAATATATAGTATCGTTGATGGATAGAGAATGTTTCAAATAGCTAATGTATTTAAACATGTTAAACTCATGAATACCAAGAAGTTGTAATTCAAGACAAAAATATCAACAGGTTTTACATAGCGTTTGTACAAAACTACAATACAAACAGACATATTAAACAATCATCAAAGATAATGTCTCTCTATTCACTTCAATGTAAATTATCAAAACCAGTTATAATAAGTACTGGTTAATATCATTTATAATATTTACTGGTTAATATCATTTATAATAAGTACTGGTTAATATCATTTATAATAAGTACTGGTTAATATCATTTATAATAAGTACTGGTTAATATCAGTTATGATAAGTACTGGTTAAAATAAGTACTGGTTAATATCATTTATGATAAGTACTGGTTAAAATAAGTACTGGTTAATATCAGTTATAATAAGTACTGGTTAATATCAGTTATAATAAGTACTGGTTAATATCATTTATAATAAGTACTGGTTAATATCATTTATAATAAGTACTGGTTAATATCAGTTATAATATTTACTGGTTAATATCATTTATAATAAGTACTGGTTAATATCATTTATAATAAGTACTGGTTAATATCAGTTATAATAAGTACTGGTTAAAATAAGTACTGGTTAATATCATTTATGATAAGTACTGGTTAAAATAAGTACTGGTTAATATCAGTTATAATAAGTACTGGTTAATATCAGTTATAATAAGTACTGGTTAATATCAGTTATAATAAGTACTGGTTAATATCAGTTATAATTCTGTTTCCTTATAAAGTAAAAAAAATAAAAATTAAACAAAAAAAAACTTGTCACGGTACATCAACGATTATTTTATATAAAGTCAGATCATTCTTGTTATTGCTTTACCACAAAATCTACAAAAAATGTAAATGATTCACTGAAAAATACTCAGCGAACCTAAAGACAGAGAAAGAGAGAAAGTGTAACTTATGTAAAACTTTAAAAAGCTTTATCGTCTATTTTTAAACCAAAATCAATGAAAATTACCCAAGTTCAGATTGTTTTGTTTATTTTGATATAAATTATGAAATGCGGACCATAAATTAAGACAACACATTAAAGCACTTAAGGTCATGTATATTTTCAAAATAACAACACAAAATGTGAACTTAATGAAAAAACAAATAACACTTTTAACACAGATCCTATAAAAAGCTTACAGAGTTCCATGTCCGAAATTCTCCCGCTCAGTAAGTTTACTATCAATTATTGTTTTTCCGTACTTCAGTCTGGTAAGGATTTATATCATTAGTTCATTTGTAAAAGGGATTATAGTATAAACTAAACTTAATCTTAACCTAATCAGAAGTTATCGGACATTTGAAGAATTAGAAAGTCACTTCGTATTAAATTGTCGGTTAGTTGGTTGGTTTGGTAATTAAATTTTGATTAACGTAACATCAGCATTTTTCCTATTAGTGGCGACGTGATTTTTCTTATCAATGTTAGCTTAAGTGGTGAATTGTATACAATTATTGTCTTTTAATGAGGTGGATATGGGATTATATGAACCTGATATTCACCTATATTATTTTGGTCAGGTCCGTAGAATCCCATATTCACCGATATCAAAAGATAGTAATTGTTTTATTATATGACACTGACATTTTAAAATTCAGATTTTAGTGTAATTAGCAAAATGAAAGGTATTACTGGAGACGTACATCAAGTCGGAAAAGCCGGGTTTTTTTTTAAAGCTCTTTTAAATACTTTCTTGTTAGTTTAACACATTTGTGAATTTAAAGTTTCTTTGTATTAATGGCATCTTTTGATGCAAAAATCTTCTGAGGTTTCCACAGACGAAAACGATTGTTAACGCTGCTCGTCGTCCGACAATTTATTTTTTGTGTATTGCCAAATTATGTCAGAGACGTCAGTGCGTGCTATCTTTTGATATTTTTTAATTGTGACGTCATGATTTACGGAAAGTCCCCTTTCTAGTAGCGTTAAAGTGGTCCGCCAACATTTTATTGACTTTTTGAGGCATTTTTTTATTGAATATTGCTAAATGTACCACTGAAATTGACCAATCAGAGAAAAGGAAAACACGCAGTCATATAATAAATTCTAATCTAACTTGTGCAAGTGCAAAATTATTGCGACCTGATAATCACATAATGTCGACAGAGCTCGAACCAACAGTGGCGCCTTTGGTTTGAAGTATAACGCCGTAAACTGTTTGTAACCATACGTAAACTTAACCTGCACAAATTACTGTAGGGTTTGATAGTTTAACTCTAAAAGACAGACCTGACGATGTAATAGTTACCAACCTGACGATGTAATAGTGACCGACCTGACGATATAATAGTGACCGACCTGACGATGTAATAGTGACCGACCGGACGATGTAATAGTGACCGACCGGACGATATAATAGTGACTGACCTGACGCTGTAATAGTGACCGATTGAGCGATTTGTAAGTATGGTAGTTTAAATTCTCGAGACCAACAGCGCTTTTTGGAAGCTAAAATCCACAAGACCGCAGTTCGGACGATGTGTTATAAATTTACGAGACCGACCGTCTCCGGATTGAATGTATCCCCCGCTACTTTGATTAATGTTCTGCTTAAAGCAACTATATTCATCGTAATTAATATTTGTATATTTATTCAGTTTCGCCCCTCGAATGTATCCCCTCAGATATCAATTGGTATGTAATTAAATATAAATATAATAGAAGCGGTACCTTGTTCCTGCAGTACAGTGCACCCATTGTTGACTTCTGATTAAATAACCTTAAGAATGTGAATTTCTTTTTTCAACTCTTTTAAGAGTGTATAATTATCGTTTTGTTTGTGTATTTTTGTTATCAATAGATATATTTATAAATGTATGTTTTCTATAACTCTAAAACTGACAAAATGGAATCTCTGTGTTGATGCGGGTGTTACATTAAACAGCAAAAGTTTGGTATTACAATAAATGAATCCAATTTATTCCTTGTCTATTTAAGATAATTTTGACTCATTTTAGCTCCAGTTTTGACATCAATGATTTTCGTAATATGAACTTCTTAATGTAATTATTATCAATATAATTTTCACTTTACAGCGCCAGTTTCATCAAAAGTATGGTAAAATGTTTAAAGAAAGACTAGGATCAGTAACCAATGTATCCATTGCTGACCCAAAACTTGTAGAAGACTTGTTACGGAAAGAAGGCAAATATCCGCTACGACCACCTTACGCTTCATGGCTTCTGTACAAAAAACTAAGAAAACAGAAATGTGGAATCATGTCTTCGTAAGTAAAACCTGAATATACAAGCTCAGTAAACGACACAAGTACTGAGACAACATCTCACAAAGTAATACAGAAACACAAGTCTCACAAAGTAATACAGAAATACAAGTCTCACAAAGTAATACAGAAACACAAGTCTCACAAAGTAATACAGAAACACAAGTCTCACAAAGTAATACAGAAATACAAGTCTCACAAAGTAATACAGAAACACAAGTCTCACAAAGTAATACAGAAATACAAGTCTCACAAAGTAATACAGAAACACAAGTCTCACAAAGTAATACAGAAACACAAGTCTCACAAAGTAATACAGAAACACAAGTCTCACAAAGTAATACAGAAACACAAGTCTCACAAAGTAATACAGAAACACAAGTCTCACAAAGTTATACAGAAACACAAGTCTCACAAAGTAATACAGAAATACAAGTCTGACAAAGTAATACAGAAACACAAGTCTCACAAAGTAATACAGAAATACAAGTCTCACAAAGTAATACAGAAACACAAGTCTCACAAAGTAATACAGAAACACAAGTCTCACAAAGTAATACAGAAACACAAGTCTCACAAAGTAATACAGAAACACAAGTCTCACAAAGTAATACAGAAACACAAGTCTCACAAAGTAATACAGAAACACAAGTCTCACAAAGTAATACAGAAACACAAGTCTCACAAAGTAATACAGAAATACAAGTCTCACAAAGTAATACAGAAACACAAGTCTCACAAAGTAATACAGAAATACAAGTCTCACAAAGTAATACAGAAATACAAGTCTCACAAAGTAATACAGAAACACAAGTCTCACAAAGTAATACAGAAACACAAGTCTCACAAAGTAATACAGAAACGGAGTGTAATTTTTTACATTGATTTAAAATTTAATTATCATTCAGTATCAGTAAGGGATGTCTTAAGTGTCACTCAAACTTAATCTCATGCAAACAATTTTGAATAAATGAATCAATTATGGTAATGAACAGAACACGTGGGGATTCTATTACAGAAACTAAACCCTATACCACAGTTACTTTGTACACACAAACATTCAAACATTAAAAGTCAACACATTCAGACATTAGCTATGTCATGTGCTACTTTGAATTGTTAAAAATAATGCATTCAAAAGTAACACATGTCTATAATGCATTCAGAAGTAGCCACATGTCTATAATGCATTCAAAAGTAGCCACATGTCTATAATGCATTCAAAAGTAACACATGTCTATAATGCATTCAAAAGTAGCACGTGACAGCTACGTTTCCTCTTCAGTACGAGTTTTAAAGCTACTTATTATTATTATTATTATTATGTTATTATTATTATTATTATTATTATTATGTTAAGCAAAAAGGTTTGAACAACTGTACCTTTTCAATAAATTCTTCCGAAAACTCGGTTTGAAAATATTATGGGCAAAAATATTACTACATGCATGCGACATTCATTCATGTAAAATGGCAGCAGGGGAGTATGAGAAGATGGGGTATACACGATTATATAAAATGGCAGCAGGGGAGTATGAGAAGATGGGGTATACACGATTATATAAAATGGCAGCAGGGGAGTATGAGAAGATGGGGTATACACGATTATATAAAATGGCAGCAGGGGAGTATGAGAAGATGGGGTATACACGATTATATAAAATGGCAGCAGGGGAGTATGAGAAGATGGGGTATACACGATTATATAAAATGGCAGCAGGGGAGTATGAGAAGGGGGGGGGGTAAACACGATTATATAAAATGACAGCAGGGGAATATGAGAAGGGGGGGGGTAAACACGATTATATAAAATGGCATCAGGGGAGTATGAGAAGGGGTATACACGATTATATAAAATGGTAGCAGGGGAGTATGAGAAGGGATGGGGGTATACACGATGATATAAAATGACAGCAGGGGAGTATGAGAAGGGGGGTAAACACGATTATATAAAATGACAGCAGGGCAGTATGAGAAGATGGGGTATACACGATTATATAAAATGGCAGCAGGGGAGTATGAGAAGATGGGGTATACACGATTATATAAATGGCAGCAGGGGAGTATGAGAAGGGGGGGTATACACGATTATATAAAATGGCATCAGGGGAGTATGAGAAGGGGGTATACACGATTATATAAAATGGCAGCAGGGGAGTATGAGAAGGGGGTATACACGATTATATAAAATGGCAGCAGGGGAGTATGAGAAGATGGGGTATACACGATTATATAAAATGGCAGCAGGGGGGTATGAGACTGTAAGATATGTTAGTTCTCTATATAGTACATCACATGTGTCAGTAAAATATTGTACAAGAGCTTTATTGTCAGATAAAACTTTACCATTGAATCATGACAAACCAAAAACAAATATTTAATTGTATTTTCAAACTTGGACTAAACGGGAAATATAAATATGGCATACGTTTTTCTTTGTACATAAAGAAGTTAATTTTTTATTGCTTGTACACATTTTCCGACAATATCCCCTGTATCAAGATGTCATGTAGTTTTTTAGGTAACATCATTATATATATGACAATCATGTCCTGTCTTTTGGTCTTTTCTTTTTAAAGTTATTTTACAAAACTTTCTATTACTTTTACATAGATGTCACTATCATGTTAAACACAGGCATTCTGTTGATTTCACAAACATCCCACTGTAATGTTAAACAGTATTTTACACATACATTCTATTACTTTCAAAAAGATGCCACTCTCGTGTTTATACTTAAAATAAAGATTTTATTTTTGGCAGAATTTACGATTGGTAGTACAATACTAATTTTGTGATATTTATCCATCAAACTAGATTTGAGTTCATGTCATATTAATTTCAGGTATGTACGTTAGTAGTTCCGATTAATAGTAATACAATACGGACAGGTGTTATAGAGAATAAAGCAGCCATTGAAAACTTGTCATGTTAACGATCAGATTTTAGTTTTTAAAGAACATTTGTATTCACGACATCAAACGATTAAAACAGATGTAGTGAAATATTTATAATTCTCACAAGGAAAAATTTGTGAAATGCAATTCATATAGTAGTGATTCACTTAATGTTTAAATAATCAATCATTAAACTAAGTTAGTGTTTATAGATCCAAAATGTCAAAGGTTATAATTTTTACAGATTTAATTACAAAAAATTCCTTTTTTAAAAACTATTGTAATCTAATAATCTGCCATACTCGATAAGAAAATATAAAACGTTTCCATGTCCGGTTCTATCCTAATGTGGATAAAATTCATATGGAAAACGTTAACTTCGGTATCTATAGGTGTCAGGATCAGGTTATTTGGATTAGGGTTATAGCGCATAGATGATAAGGTTAGTTTGTACAGCCGCCGTCAGAGTCAGGCTATTTGAATTTGGGTTAGAGTGTATAGATGTTAGGGTTAGGGTTAGGTTGTACAGCCGCCGTCAGAGTCGGGATATTTGGATTTGGGTTAGAGTGTATAGATGTTAGGGTTAGGGTTAGGTTGTACAGCAGTCAGAGTCAGGATATTTGAATTAGGTTTAGAGTTTGTAGATGTTAGGTTTAGGGTTAGGTTGTACAGACGTTAGGGTAAGGATGTATGGATCTCTAAAGAAAATACTTTGTTTAATTATTTCTTTGTTTTGTTTTGAATAGAACTGGAGAAGAATGGTTAAAAAACAGACAGGCAATGAGTCAGAAGCTATTACGACCAAAAGTCATTGGAGAATACGTAGATGTTATGAATGAAGTTGTTGGTTCATTAATAGATCGAATTAAATATGTCAGAGATCACCATAGTAACGGGAAAACCGTCCCCGAGTTACCAAACGAATTGTCAAATGGGCAACAGAATGTAAGTTTATAGTTAAGTTCTCACTTTATATCTTAAATTAAATAACATCTGAAAAACTATGTTATATAATATAAAGCTTACTCCAGGATAAGTCTGTGTAAAGTTTTATTTCAATGCACACAACAAGATGACAAGGATGTTGATACGAACTGATCAACAATGCATGTTAGATAGAGTTTGAATTGGTCGATATTAATTGTGTTATATTTAATGTTGTGAAATGTTTGATCCAGTCAATGTTATCTACACAACAAAAACTTGTTTTTATTTCTAGCTGTTGCAATGGTTTTACTGGAAGAACGACTTGGTTGTTTAGACAAAACTGTACGTCCAGAAAGTCAGGAATTTATCAATTCAGTGGGAACTATGTTCCTAACAGGGCACCAGTTAATGGTTTTTGCTGAGGTTCATAAGGCCTTAGGTACCGGACCATGGAAAAAGCATGTTGCTGCATGGGATACTATTTATGACTTTGGTATGTACCAATATGATATTATTAATAAAGTAAAATTTATCATACAAGCTAATTTAATTTTTGTAATTATATATTCAATAAGGAAAGAAATTAAAGCCGCTGTACATTAAAAATTGCATTATTCGTATGTTTAAATGATAACCGTGTATATTTCCATAATAGACGAGAGAAACTTGATTTTTATCTCACCTGAGCCGAAAGGCTCAGATGAGCTATTGCTATCTATCACCGTCCGTCGTTCGTCGTCCGTCGTCCGTCGTTTGTCGTGCGTCGTGTGTCGTGCGTCGTGCGTAAACTTTACATTTTAATCTTCTCTTCCAAAACTACTGAGCCAAATTTGATGAAACTTGGTGATTATTATGCCTGGGTAACAGGCTTTCAAAATTGTGTGCGGGGTTTGACCACGCCCAACAATATGGCTGCCGTTACTATAAATAGCCAAAGACAAAAAAAATCTTCTTCTCTGAAACCAAAAGGTGCAGGCAAATTTTGATTAGATTTTTGGATTCAGGAGACCTAGATACATTACAATTGTGTTTTTCATGAAAATTGGACGAAAAATAGGTTACGCGTTTTTTTGCGTAAAATTATGTAATTTTTAAAATGAGACATTTATATAACTTCATAATGGCTGAAGATAATTGTATGTTTTCACTGTTAATCTCGTCTTTTTATTTTCTTCCGATTGATGTCAAGGTCAAAGGTCAAGGTCATGTCCCAGTTTTTTACCTTTGATAAAAAAATGCTATTTTTTAAACATTTCTGGTGATAATTACGTAGGATGTTTGGTTAATTGTAGGTATTGACATGACGATCATTTTGATATATCGATTAAGGCCATGGGTTCAAAGGTCAAGGTCACAGATGTAAACAAGTACTGAAATGATTATTAATCTAAAAAAACTATAGACTTTTTGTATAGGCATGTATATTAGAATGTTGAAGGTAATGGTATAGGCATGTATGTTAGAATATTTTAGGTATTATCCTAACGATCATTTTGATATATGAATGAAGGTCATGGGTTCAAAGGTCAAGGTCACAGATGCAAATGAATACCTGAATGGTTAATTATCTTGAAAACTATTAACTTTTTGTATATGCATGTATATTAGAATATTGTAGGTATTAGCCTAACAATCATTTTGATATATGAATGAAGGTTATGGGTTCAAAGGTCAAGGTCACAGATGTGAACAAGTTCTGAAATGATTATTTATCTTAAAAACTATAAACATTTTGTATAGGCATGTATATTAGAATATTTAGGTATTATCATAATCAGATACCTTTAGGGACATGTGTGGGTGTAAATGGTGGCTGTGAGTGAACAGCACGGCTTAGGAGTCCAAAATTTAGAAATGGAATATGAGGCTTATGATCATTTTGATATATAAATGAAGGTCATGGGTTCAAAGGTCAAGGTCACAGATGCGAATGAATACCTAAATGATTATTTATCTCAAAAACTTTTTGAATAGGGATGTATATTAGAATATTGGCCTAATTATCATTTTGATATTTGAATGAAGCTCATGGGTTCAAAGATCAAGGTCACAGGTGAGCGTTAAGGCCCATGAGCCTCTTGTTTTAATTTTAAATACATGTACATTCAATATATGCACGGACATAATCGGTATATTAACACCTTGATTCCGCCTTAATAAGTTGGTACTGATTTTGTATCTGCCAGTAAGCCAGTTACCATGTAAAGTAGAAATCGATACTATTGACCATATTGGCGACCATTACCATGTAAGTTAAAACATTCTACCTACATATATTTTTATATTTTGTTTGTTTTAGCTACCGAGTTAATAGATAAAAAACTAACAGAAATCAAGGAGATAGACGACAAAGATTATCCTTCAGATAACAACACAAGAAGGGGTTCAGATTTTCTAAGATATCTCCTTGGAAACAAAAAATTATCAGTTGATGAAATTTACACAAACACAACAGAGTTATTACTGTCAGGGGTAGATACGGTATGTATAAGTTATATTGGCCAACGAAGCAATTCCCATTATCTTGGAATATATACCTGGTTCAGTAGTATATATAGAGCTGAAGCAAGACACTCCGACACATTTTGATGGACCTCTGTCTATTGTGTTACAGCTTATATTGTATTAAAGTTTAATTTTTGGAGTTGTTTATCTAGTCATGAGTCATAAAGCAGATGAAGTGAATTTTATATATATTATAAGAAATTAAAATTGACAAAGATTCATTAAGGACGTTCCATGATGAAAATATCAAATTACAAATTGCATTTTTATTCTTTTTAACTTTTTCTTCAGGACACATTATTCAAGCAATTCACTTTTGGAATTGTTTCTTTTTCGCATATCTTATATAAAGTACTAGAACATGACAGTTAAAGCTTGATATAAAAAGCCTCGTTTTATAATGTAATTTTAGTTTTTATCAATAATTAACATATAGGTTCTATATATATTTACAGTCCTCGAATGCTCTTGGTTTTATCTTATATAACTTGGCAAACTCACCCAGAGTTCAGGAAAAACTTCAAAACCAAATAGATAAATCATTAGGAAGAGACTGGTGTTCTTACGAAGCATTGCAGAATCTGCCTTATGTTAAAGCTATAGTGAAAGAATCACTAAGGTAATTCTATAAGATGTTTTATAAGCGATGAAGGATATTAGATGTCACGGTAAACAATGTTGCCTTTAGTTCGGCATATTTAGAGAAGATGTGATGTTAATATTGTGCTATGAAAATATTCAGTAAAACGGTTCTAAAATGGACGAATTATTAATATCTTACTGTGAAATCATCGCATACATTTCACATTTTTAATAGGACGTATTAATAATTTATATAGGTAAAATAGCCAACTGAATGATGTAATTATATTTATATGTTCTGACGTAGTTATGATATAAACTATGCTTTAATGCAATTTTAGTATGATTTCAGCTCAATGTGATTTTGTTTTTATTTCACAGATTACACCCTGTATTACCTATTAACGCCCGAGTCACGACAGAGGATACTGTTCTAAATGGTTACCTCATACCAAAAGACGTAAGTTGTCATTCCAATTCAATCATAATCCCCCATTACTAATACAAACGTTCTTTTATATTACTATATGTATATTATAAAGTACATCTAAACTCTTCCATTATTCTGTACTTTGAGTTGTGACAGACTTAGCTTCTAAATTGTTACCACATAAACATTTCTTCTATTTTACTTACTTAGTCACAATAACAACATTATATTACAGGTTATCTATAAACAGAAAAATCAATAATGTTTAGGAGGTCATTTCCATATACATTGTATCTTAAAGCAACTGCTATGTGTAAAAAAAATCTAACGACAAACAAGATAATGTTATCATCATCAGTACTAAAGGTTCAATAGCTTATTAACTTATCTATATTGTTACTCCAACCATTCAAAAAATAAGTTAAAATATTCCTTTGTACTTATGACCACTAGTTGTGAATAAGTTCCATGTTATTTCTTTACAATTATCTAATGATGAATTGTGTCATTGATACAGTTTTAAGTCCAAATGTGACCATTTTAGAATTGTTCGTGTCCCAATATACATATGTATGCTTTAATGGCTAGTGCATGTACCAAGTGCATTACATAAGTTACATATCTCTGATGACTGAACTTAATCCATCATATATCGTTTGTTCTTTTACAGACTTGTATTTTATTTAACATTTACACTATGGGAAGAGACGAGAAATATTTTTCCAATCCAGATGAATTTTATCCCGAGAGATGGTTGCGAGATGAAGTTAAAGACTGGAATCCGTTCACAGTGTTACCTTTTGGGTTCGGCTCTAGAAGTTGTGTCGGTAGGTCTTCTCAAGTTTAGATTTGATTCTCAAAGTAGCGCTATGTTACTCTAAATTTAAACTGATTTAAATGGTTAGGTATTCAATATCAATACTATATACCAATGTGATAACAGAATGCAATTAGATTTTACATTATAGCACAGTTTGTCTTTCACTTGTTCACTTGCGTTGTTTGTTATTCTTTCTGTTAGTTAATTATCTTGTAATCTATTGAAATCAAAAACAAACATACTGGTCTGTATTCAAATCAAAATTCAAATGAAAATAAAAACTTTGAAAACTGGCTAAGCTAGAATTAAAATGCGTGAACATCCGGTAGGAAAAAAGACAATTATGTCTCTGTTTCTAAAATAAGCCTGGATATTAATTTGACGTCCTACTGTTCTACGTTTCTTTCATTCTCAATTTCGATTACACACATGGCGGATTTAGCTAGCTAAACAGGAGATAATTACCCTTCCGGAGTACCCGACCTCACTTCCCTGGTGAAAGTTCACGTGTCTAACTTAATATGTCACTTTCGAAGTTGTTTCTGTGGTTTTGAAGATAGATCGGTATATTTGTTTTTGAATATTAACGATATTGTGATGATAGCGATAAAAATATTTTGAGAGTCTTGATAAGCCTAAGATTGAGATATCCATGAGACAATAATATTTTTATAAGCAGCATGATTCTTTGAATAAAGTTTCCGTATTGGGGACGAATTCTACAGAATCGTATCTGTACATTAGTAGGTATGTTGCTTCATAGACAAGGAAAGTTTACAATAGAAATAAAAGTCAATGCATTAGTCATATATCTTGAGACTTTAAAAATAAACAAGACTGCTTTAGAAAATGAACTATTTCAAAATTCCGTGTTTACCGTATGCTTCATATATATATATATATATATATATATATATATATATATATATATATATATATATATATATATATGTCATGTATACATGTGCGTGTTAAGAAATCATAATGGTTGAGATTGTATTCTGAATGATAAATGCTTACCCAAAATGCACGTTCATGTTTCATTTAACTTGTTTGATTATATTAAATCGGAAGCTTTGTGTTGACAAGACTCGATTTTTGGACCATTATAAAATAGTGTTAAGTGCTGTTTTATCTTTGAAGGAAATAATAATTAAAACCTACTTATTTTTATATTTAAAGGTCGACGAATAGCAGAACAGGAATTATACCTGGCTCTGGTCAGAGTAAGTACGTTATAAATTAGATATAAAAATACTCTCAAAATTCTTTCTCGTTGCTTGAAGCAATAAAGAATTGTTTGTAATTGTAGAGTTACCTAACCTTTAGTCAAATGTAAGTGACCTGCTAATTATAATAATATTTTATTTAACACTGGAAAATAGTTATCCGTTAATAGTGAACATTGTTCGTCTTGATAATTTAAATTATTTCATCAGTTGTAAACCTGGGGTAATTTTTTTAGAAATCAATTAGTTAGGCATTACCATTCATTTTAAAATATCCTATTTTGATGACCGAATTGTTTTCAACTTTATTTTTCAGATGGCACAAAAATTTTGGTTGAATCCATCAAAAGAATTACCATTTAAACCTATGGTGAGGACTGTATTAACATTTGAAAAAGATATACCAGTAGAATTTGTTGATCGATGAAATTATTGTTGACAATATTGAGAGAGCCAGTCATACAAAACAACATTGTTGAAAACCAAAGTGGTAAACGACAGGCAGATAGGAACAAATGTTAAATGAACATTTTTATGTTTCGGACAAGACGGGTATAAAACTCTGTAATCAGTGACAGGGGAGTTAAATGAACTCAGAGATTAAAACATTGTTTCATACATTATCTTATTTCCCATATACGCACCGTTAAAATGTTCCCATCTTCTATAAACAGGACCATATGTATTGACAAATGAAGAATTAAGTTGGTTATACACGGGTTTCATTATTATATCAGGAATTGTGGCAACGATATTCTGATGGATTGACACTATAGCTTATGAAGTGCATGGCTAAAGGTAGATTGGAAAAAATGACATAAACATATATTTATTGTTATAAAATTATTTTCTTTTGTTATTTCGCTTCAGAAATGTTATATTATACCAACCTTAATGACAGATGTTATCATATATGAAGCTTATGTGGTTATGTATACATGTTTGTGTTCAAAGTAATATGTATAAACATTGAAGCAAATTACAATCTATCTCAAAGTTGTATGAAAACGCGGAAATAGTAATATAATGAGATTATAGTTGACAGAAGTCTTTGGAGTTCATTAGAGCAGAAAGACGTGTAATTATTATTAATATTGTTGTTATTTATATGTGTACTATTTATTGCTCTACGATGACGAGGAGCGAAGATTGTATAATAAATATTATCATTCATTTATTTAAAATGCATTATCCAGACAAATATATTTTTATTATAACGTGGATATAATAAATAACTGTAGGGGGTAAAAACGTCAAATTATCATGAGATCTAATTATGAACAGGTACCAGAAATATGCTAGGACATGCCTTATTTAAAGTGTTAAATATTGTTTTTATCGTGATATATGATCAACAATTTCTGTACAATACTCAAATTTGCTGTGGGTTCATGTTACTCGAATCTCGGTGATAGTTAATGCAATCATTGACGGATATAAACAATATAATAAACGATTTACTATAAACGTGAATATGTCAAACACAGAATGGGATATTGCATATATAGTAATGAAAAAAAGACAATTATCTTCGTTTTACAATGATGATTAAATCACAAAAAGTTAGATTTGACTTATGCAGAAGCAGATCTCATAGAGAATCGTGCTTTGCAGAAGCAAAAAAAAAAAAAAAAAACGGAATCATCAATGTTCTTGAACGCCTTTAAAGTAACTCGAATATTTCAAAACTATCTTAATTTAAGTACACCCCATTCTTTTATTTTAAATGAACAATGCGTTTCATGATGTACTTGTTTAAAGAAAGATATTTTAGATGTTACATATTGTATTACCTTAAACAGTCAACTCAAACCTTTAAAAATATACATCGTATTATTTTATAATATCTTACAGATGCTACCTTTTTACATTTTATGTTTTGCAAGGAATACTTTCATTTTGATATGTTTTGTCTGAAACGGCGAGAAGAACATATATGTTTGAAGATAAAAAATGTAAATGAATAATGTATTGTGCTTATGTAAGCATTTGTTTGTTCTTATAGAGGTGAAAAACAAAGTACATTTTTTATGATACGTTGCTATGATATACTCTGTTCTACTACAGAATCATAAATCAGGGACGAGAATATGTTGTAATTTTACAATATCACTGGATATATTTCTTACGAAATCCCATTATTTTTATCTTAAAAGTCTCATAAAGTCTGTTCTAAGACAGTTGTTTGCCTTCTGGTTTACGTATAGATGTGCGGCGGCACCATATTTTTATCCTACAATAAATTCATATCGTTGTAAACACCTAGTGCAATATAATTTTCGTTTCTATGTAGGTAAATGAATTACAACGGAGAAAAAACTGTTTCTGTCAGGTTTTTGCTGGTTATTACACGAGTTATATTTATGTTTTTTCTCACTTACTATTATCACGGGAAACAAATTTTCTACGAAAATTACGTAGAAAATTAATATACTTATAGTCGATTTATTTCTTTTTTTTTGCACTTTCATTTTCTAATTTTTCCCAAATAAATTTATTTTGAGACACTTAATCTAAACACAGTGTATTTTTTCTTTTTATTACTTGAAGACGTCAGAATATTGAATCGCGTTGGTCGAATTGATTCAGCAGGTGCAATTTTTATTGAAGAACAATGCAAAAATGTACAGTTAACATATTATAAAAAGTTTGTTGTAAAAACGGACGAATTGACTCGGGGTAACCGTAATGTCGATTATCAGGATTATATTTGTTTTAAGTAAAACTTATAAAATAATATATATTTTGTTGTGTACTTATTGAAATAAAGAAAGAAATAAGAAAACAAAAATAGCATCACTTGTCCAAATCACAATCTCAGAAGGAACGATAAAATTTTTCGAAGTGCCAACTAACTTTCATCAGTGAGAGATGCCGCATGGTTCGAAATGGTAAGTGCCTTCTGTTTAACTAGCTAGAGGTGTAATTCAAAAGCACAGATACTAACCCATGTCCGAATCACAATTAAGGAGCAAAGTAAAAACTTTGAAAATAACACATGAACTTCCACCAGAGGCAAGTGAGGCCGGATGCCCCGGAAGAGTATGCAACTTCTGTTTATTGAACTACACCGACACGTGTGTAATCAAAATTTAGTGAAAGGAACATTGAACTATGGGACGTCAAATGTATCCAGGGCAATTCTAGACAAAGAGACATCAAATTTATCAACAATACTGTATTGACGGCTATATTACGTTTTGAGGGTTTTGATAAGCCTATGCTTGCAGCATCCTTGGGTCAAAAATCATTTGTAAGCAGCTTGCTGCGTTGTAAAAAGTTCCAGCAGTGGAAACAAGCTCTAAAATAGCATATTAACTACAGTTGTAAAACGACTTTTTCTAAGTCTATACCTTTCTGAACCAAAAGTTGTTTTTATCACGGATTTTCTTTTTAGTTTCTTTTCAAAAAATTGAATTTACTATGAAAATAGAATCAAAATTTATTTTTTTATTCTTAACTTTACATTGACCTTCTATATAACCTAGAGCGACAAAAGAACGGAACAAAAAAGAAACAAAAGATAAGACAAACAAAATAGTACACCTGATTATAAATTGTAGGTAATAGACCCAGTCAATAGTATATATAGACAACTACTCCCTCGTTACTACCCTGTATTTATATGCTAGGAATTTGATGCCATTCAAAGTAGTATACATGCAGTTAGTATGGTTCTTATTAATGGCGGGTGCATAAACAATCCGTTTACCTTTTTTGTTTATTTCAAAAATAAAATGCATATTTTGAAAAAAATGCTTACTTCAACAAACAAGACGAAATAACCATATACTGTCGGCATAGATACAATTATATAATTACATATTATACCCGTTTTAATTTTTGAGCATACTGATTTTGTGATATCGCGGCACTAGCCACAAGCAGAGATTTTGGCTTAGGGGTTCAAATTACATAATATACCAGTTTTAATTCTACAGCACTACGCGGCCGTTTCGGAATGCAATTCTCATCAGTAGTGTTGAACCAAATTTATGAAACCAAAACTTTTTTTCAAGAAATTGAAAAGAAATTCAAAGGACCAAAATACATTTTAACAAATTCAGCTAAGGAAATACTTTGCATAAGGGAGTATACCATAGGTTTTGAGGAATTTCAATTAAACTAGCAGCAAATTTAGAAAATAGTATATTTTTGACAATATTACACAATTATTGCCTACTGAGTTTGTGATATCCTCTGGGCAGCAGTCACCATCGGAGATTTCGGCTCAGGGGTTTAAATTACATATTATAACCAGTTCAAATTATACAGCACCAGACTGCCGTTTCGGAATACAATTCCTCATCAGTAGTGCTTAAACCAACATTAAAACAAACCAAAACACTTTTTTCCCAGATGTTCAAAAGAAACCCAAAGAACCAACATATATTTTACCAAAATCAGCTAACGAAATACTTTGCATGAGAGTGTACCTTAGTTTTTAAAGAATTTTAAATTTTAACTAGCAGCAAATTTAGACAATAGTTTATTTCTGATAATAATACACAATTATTGCCTAATGTTATTAATGTGCTACACATAGCGGATAACTTTCGATTAAATACGTCATTTCAAAGTCAAACATTTTGACGTTCACCAGGGAAGCGAGACCGGATGGTCAAGAAGGGTAAGCATTTTTGTAGGTACACTCAGAACGTGTGTAATCAAAATTGAGAATGACAGAAACATAGTATAATTATACCCCAAATACATCCGGGTTAATTTTTTCTCACACCTGTGACAAGAAAATCTAGCTATTTTTCGGGTGCTAGATTTCCGTCTCGCCCCGGTTGAGACAGATCACACGAACAATCTCCCGCTCTCCTACTTTTAAATCTGATTCTATGGAAAAGTACAGGACATTCCAGATGAAATATTGTACGAACTATTTCCCGCAATAATTTTGACCTCCTTCACTTTTACTACGAATCTAATAAAAAGATCCGTAGTGTTCCGAAAAGTATTTGCCTGATCACTCAAAACCAAATAGTTACGCACTAACAAATAGAACAAAATAAGTTTTAAAATTATATATTTAAATGACAATTGTTTTAAAAACAATTCAGACATTCTTTATGAAGTTTATCTATTTCAAATATCAGTTCCCAACAAATAATAACGCTGTCTTGATCAATGTTTACATTTTAGGTCATGGTTTGTGACGGGTTCAAAATTTAGGTCGTGAAACTTGATGATATGCGAAAGTTGTCACTCCAGATAACTGGTCGTTTGTGGATTTGTTAATGACTTGATGATTGTGGGTAAATGTTAATGTTTAAAACTCAACCAATGATTTTAGCTCCATCAAAAATAGATTTAAAGAAGGAATTTGTTACGTTTGCACTTTGACACACAATTGAATTTAAACGTGTTGTTGAACTTGCATGGATTTGCATTTGAATATTTAGTAAATAGACTTAAGACATTAGATCTACATGATGATATCGTTCAGAAAATGTCTTCTAGCACCATAGCCCCACCCCACCACCTTCAGAATGTGATGTTGAAAATCATAGTGAATTGACTGAAGATGATTTAAATTCAATTTTTGATGAAAACATGATTGATGATGCTGACACAAGATTCATCAGTAATATTAATGTGGATGAATTTATACAAAAAGATGAAAATTAAATTACAAAGAGAAAAACAAAATTATTTCGACAAGTTCTGTCAAAACATAATGAAATTAGAGAAATTCACAAATCCCCCCTTCTGTACTGAATTTGTTGTTATCAAGTTTTTGTTGAGTGTAAGAAAAAAGGGTGAAGACAAAGTACGAGTCATGTTCCCTCAAGTATGTTGGTTTCTTTTGAATTATATTTGAAACGTCACAAGTGTAGTTCAACTTTAAATTTCCAAAGTGTCGAGAAGCCTTGTTGTCAAATCAAAAAGATCTAAAACGTGAAGGGAAGGTTAACAAACCCAATGCTTCATATTCAATATCAAAAAATGAAATAAATAAACGTTATGAACAGGGAATATTAGGGAATATAACACCTGAATTATTGCTAAACACATTATTGATCAACAGCACCATATATTTTGCAATGAGAGGGGGTGGAACAGAGCATCGGGATTTGTGCTGGGGGCATAGTTTTAAAGCAGAAGGAAAACTTACATAAAGAGTATTTAGTGCGGATTAAAAGACAGACAAAGACACGAACAGGTGTAGGCATTACAAACATACCAAAAATGTATAACATTTCAGATAATAAGGACCGCTGTCCTGTTACAACAAACAAACTTTTTGCAGACAAACGCCCACAAAATTACTGTCAGCCTGGTTATCCGTTTTTATTAAGCACTGTAAATCATGTGCATGATCCATTAGACAGAGTGCCCTTGTTCATACGTATGTCAGTAGGAAGGAATACATTAAATTGTTTAAAAATGTCAATGAAAGGTACCTCGGCAAAGACACACCAGTGATAGAAAACAACTGTGTTAAACTTTATTGGAAAATAAGATTTCAGAACAGCAGACCGTTTTCTGTACAGGGCACAAAAATGAACAGTCATTATAGAATCATGACATCACTGATCCAAAACTAATTATCCGATATTAATATTAATATAGAAGTAGTGCGATATAAATAAAATTTTATGTATTCATAAGCTCATTCAAGAAAAGTAGCCAAACTGATTGTAAAAGAATGTTTATTGCAAAACTAGCTGTGAGAAAAAGAGTCAAACTCCAGTGGCAGTGTAAGACAGATATATATCTAATTCGGGGAAATATCTGCAAGCCTCGTTCTGGACAAGAAAAAAATTGCCCTACTTTGAGATATCTCTGCCTTAACCTGCAACTGGTGTTAGATTTTGTTAAGAGTCATTCTTCTTCTCAACTATATTGTTATGACGGCCATGAAACTTTTTGAGGGCATAAATACGACAAGACAGTTTGAAATGTAACACAAAACAGGCTGGAAATATGTAAAGGTTGTAATATATGCACCTCAAAGTTCAATTATTGAGAGCTCTCCAATTGTACAATAATCACACAGCCAGACTATTTCTACAGAAAACATTCAGAAATTAGCAATGGTCTTTTCTTGGCTTGTGTAGTTTGGGTGGCTTATCACTTAAACATTTAGGGCGTGAGAAATATTTATAGAATTGACCAATATAATAGAGATGAAACTCATACTTTTGAAAACTGGCAAAGAACTAGGTATACCAGCTACATTTGAAATCAATAATTAGAATGAAATGAACAAAAAACTGAAGGACGTCAAATTTATACAAGGTAAACTTCATATGTATTGTTTTAAAAAGATTCTAATCCAAATCCATGCAATAATAAAAAAGTAAATGTTTTTCATGACAGGAACATAAAGTTTATCATGTGAACTTCCACTACATGTTAACATACAATTGAGAATGAAAGGAACATTTAACTGGGGGAGATCAAATATCTCAAGGAAAAATTTAGATGCAAAGACAACATACTTACTAAAAACGTTGTGATGGTGGCAAATACATTTGAGAACCTTAATAAGTCAAGGCTTGCGATATTTGAGTCAACAATTTACTAGTTTAAGAAAACAGATTGATTTGCTGAATAAAGATTCAAAAGTTAAAACAAGATATTTATTTATGGTAACGGTATCCATCAAGTCAGAAGTTATAAGATATGAACATTTTTATTTCAATCTAAGCTGTATATGTTACGAACTATATATTAGATCTACGTAATAAAACAAACCATTATTAAGTTATAATATCTCTACAAATAATACAAACTGAAGTATCGAAAGATCGGGACACTGATGATAAAATGACCCACTTTACACACGTAAATGGTGCCAATGTTTACTGGTTTAATAAATGCATTATTAGATCCTGTACCTTCCCGCTTAATGTTCAACCATTTGTCAATGAAATGGCATAAAGATTCGGTTTTGAAGTGAAGTATATATTCGCAGTATATTATTCAGCTTACATTCCTCACAAAGATGTGAAAGATTGTTTGATTTTAAAATATAAACCGTTATAATCAAAAACAAACATACATGTACTAATCCATTTCCGAATCACAATCCAGAAGCAAAGTAAAAACTTTGGAACTGACAAGTTAGGTTAGACACGTGAACTTCCACCAGGGAAGTGAGGCCGGGTGCTCCGGAAGGGTAAGCACCTCCTGTTTAGCTAGCTACAACCGCCACGTGTGTAATCAAAATTGTGTGAAAGGAACATGGAACTATGAGACGTCAAATATATCCAAGGCAATCATGGACACAGAGACATCAACACTTATCAACAATACTGTGATGACGGCCATAAAACTTTTTGAGGGCCTTGATAAGCCTAGGTTTGCAATATCCCTGAGTCAACAATCTATTTGCAAGCAGCCTACTACTTCGTTGTACAAAGTCCCCGTAGTGGGAACAAGCTCTACCATAGCGTATTAGTTGGGAAACAAATACATAAGCAGGAGAAGCAGGTATATTGTTGCATAAAAAAGGAAAGTTGACAATAGAAAAATTGAAGTCATCACGTTTGTCATAAAGTTTCAAATGTAGCCTTTCCTGTGCGTCATAATTCAGGTATAAGTCTAAATATGAAGCAGAACTTGAGGAATCAGTCGTATCTTTTATTTAAGCTCACTAGGATAGATGACATTTACATAGTCTCCAAATTTAGGATTGTTAAGAGACAGAACGTCATCTATATATCTGTATGTTGAGTTGAATGATTTGGCGACAGTTTTCTCTCCAGATTTAACAAGGTTCTGCATAAATTCTGCTTCGTAAGAATAAAGAAACAAATCAGCAAGCAATGGTGCACAGTTTGTACCCATTGGTATACCGATTGTTTGCTGAAAAACTATATTACCACACACAACAAATATGTTATATATCAAAAACTCCAACATTTTGTTGATGGTATCTTCAGTATATTTTTGTTTGGAAATCGTATGGTGTTTGACAAAATAACCAGAATCCCTGTTCAGCACCAGATATTTGTATCTTGGCTTACCGTTTTTGTAGAAGAAAGACAAGTAAATAATTTCTTTAAGACGTTTTTTCAATTTAGAATGAGGGATTGTGGTGTATAGTGTAGAAAAATCAAATGTTTTTATACTTTTTACATGAGATAAAGTATTAGAAGGAAGATGTTCAAGTAATTCTTTAGAATTTTTGAGAATCCACATTTGGTTGATTCCAGATGCAGAATATACTTTTTCTGAATAAGACTGAAGACCATCTTTGACGATTGTCAAACTTTGTGTTAGAGTTACCGATAATGATTTAGTAGTACATTTAGATGAGTCTGCTATATATCTTTCCTTGTATGGATTTTTATGGAGTTTAAGAATCCAATACAAGTAAGGAAGATCAAGATCTTCCTCTTTAAGATTGATACCGAAAGACTCGAGAACTCCCCTATGGTTGGAAAGAACTTCATCTTTGGTAAAATTAGTTCTAGTATAAGCAGGGTTATTTGATATACTATCTAAACCAAGCTCCTTAATAAGACATTCAAGGTAGAATCTTTTACAAACGAGAATAATGTTGTTGGAAGCCTTATCAGCTGGGACAACAACATATTTGTTGTGTATGTCTGTTAGAATTGCCTTGATAATAGATTTTGGTCATATCCAACAGTACAATAACCCGAACACAGTGAAAAACCAGATGCACGATTATCATAATTAGTTATCCAAATAAACATGTTTGTTCAACGCTGTTAATTGCCATTTAGAAATCTTATAACAGAAAAAAAATAGTTTTAACTGTTAATGTTAAGACCAATTTAGCCATTTTAACAAAGCAATTTACATATAGTTACAATAACAAACAAACTTATAGAGTCATGGTATAAAACCAATCCACATAGTCATATTGTTTGGGAGAGAACAATTATCTAAATGATAAAACAATTAAATGTTTGGTTGTTATAAACATCTACCAACCAGTTGTTGGTTTTGTTAACCTCATTATTACTGAACAGGTGCGCTGTAAATTACGTTCTTGTTATCACCGATACCCTTATAAAACGTTCTCCGATATACACCTACATACCGATGATAAAAAAATGCAATGTCCTTTCTTACCCCCGTATTATATCAGTATATGATCATAGACAATTATATGATACAACATACACAAATATTTGTAACTTTTATCTCAAAGCATTGATCAAGACTTATACAACTTTTCTTGGTGTTTGTATAAGTTTAGGGCTATAAATACTCGCTCACTTATCTTCAGTTTGAGAATATATAACTTGACATAGCCCAACATTGTCAGCGTAATATTATAAGGATGATTAAAATTTGTAACTATTAAGGCATGTACATGGAAACATTCTATACCACCAAGAACAGAACAGACAACATACAAATTAATAATCAAACTGTGGAACAAGTAAAACAAAACAAATTTATTACATATTATATAACTCCCGACTTTGTGCGAGCACTAGAGTCTAGATGTGTATTAATAGCTTTATTAGAGAGCCCTCCGACATTATATTTTAACAACAAATAGTCCACCAATACAGACATTTAAAATTAAGAATAACCGTTATTTATCCAAACACTGAACCAACAATCTTACCTTGTGACTCCATAAGGTTTTACAGCATGTACAGGGAACAAACATCTATATATTTATTTTACTTTTAGCTTTTAAGAAAAAATATATACGCAAGAATGTAACCTTGTTTAATGTTAAAACTGAAGAGAAACTGTCGCTAAATCATTCAAATCCGCATATATATATATATATATATATATATATGCTTTTCTCTACCTTTCTCTCTCTTTTCTTTCTCTGAGAGTTTCTACGGGATCTTTATACAACGAAGCAAGCTGCCTACAAATAAATTGCCCCCAGTCAGAGATATTACAAGCCTATGATTATCAAGGCCCTCAAAATTCTTATGGCAGTCATCACAATTTTGTTCATAAGTATGGTATCTCTGTATACAAAATTACTTGGATATATTTGATGTCCAGTAGTTCTTTTTATTCTCAATTTCAATTTAAACGTGGCTAGCTCAAAAGGGGTGGTTACCTTTCGAGAGCAACTGGGCTCACTTTCCTCGTGGAAGTTCACATGCTTCACTTAGCTTGCCAGTCCTATAGTTTCCCTTTGCTTTGGGATCAAGGTTTATACATGGATTGGTTTGTTTGTTATAAATTGGAGAGACTAAGTTTATCAAAGCCTCAAAAAACTTATAAACTTGAACCTTTTTACATTAATGTATGGAAAGTGAAAAACATTACATCTGATAAATCATCCAACCTTGAACCTTTGAAAATTTGGATATCCTTTTTATCACTATTTTTCCATGAATTAAATATGAAGGTTCTAAAAATATTATATTGACAAAAATCAAAACTACTGGTATCAACGGTTAACTCTGTATATCGGTTTGTTCAGATATCCATCTAGTTGGCAATAACAGTATCTTCATAAAAATATGTTCGGATCTAACTTTAATCTTGCAAGTTGAGCTTGAAATAGTTACAAATATTGTTTCTATACACGTTCTAATATGAAATTCGAGACAAAACTTATTGCCAACGACTGACGCCAAATGATATTTGTAAAACACAACATCATATTAATCAGTTGTCTGAGACATCAAATATCTTGTCATTTTAAAATCTGCTTTGCTGATTTTAATACATTTGTATGATAATTCCGTATACAATTGAATTTTAGAGAATAAACAAGAAAGTGATAGATCTATCTGAATTAATACATTATAAACCAGATATAAAACATCATTGTAGGAATAATAACAATCATTTCATGTCAAAATCCATTACTTTATCTATTAATAAGAAACACTGATCAAATTAAATATTAGATGATCTGCCATTTAAAATGAAATACCAGTATCAAATTACAAAAATCCAGCTTTAAGTTTTCTTTTAAAAAATCGACACATGTATTGCAAGTGGTTTTTTTTACAGAACTAAAAATATTAAACTAGCATCGAGGCATTTTTATATGTATATTTGTGTCATATTTTTCTATAACAAAATTAAAGTTGTAAAACTATTAAAAAGGTGTTAATTTTAAGTTCTTTTAACTCGTATCTACTACGCTTCTGCATATATGTTTTACAAAAAAATGTTTGAAATTATTGCTGGGTTTATTTGAAAAAATGGAGATATGACACTGTGCTGTATAAATAGTGTGGAGTGTCATTTAGTAGTCTTCAAGCCATGGTTTATAATTACGTTTTGATAATCATATTACAGCTAAAATATTTCAATGTCGTAAAGGTTATTTAAAATTTTAAAAGTTCGAGCATTATATACATTACACTTTATTTAATATTTGTTACAAAAATATATACGTTTTTAAATACATAGCTATTTTGATTGCAAACATTGAGATATTACAATCATCTTTATATAATTAGTGTCGGGTATCATGTATAATTTTATAATTATAAAGATTTGTTTTAAAAGTTCTTTAGGACTTCAGATATATTGCTTTGTTACAGATCCTTAAGAACATGTGCACTCAGTAACATATGATGGTAGTTTTAGGTCTTTCACCTTATACCTCGTCATAAATCGTCTCAGTAGCTGTAGAAGTTTTTGACGATCGAGCCTTTTAACTTTTCGATAAATGATAAGTAACTATAAATGTATGATTATAAATGACAATGACATTTTCGTTCATTGGCAACGGTTAGATATAAAAATATTACTTAACAAGACTACAACGAATATTTCTATAAAATTGAAGCCACAAAAAGGAATGTCAAAGATATAATGTGCAGCTACAAATATTTTGTCATAGCTACAATTTAACAAGAAATAGACATCACAGATAAATAAATCACACACACACACACTTATCAATCCTTGTCTAAATCAGAATTCAAGTTTAATACGTGAACTTATACCAGGGAAGTGACACCGAGTGTTCTGGAAGGGTAATCACCTCCTGCTAAGCTATCTAAACCCGACTTGTGTGTATAACAATAAACAAAACAAAGCAAAATCAGCAAATGTACATACAAATTAAACATATATTTCCATAGGGATCTAAAAAGTACCTGTTTTTTCTTAACTTATTATTGAAAAGATAAATCAATGATTTATGATTGTACACAGTTCATTAATTAAACTTTTTCATACTTTATTCTGGCATGGATCGAATGAAAAAATTAATTGAATAACAAGTAAAATAATTTTGTTAATATAAATAAGATTCAACAAATGTTGAAAGGTGATATAAAGGATTTTAATTTACTTTTTTCAATTATTATTGCAAAATACATATTTTGAACAGCTGAAATAGATATAGGATGTACACTGATTTGTTAAGCCAGAAAAACTTAAAAATTGCAAAACACAAAACACGACCTGCCATAATTTTAACATCGTTGAATGGAATCATTATAATTGTTAAATTCATTAACAATTTCTATATGTTTTATATTTCGAAAATAATTTTAGATAGTGATTTTTGCAAGACTGGAGTATCAGAAATATATATCCAAATAATCTTGACTCTGGACCGGCATAAAATAAACTGAAATAAAACAAAATGATATCTAGTATACTAGTTTAAGTACTTTTGATGGATTAATTGTATAAATTACATATAAGAATAAACAAACTTGACATATATATTCATGCGATATTATGAAAAGTAAATTTGACGATTACATGGAATAAATATGATTTTAATATAAAAATTCCTCAGTTTATATGTTGATGTAGCCCCATGTTTTGGTACATTTTTCTCAAATGGTAAGGCTTCTGTTTTCACAACTCTACTCAAAACCATTCTTATTAATTTCATAAGATAAATGTATGGTTCTGATTAAGCTGTTGTTGGACAAATTCATCCAGACCTGAACAGATTCTGTTTCTCATTATGAGAAATGGTTCTGACCCATGAAACATTTACAGGGCCTACTTTTTTACGTTGGCTATCACAATCTGAGTAGACAATAATTATACTATTTTCTAAATTTACTGCCAGTTAAAATATGAATTTTCTCAAAAACTAAGGTATACATCAACATCCTGACAAACATTGGTTCACAATATTGGTCCAAGCACTACTGGTGAAGAATTGTATACCGAAACTGCCGTCTACTGCTGTAAAGTTAAAACTGGTATAATACGTATTTATATAATCAAAAACAAACATACTAATCCATTTCCGAATCACAATCCAGAAGCAAAGTAAAAACTTTAGAACTGACAAGTTAGGTAAGACACGTGAACTTCCACCAGGGAAGTGAGACCGGGTGCTCCGGAAGGGTAAGCACCTCCTGTTTAGCTAGCTACACCCGTCACGTGTGTAATCAAAATTGTGTGAAAGGAACATGGAACTATGAGACGTCAAATATATCCAGGGCAATCCTGGACACAGAGACATCAAACTTATCAACAATACTGTGATGACGGCCATAAAACTTTTTGAGGGCCTTGATAAGCCTAGGCTTGCAATATCCCCGAGTCAACAATTTATTTGCAAGCAGCCTACTTCGTTGTACAAAGCTCAGAAAAAATAGAAAATGAAGTGTTAAAAAATCTTCTGATACATTTTTGTTACCGTTCAATTATACGTGTATTAGATATACGAGATATCAGACTCATCTAATGATAGTCAGGGTGTGTAACCTTCAATAACAAAAGTTCATTTCCTCCTTTTTATCTAAAACTCTGAACATAGGAGAGAAATCCCTGAATATTGTTGCCTCCTTTTCTCAGCAAGTTTCCTTCTTCTGTCGCTTATCGACTAGTTTAAGTGATCATTTTATGTATTAATGACATTTTCCATTGGTTTTATAACGAGTATTATGTTTTATTTTGCTGTTACAAAAAATTGTTTATGACCTCCAAAATCTCTCAAAAATACTGACTTAGCTCAGTAGATCAAGAGACGTGATATAACACACAAGTCATAATGATAATCATTTGATTTACATTATAAAATGTACAATGTATTGAAGTACAAATACGTTTGATTTTGTATAACTATATTGTTATTACATATCAATGAATGGTAAGGCATTAATACATATGATTTAGATCTAGTTATATCTATACATTATCATCTTGATAGTCACAAATTATAACTCTTTGATGTCAAACAAGGAGAGATAAATAAGTGAACATGAATGATATGTTCTCTGTTGTACAACATCATTTGACAAGTTAACTTTATTTAAATACTAATATATTATTCTGAAGTATATGTTATTATTGATATTTGATTTTGTAGTATATGTAATAACTGGTATATGATTCTCTAGTATCTATCTGTGCCTCTGTAGTTTACTTTAGTTGCTGATTCTTACATGCACTTTCAAACACGACACTTGTAGTTATGATAAGTTCCATTATAATTTTATATAATGTATTATTTATATCTTGTGTCTTATTTTTCAATGAGGAGTTAAAGGAAATTTGGCTTATTTGTTTACAGGTTACGGTGTACTTTTATACAAGAGCCACAGAAGGGTCAATATATTAAAAAGTACAAAACTCAAAGATAACTAGTTAAGACATATCACAAAAAAACTATCATAAGGATCGAACTGTTAACTCTTTTCCCTCATTTGTGCAACTACGTTTTAATACTACGTTTTAATACTTCATAGGATCAGTAAACGACTTGTACGCTCTATATAATACTAAAATGAGTTTATAGGCTTATGATATCATTAGAAACAACTAAAGCCAATAACTTCTCTAGTTAGAGTTATTTATAGAACACGGGATAATGTTCACTTTTATAAGTCACTGAAGAACGACTATTTATGGGTTTTTGTCAATAACTGCATTCAAAAAAGCACATAAAACTAATTATCATGTGGATATATCTAATAAACATTAACAATCGGCGAATGTCAGTGGTATATCCATCTGAAGCCAACATTTCACTTTGAAATAGTTTTCTAAATAAGAGCTTACCCATTGATCTTATAAATATTTCTCATGTAAAGTCATACATGATATAAGTATTTAATAGAGTGTTGTATATAATTTAATGGCCGGGTTGGTATCACGAATTCCTTCTTTATGTTTTATATAAGGAAAAGTGTTAACGATAATCAGAAGATCTATCTTAACTGTCACAAGAAAACAGATTACATACATATACATTTGTATAGGACATAGAGAATGATTTCATTTACTTTTCTTGTATGTGACATAGAGAGTCTTCTTTTATGTGCACCTAGTGCTCTCTCAGGTGATTAAAAAGTCCTTTTTATCTTTGAAGATTTAACACTAGTCAAATGTATACTTGTTTTTGGTTTTGTTTAAACAGCTCTTCAAAATTACATTTAGTTCATGGCAATAAAATTAATGTATTTATCTTTCCGAAGTTAAATACAGTGTCGGTCTCTATTGCGTATGTATGATAAATTCCCCGTGTGTTGTACTTGATGAACTTTCTAGTACGCTAGAATTATACATGTTAACATTGTTTTGGACATATAAATTGAAGTTATCATGATATTATGTATGTTCGTGGGGCGGTTGGTGATTTAATTCCAACATCAAGTTTTTAACTTTTTAACAATATACTGAAATTCTTTAATTATGTAAAATTTGTACTTAAATGTTCTGATAAGTCAAATAAAAAGTCCTGATAAATCTGTACTTGATAGATAAACCATTGACGATTTTTATGTGACGTCACTGATTACTGCACCAACCAGTTTGATGATAAACCAACTTTTATACCAATTTGGTTGAAAACAGGCACAGATACCGTTAACCAAACATTATACAGTAGTAGTAGTAGTAGTAGTAGTATAATAATTTATTAAAGTGTCACATACCAACATACAGATATTACACATAAAAATAAATATTATGTACATTATATAAAAACATGTATTAAAATGTATGGTACCCTGCCTATAAAGGCATACGAGACACTGTCAAAATAGCTATATACAATAAAAATCACAAGTATCACAGAAGAATGCTAATAAATTAATCAACATAAAACAGATTTCCGTCGTTTAAACATTAAATTTAAAGTTTTGGCTAAAATAATTTATACATGTGTAGGTGATGTTTGTGTAATCATAGTACTTTATTTATAAATCCTTTAACTTATTTGTTACTTTTGTTTATTCATTTATTTTTTTAAGAATATTATTTTTTAATCATACATCAATCGTAAAAACGAAATCAACTTGTGAATCAACCACATACCGACACACAATTTAAATCACAATCCCAAAAACAAATAAAAAAAATCAAAACTAAGTAAAACGTGAACTTTTTCCAGGAAATGATGCAGAGTTCTCTAAAAGTGCTAGCGCCTCTTGTTCTAGGTACAGCACCTATGTGAGACCATCGACTGTAATAGCATTGGCCTGACAGTGTCCAGTATTGTTGTTACAGTACTATCAGAGGCTACGTACCATTCCACGTATTTTGTAATAAGTAACCTCTTTACATATTTATATCAGAGCGATACACCCAATCAAAGCTAATTTATAAACAGGAACATTATAACGATATAGCTAATATAGAAAAGCATCGAATTCTGGATACAAATGTACCGGTCAAATATCGTCATCTGATATAGCAATTAATAACAAAGTTAATATCACTAAATCATCTTTACTGCACGTGTATGTAGATATAAAATACCAGAAGCAGTACAGTGTACAACATGATAGTTTTAATAGACATAACAGATGTAAGTGTGTATAAAGAGCGCATTATAAGTAAGTAGTGGGTTTATCTGCTGGTTCTAGTTATATAAAATCATGACACATCAAAAACATAAATCAACACTTACTTTTTGGTTAATGTGCAGAAATGATAAATGTTTATTTTTAATCTTTAATCTTGATAAAATATTTGCTGATATATATATAGTACAAATAACAACATTGAATTTGTTTCGTTATTTAACTGAGAACACAGGCACACATTTCACCCTTAAATAAAGTACTCCATAAAATATACATATAAATATAAAGTGTCATCACAAGTTTGATCTATAGTTTTATAACATTCCAAGTTTATATCGTATTTATAACTTACGGATAGTAAATCCTTATTTATTACAAACGTGACGGGTGTAGCCAGCTAAACAGGAGGTCCTTACTCTTCCTGAGCACCCGGTCTCACGTCTCTGGTAAAAGTTCGCGTGTTTAACCTAATTTCCAGCTTCAAATGTTTTACTTTATGACTATATATGTTATGAACATGGAACAGTATGGTTGTTGTTTATTAAATAACAATAATGATATCCGAAAAATAAGCCACAAGGGGATGTCACTGTCCGAAATAAGCCTTTTCAGACAGAAGAATCAAATTATCATATTGATACAAATTCAGTACACAAAACAAAAATAAAGTAGTGATATAAGTATTTACAACAAGAGAAAGAACACACACACACACACACACACACACACACACACACACACACACATGAATATTTACAAACAAGATATATTGTAAGATAAAGTTATACAAGCATCATATCAGAGTCAACGATACCGGTGCTGTAAATGACAACATTCTTCAAATAAAAAGCATTAATTACACTGTAATAAACTTAACACACTTCTGTAATATATTCCAGTAAAATGATAAGTGTCGCTTCAAAATGTCTTCTAAATAAATATGTATTAATACAATGGATTTATTCTACCTTATTTACTTTACTTCCTTGGTGGAAGTTCACGAGTTTAACCTAATTTGCAAGCTTCAATGTAAATTGGTATTGTGATTTGGACATGGATTGGTATATTTGTTTAACGTTTGCTTTGGAATGGTAATTTGGACATGAACCGTATGTTTGTTTTACCTTTGCTTTGGGATTGTGATTTGGACATGGATTTGTATGTTTGTTTAACGTTTGCTTTGGAATTGCGATTTGGACATGAATTAGTATGTTAATTTTCCATGTAAGACTTGAATATTAAGTTCAATCAGTAAAATTATCAGTAAAGTGTGTGATACAGCAACAGTTTCATAATTGCAGCTATTTAGTCAATATACGAGCGCCTTAGTAAAAATTTTAAAATCACTACTTGTACAATAAAGTTACCGAAGTTGTGCAAATTGAACAGAAGTGTGAAACCCTACACTACTGATGGCATTCTATAGGCTTGTTCAATACAGTAATTTAATGAAACCAAACCAAAATAAAGGTCGCCACATAGAATACTACTAAACACAACTCCATTTGCCCACCCATAAAATAATTCTATATTCCGTTAATGCTACGTCACTAAATTAGTTATGTATCCACACGAACAATATCCAGTCCAAAACAACAGCTAAACCAGATAACAACTGAAAGGGCGCTACAATTACATAAAACCTGACAACTGCGTATCAGGGCGTGAATGAATGGACACGTGTAATGATATCAATACCGATACTGTCACGAACAAGAAACACAACTTAAACCAGAACTTACTTGGACAGGCGAGAATTGCTGAAGCTACTGTGACTATACATGTAACCCAGTGAGTAAAGCAACGGGCTCATGGCCTTTCAAACTACCACCATGTCTGCATTCCTGACACGTCAAACTAAAACACAAATCGGACGGAAGACACTGGCCGCAAACTTTAAAACAGAATAATATTTGCGCCAAGTAAAGGACGTTCACACAGTTTTAATAGCGGAACCAGCAAGAAGTAAATGCCAATTAAAAAAACAACTGGCAGCCCCAGCAACAAAAGGATGACAGTAGTGGATTTTCAATAAGGAAAATTTAGGAATTAAGCCACCAATAAGAATTTGTGTTTTGAGAACAAAGAGTTTTAGTTATAAAACCAACATCAACGATAAGTCAGTAACGGAACCAGCAACAATGTTCTGTAAGCAATGTTACAATAATTAGAGATGTAAGTAGTGGAACCACGTGTTACCGTTTTGTAAACAGCGGTCGCCGAAATATGTTTCTTTCTCGCATACCCGTATCATTGTTACATTTGTTGTGTTGTCATCTGTTTCCGTGAACAATTAATTCATCACTATCAATTCAACTGTGACTATTCTTTAGACCGTATGATAGTTTTGACGTATCTAGGTGGGAGACAACAAAATAAATACAGGGTGTAAACTGATGTCCTCCATCACGACCGGACTGAATCAATCTATGTAAGTGGACAATATACCTCACGACAAATTATAATTCAGGCACATGAAGCATTATTTCACGCCCACTATATATCAGTCAAATACTCTTGTATTAAAACCTCGCCTATTTTAGCTGTTAACTTTACTACGTTTTACTTCAATTACAATGCACATATTTTACCGCTTGAGTTACACGTCGTGTGTTATTTTGTATTTGTGGTCATACTAATTATACACAATACACGTAAAGTTAATTCATCTCATTAAGACTTAATGATCATTAGCACTTTAAGGAAATAGATCTCATCTGTCTTAAAGAAAAACAAAATGAAAATTCTGACAACTTAAATATATATAAATACTTTGTTGTATTAGTGTAACAAATAATTTTTACTATTCTGTAAGCTCTACGTGTGTATCCCTGTGATTTATTTGGAAAACATTGAATTACCAACTATAACAACTTCTCTTCATAAATATGTGTATACCTGCGCTTTTTTAACTTTCTATATGTCATCTCAAAAAGTTGGATTCTAAATGTTCTTTCTTTCAAAGGCGGCAACTGATTATAACAAATAATGATTGTGTAATTCTTAAATTTTAAATTGTAAGCCGCCTATACGTAATTATAATATTTACTTTGACATCATTTTGATATATATAAAAATCAATAATAAATGAAATGATATCAATCGTCGGCACAAATACATTGTCTTTGATGACGTCACACACGAGTTACGCCATTCGCCACGTGCGTGGGCGTGGCTTTTTAACAAGTGTCATCGTTAGAAATATGTAATATATTCAGTTATTGAATTTCAGACCTTAAGTTTTGTTAATTTGTTTTAGAAACTATTTTATTATTTGATACAACAGTAACCATTTATTATATTTTATAATTGTCTATTATACCCTTTAGATCGATAGATATTTAAGAGGGATAACGCAATAAGAAAGATGACAATTTCTCATAATTATAGAACTCAATATTTTTTTTCAAACATTAAATTAAAAATAATAGCGATAGTAAACACAACTGCATTGTGACTGTCCTCGATGGCCACACAAATAATTTACGCCATTCGCCACGTGGATGGGCGTGACTCCAAGTCATGATATCGTTAGAGAAATTTCTCAAATTAAGTTACCATCATAGTTTTTTTTTTTTTTTTTTTTTTTTTTTGCTTTTCTTAATTGTAATGTATTGATATTTCCGTATTATTTGATCTATTTACAAGTGTATCCATTTTATTTCACTATTGTAATTCCCTGTATACATACCTGTCAGATTGATAGATATAACAGCGACTACTCAGATCTCTGGTGTTGCATACTGACATTTTAAATATGACATACATCAGTTCTCCCAAGAGAATTCAAGTAACAAAATAACAGATCGTAAAAACCAATACTCTGATGTGATTGAGACAATCGGGAGAGAAAAAAGTGATAACGATTCGAATTTCACTCATGTAATGATAAATGGTTATCGGGATCATTTTAAAAACAAATTACTCAGCGGTTAAATTATCCGTGTATTATATTTCCCTGAAGAGTTTAAAGAATAAAATGTATGATAATGTTACTACAAAGATATTCTCAGTGGGAAAAACATATATCATGCTTCATGTTGTCTCTTAATATTATTACCCCTTATTTATCAACTTCTTCCAGCCTGGAATTTGAGTTATTTTTCAACGAAAGGCACAGTCATTTTTCCACGAATGCACAATAAAAATAAGACATATATATATATATATATATATATATATATATATATATATATATATATATATATATATATATATATATATATAATAATGAGACATACGGGTCGGGATTCGAGGTTTCGTGTTCTATCGATCTGCATGGCGCTTTTTTATCGCCTTCTCGTTAATTTGTTATGAAAATCTTCTTATAATTTATAAAGGAATTAGATTGAGTTTCTTAATCGCTAATTATGATACTGATTCTCTGACCAGTTTGCATTTTATCAAGCGAGACCACAATCCCAAAGCAAAGTAAAACCTTCGAAACTCGCAAATAATACAGTAAATGTAACAATGTACACATCACTTTATTGCATTTTAATGTTGATATTATATGACAGTTTTAATACTGATTTTAACAGCTTAAAAGATATCGATATTCTAGAAAAAACAGTTGAGATGGCACACTTTCAGGATAACTAGTTTTACATATGTATAACACACATGTATCATTAGTTTTCAGAATGCATTGACCCGAGTTGTCCAGCAGGGGGATATATAGATTATATCGTACACTTTAAAATGTAATTTTATCTGTCAAATAACATCTGTTGTTCTCACTTCTTCTGTTTTCATATGTATATATATATATATATACATTGTATTTGAATGGATTTTTATCTGTGATATTCAATACTTCATACTAAGTGAACTTTCAGTCGGTCGCGTGTCGTGGCTATACACTTTAAACCTGTTTTATCACTGCTGTCAATATGTGAACAGGGCCGCCGTGAACCATCGACCTCATTAACGAAATATTAAGTTTCAATCGCTAGGAAATCCATATTTCTATTTGAATTAATCCAAGGAGGTTTTAATTAGGTTCACTGGTATAATTTGATACTATAGCGGTGATTCCTGGTAGTAAAATGTTCGGTTATCCAGGGTTTGTACCCGATACATCCAGGTATACATTAACTGCGCTATAATTAATTGTTTGCCAAATTAAGATATATCATTTTGCAAAAAATATTGGTTTTTGAACGATCAAATCGCCAATTATCGGAGAGACAGCATTGCCAAAGGCAAAAAAAATCTTCTACCTTACTGTATTTGAAAGATTAAAGAGGCTTTTTATTGATGATAAAGATTTTTAAAACATATTATTTTTTTTTAAAAAAGCATATTTATCAGAAGTCTTTGAGAATAAAACAGCCTCTTTGAAATATATATGGCAATATATGCATCGCATAGAAAGTATACGATAAATCCCAAGGTGTTAGCCTGCAATAAATATCGATATTTGCACGGTAACGGTAGTTCTTGTATCAACTCTTGTATCCATTTACTCGTTGACTCGACACGTTCGTGCATATGTCGAGTCAACTCAGGACAATATTTCACAATATCAGTTCAATAACCCTATAATATTCTATAGCAATATATGTTTCGCATAAAACTTAAACGATAAATCCAGAGGCGTTAGCGTGCACTATTTATGGATATTTGCACGCAAACTTTGGTCAAGTCCGAAGTTTCCAGAAACATTTTTCATACTACACGCTTTGTCACGTGATACTGTCGTTTTGACGTCACACGATTGTTATAGCATGGTTGAAGACGTGATCACTGTGTTGTTGTCATATTGCACTAGTTCTTATATCCTTATACAAAAAACTAGTGCAAAGTAAATAAATGTATTTCGCTACATAATAAAAAATTTTAAAAAGTCAACCCATGTCCAAACAATAATCCTAAAGCAAAGTAAAACCAACATACCAATCCATGCCCAAAAAATAATCCTAAAGCAAGGTATCACAAACATACCAACCCATGCCCAAACAATAATCCTAAAGCAAAGTGAAAACAAACATACCAATCCATGTCCAAACAATAATCCTAAAGCAAGGTAAAACAAACATACCAATCCATGTCCAAACTATAATCCTAAAGCAAAGTAAAACAAAAATACCAATCCATGCCCAAACAATAATCCTAAAGCGAGGTAAAACAAACATACCAATCCATGCCCAAACAATAATCCTAAAGCAAGGTAAAACAAACATACCAATCCATGCCCAAACTATAATCCTAAAGCAAAGTAAAACAAACATACCAATCCATGTCCAAACAATAATCCTAAAGCAAGGTAAAACAAACATACCAATCCATGTCAAAACTATAATCCTAAAGCAAAGTAAAACAAACATACCAATCCATGCCCAATCTATAATCCTAAAACGAAGTAAAACAAACATACCAATCCATGCCAAAACTATAATCCTAAAGCAAAGTAAAACAAACATACCAATTCATGCCCAAACAATAATCCTAAAGCAAAGTAAAACAAACATACCAATCTATGTCCAAACTATAATCCTAAAGCAAAGTAAAACAAACATACCAATCCATGCCAAAACTATAATCCTAAAGCAAAGTAAAACAAACATACCAATTCATGCCCAAACTATAATCCTAAAGCAAACTGAAAACAAACATACCAATTTATGTCCAAACTATAATCCTAAAGCAAAGTAAAACAAACATACCAATCTATGTCCAAACTATAATCTTAAAGCAAAGTAAAAACAAACATATCAACCCATGTCCAAACTATAATCCTAAAGCAAAGTGAAAACAAACATATCAACCCTTGTCCAAACTATAATCCTAAAGCAAAGTAAAAACAAACATATCAACCCATGTCCAAACTATAATCCTAAAGCAAAGTGAAAACAAACATATCAACCCATGTCCAAACCATAATCCTAAAGCAAATTGAAAACAAACATATTAACCCATGTCCAAACTATAATCCTAAAGCAAAGTAAATACAAACATATCAACCCATGTCCAAACTATAATCCTAAAGCAAAGTGAAAACAAACATACCAATCCATGTCCAAACAATAATCCTAAAGCAAAGTGAAAACAAACATACCAACCCATGTCCATATCACAATCCCCAAGCAAAGTAAAACAAACATACCAATCTATGTCCAAACAATAATCCTATTTCAAAGTAAAAACAAACATACCAATCCATGCCCAAATTATAAATCCAAAGCAAAGTGAAAACAAACATACCAATCTATGTCCAAACAATAATCCTAAAGCAAAGTGAAACAAACATATCAATCCATGTCCAAACAATAATCCTAAAGCAAAGTAAATCAAACATACCAACCCATGCCCAAACAATAATCCTAAAGCAAAGTGAAACAAACATACCAATCCATGTCCAAACTATAATGCTAAAGCAAAGTGAAACAAACATACCAATCCATGTCCAATCTATAATCCTATAGCAAAGTAAAAACAAACATACCAATCTATGTCCAAACAATAATCCTATAGCAAAGTAAAACAAACATACTAATCTATGTCCAAACAATAATCCTAAAGCAAAGTAAAACAAACATACCAATCCATGCCCAATCTATAATCCTATAGCAAAGTAAAAACAAACATACCAATCTATGTCCAAACAATAATCCTATAGCAAAGTAAAAACAAACATACCAATCTATGTCCAAACAATAATCCTATAGCAAAGTAAAAACAAACATACCAATATATGTCCAAACAATAATCCTAAAGCAAAATGAAAACAAACATACCAACCCATGTCCATATCACAATCCCCAAGCAAAGTAAAACAAACATACCAATCTATGTCCAAACAATAATCCTATATCAAAGTAAAAACAAACATACCAATCCATGCCCAAACTATAAATCCAAAGCAAAGTGAAAACAAACATACCAATCTATGTCCAAACAATAATCCTAAAGCAAAGTGAAACAAACATCAATTCATGTCCAAACAATAATCCTAAAGCAAAGTAAAACAAACATACCAACCCATGCCCAAACAATAATCCTAAAGCAAAGTGAAACAAACATACCAATCCATGTCCAAACTATAATCCTAAAGCAAAGTGAAACAAACATACCAATCCATGTCCAAACAATAATCCTAAAGAAAAGTAAAACAAACATACCAACCCATGTCCAAACAATAATCCTAAAGAAAAGTAAAACAAACATACCAACCCTTGTCCAAACAATAATCCTATAGCAAAGTAAAAACAAACATGCCAATCTATGTCCAAACAATAATCCTAAAGCAAAGTGAAACAAACATACCAATCCATGTCCAAACAATAATCCTAAAGAAAAGTAAAACAAACATACCAACCCTTGTCCAAACAATAATCCTATAGCAAAGTAAAAACAAACATGCCAATCTATGTCCAAACAATAATCCTATAGCAAAGTAAAAACAAACATACCAACCCATGCCCAAACAATAATCCTAAAGCAAAGTGAAACAAACATACCAATCCATGTCCAAACAATAATCCTAAAGAAAAGTAAAACAAACATACCAACCCATGCCCAAACAATAATCCTAAAGAAAAGTAAAACAAACATACCAACCCTTGTCCAAACAATAATCCTAAAACAAAGTAAAACAAACATACCAACCCATGTCCAAACAATAATCCTAAAGAAAAGTAAAACAAACATACCAACCCTTGTCCAAACAATAATCCTAAAGAAAAGTAAAACAAACATACCAACCCATGCCCAAACAATAATCCTATAGCAAAGTAAAAAAACATACCAACCCTTGTCCAAACAATAATCCTATAGCAAAGTAAAAACAAACATACCAACCCTTGTCCAAACAATAATCCTAAAGCAAGGTAAAACAAACATACCAACCCTTGTCCAAACAATAATCCTAAAGAAAAGTAAAACAAACATACCAACCCTTGTCCAAACAATAATCCTAAAGCAAGGTAAAACAAACATACCAATCCATGTCCAAACTATAATCCTATAGCAAGGTAAAACAAACATACCAATCCATGCCCAAACTATAATCCTATAGCAAAGTAAAAACAAACATACCAATCTATGTCCAAACAATAATCCTATAGCAAGGTAAAAACAAACATACTAATCTATGTCCAAACAATAATCCTAAAGCAAAGTAAAACAAACATACCAATCTATGGCCATATCACAATCTTAAAGCAAAGTAAAACAAACATACCAACCAATGTCAAAAACAAATCCTAAAGCAAATAAAAACAACATACCAACCCATGTCCAAACAATAATCCTAAAGCAAAGAAAACAAACTTACAAATCTATGTCCAAACAATTAACCTAAAGCAAAATAAAAACAAACATACCAATCTATGTCCAAACAATAATCCTATAGCAAAGTAAAAACAAACATACCAATCTATGTTCTAACAATAATCCTAAAGCAAAGTAAAACAAACATACCAATCTATGTCCAAACATTAATCCTATAGCAAAGTAAAAACAAACATACCAATCTATGTCCAAACATTAATCCTATAGCAAAGTAAAAACAAACATACCAATTTATGTCCAAACAATAATCCTAAAGCAAAGTAAAACAAACATACCAACCTATTTGCATATCACAATCCCAAAGCAAAGTAAAACAAACATACCAAGCTATGTTCATATCACAATCCCCAAGCAAAATAAACCAAACATACCAATCTATGTCCAAACAATAATTCTAAAGCACAGTAAAACAAACATACCAATCTATGTCCAAATCACAATCCTAAACCAAAGTAAAAACAAACATACCAATCCATGTCCAAAAAATAATCCTAAAGCAAAGTAAAAAAAAAAATAACCCATGTCCAAACAATAATCCTAAACCGACGTAAGACAAAAATACCAATCCATGTCCAAACAATTAACTTAAAGCAAAAATAAAAACAAACATACCAATCTATGGCCAAACAATAATCCTAAAGTAAAGTAAAAACAAACATACCAACCCATGTCCAAACAATAATCCTAAAGCAAAGTAAAAACAAAAATACCAATCCATGTCCAAATCACAATCCTAAAGCAACATGAAAAACAAAGATGCCAATCCATGTCCAAATCATGATCCTAAAGGAAAGTAAAAACAAACTAATCAACTCTGTTCAAATCACAATCCTAAAGCAAAACATGTCAATTTATGTTCAAATCACAATCCCAAAAGAAAGTAAAAACAAACATACCAATCCTATACTAATCACAATCCTAAATCAAAGTAAAAACAAACATACCAATCCATATACTAATCACAATCCTAAATCAAAGTAAAAACAAACATACCAATCCATATACTAATCACAATCCCAAAGAAAGTAAAAACAAACATACCAATCCATATACTAATCACAATCCTAAATCAAAGTAAAAACAAACATACCAATCCATATACTAATCACAATCCTAAATCAAAGTAAAAACAAACATACCAATCCATATACTAATCACAATCCTAAATCAAAGTAAAAACAAACATACCAATCCATATACTAATCACAATCCTAAAGCAAAGTAAAAACAAACATACCAATCCATATACTAATCACAATCCTAAATCAAAGTAAAAACAAACATACCAATCCATATACTAATCACAATCCTAAATCAAAGTAAAAACAAACATACCAATCCATATACTAATCACAATCCTAAATCAAAGTAAAAACAAACATACCAATCCATATACTAATCACAATCCTTAATCAAAGTAAAAACAAACATACCAATCCATATACTAATCACAATCCTTAATCAAAGTAAAAATAGCGAATTGGCATGTTAACTTCAGCAAGCGAAACGAGACCGGATGATCTTGAGGGGTAAGTACCTCTAAACTGTTGCTTTAGAGAGTTAACCAAGCAAGGTACAAAAAGATACAAATCAAAACAAAGATACAATTCCATGTCTAAATCACAATCTTAAAGTAAAAACTGAATTAAGATTAACACGCTTAATTTGTCAGTTTTCGACGTTTATACTTTTCTTTGATATTGTGATACGGATAAGGATTGGTAAGATTACTTTTTATTTTAAATACATTAATATTCCATAATAAATGTTAAAACAATTACAAACAACGCGTGTATCGTGTACTGTAAAGACATCCTAGTGATTTCTACTTATACCCGGTAACCTATCAACTCAACTCGGTACGTTTCTTTTTCTGTAACGTTTTATCAACACAATCAATTACTTTGAACTTAATGGTATATAGAGAATTGTACACATGTGTTGACATAACGCTGTTTTATCTGCTGTATAAATAAATTAATAATAAAAAGATATATATAACAATCCATTAAAAAACATTGATCCTGTGTACTACATAACGTTATTACAAATACACAGTTAGGGAGATACTGAGACCATGTACAAAGAGAACGTGAAACATATATCAATGAAACGCAAAGCAACAGGTCGTACAGATTATACGAATTACTGTGACTTCTAAGTCGCACAGAATGTACGAATTACAGTGACTTCTAAGTCGCACAGAATGTATGAATTACCGTGACTTCTAAGTCGCACAGAATGTACGAATTACAGTGATTTCTAAGTCGTACAGAATATATGAATTACCGTGACTTCTAAGTCGCACAGAATGTACGAATTACAGTGACTTCTAAGTCGTACAGAATGTAAGAATTACAGTGATTTCTAAGTCGTACAGAATATATGAATTACCGTGACTTCTAAGTCGTACAGAATGTACGAATTACAGTGATTTCTAAGTCGTACAGAATATATGAATTACCGTGACTTCTAAGTCGCACAGAATGTACGAATTACAGTGACTTCTAAGTCGTACAGAATGTACGAATTACAGTGATTTCTAAGTCGTACAGAATATATGAATTACCGTGACTTCTAACTCGTAAAGAATGTATGAATTACCGTGACTTCTAAGTCGTACAGAATGTACGAATTACAGTGATTTCTAAGTCGTACAGAATATATGAATTACCGTGACTTCTAAGTCGCACAGAATGTACGAATTACAGTGACTTCTAAGTCGTACAGAATGTACGAATTACAGTGATTTCTGAGTCGTACAGAATATATGAATTACCGTGACTTCTAAGTCGTAAAGAATGTATGAATTACCGTGACTTCTAAGTCGTAAAGAATGTATGAATTACCGTGACTTCTAAGTCGTACAGAATATATGAATTACTGTGACTTCTAAGTCGTACAGAATGTACGAATTACAGTGATTTCTAAGTCGTACAGAATATATGAATTACCATGACTTCTAAGGCGTACAGAATGTACGAATTACCGTGACTTCTTATTCGTACAGATTATACGAATAACTGTGACTTCTAAGTCGTACAGAATGTACGAATTACTCTGACTTCTAAGTCGCACAGAATGTACAAATTACTGTGACTTCTAAGTCGTACAGAATGTACGAATTACTGTGACTTCTAAGTCGTACAGAATGTACGAATTACCGTGACTTGTAAGTCGTACAGAATGTACGAATTACCGTGACTTGTAAGTCGTACAGAATGTACGAATTACCGTGACTTCTAAGTCGTACAGAATGTACGAACTACCGTGACTTGTAAGTCGTACAGAATGTACGAATTACCGTGACTTGTAAGTCGTACAGAATGTACGAATTACCGTGACTTCTAAGTCGTACAGAATGTACGAACTACCGTGACTTGTAAGTCGTACTGAATGTACGAATTACCGTGACTTGTAAGTCGTACAGAATGTACGAATTACCGTGACTTGTAAGTCGTACAGAATGTACGAACTACCGTGACTTGTAAGTCGTACAGAATGTACGAATTACCGTGACTTGTAAGTCGTACAGAATGTACGAATTACCGTGACTTCTAAGTCGTACAGAATGTACGAACTACCGTGACTTGTAAGTCGTACTGAATGTACGAATTACCGTGACTTGTAAGTCGTACAGAATGTACGAATTACCGTGACTTCTAAGTCGTACAGAATGTACCATTGCTTCTAAGACGTATGAAGTTTACCATAACTTCCGAGCCGTAAAAATACTTTAGTATTCGAATAACCATAATTTCTAAGTCGTATAAAAATATACGAATAACCATAACTTCTAAGTCGTATAAAAATATACAAATAACCATATTTTCTAAGTTGAATATCCATGACTTCTAGTTCGTATAAAAAAATTCGAATAACCATTACTTTGAGACTTTTTAAAAATCGTTACTTTAATTTAATCTTTTAGCTAGCGCGTTTCCGTTTAAACCATACCCGTTTCCGCAGTTGTGTTTCCTCGTCGGTCGGGGAGCATGCATCGTTACTTTTTGTTTTGTTGCAGAATTTTTTTAAAATTTATAATCCCCTGTGGATGCCAACCTGGCACAGCACAATAGAAAGGGAAAGAAAAGAGCAGTAAGAATAAAGACATTGGGAGAGACAGCCACACTATCAAGTAATAGGGATGACTGTAGAGGAAAAATAATTGGCCCAATTCTCCACCAAGAGAGATGGCATAAAGTCAAATAGATGCCGATTAGTTTACGACTCCGGATAGCGCTAACCTTTTACATATATATAATATACTATTAACCATTGTTTTACGTTTTTGTCACTGTTGGTGTACCGTCCAATTTACGTTTTTGTCACTGTTGGTGTACCGTCCAATTTACGTTTTTGTCACCGTCCAATTTACGTTTTTGTCACTGTTGGTGTACCGTCCAACAATAAAACAGTTCAGAAGTTACCTACATTCACACATATATAATACCGTTATATATAAATTTACTGTGTGTTTAATTATCCTGTTGTATCAAGATGTACTGGTGACTGGCAAAAATCCATTGAATACCGAAGTGGGAAAATAGCTAAGCGTTGACTGCCTTCTACAAGTTCATTGATAAGTTACAATGTCAGATCACATGACTTTTTGTAATTCTAGCAGAGTAACTAACTTTATGCAAACTTTGCTAATAAACATTTTTTGTGAAATGTAGTATCTGTATATCGGAGAAACATCTGGCTATGAGCCATTTACTTTGCGTGTGTATGTATTTGAATTTTGTAAACTGCAAAATCATTTTATTGTAAACGTGTAACCTATTTTCTCTGGATCCCGGCATTCAGTGTGTTCTTGTCAATCTTGTCATTGTTAGACCTTGAGATTTTGACTTACGACTTTAAGCTATCAGATTTGATAGATATATGTCAGATTCAGACTGTCAGTGCAGAATTTGTTCAACTAATGCATTAACATAATTGATCAGCTTATGATAAGGCTATTGTAGGTCAGGCATGCCATTGAAAACATACAGCCGCTATCGGGGGGAGGGGGCCAATACAAAAATATGAATGAACTGGTAAGTACAGTATTATAGTGACGGACAGGCAGTAATTAATCATCGTCTTGTTGTGTTAGTGTAACACTTAACTGAACTTACACAATACCTGACAGTGTATACAGACCGGGGTTAAAATACCTAACTGTGTACGGGGTAAATACCAGAACTAAATTATACACTGATCCGGAAAGTACCAACTACCCAAGGCAGACATCTTAATTCATTCATCAAATACACATCACGATTTATTATTATTTCAGTAATTTAAGAATAACAAAATTTAATATTTCAATGTTTATTTTATGGTATTCCTACTTGTCGACTATTTCTGGTACTCTGATTTATATCGCTATATTTTGTACTTTACATTTATAGGCCATTACGTGTAAAGTTTAAAATATTTGGCATAGAATCATTATAAACTGTCTCTTCTAATTTTCATTGTATGAATGCAATCAGCTAAAGATCTTTCCGGTTATATATCTTTAAATTATCTTGAACCTTACTTTAAATAAGAATTTTTTATTAGGTTATTTTTGCTGCTATGCGTTGGTTCATTACCTACATTTTGCACGTGGATGAACCAGCCAGATATGGTGACAATGTGTTTTGTTTGTAAGTCCCATTAAACATGATTAATTATACATAAACATGGTATTTAATTACTGGTTATAGTAATGTGTTGACATGACCTTTAATTGATACTACAAGTGACTATAGAACTTGATAAAAGCACTAACCCTAGCATACAAGTAAGATCATCATACGTACATAATTTTACTTTGCTCTTTTACACGTATTTAACACTGCAACTTCCTTTCAAGCCAGCGGCATATATCCAATTATTGCGCATTTTTAACTTAATGAATCAACCTATAATAAAATAGTTTTATTAATATTGAGATACATTTTTCGTATTTTGTTAAACATAAATTGTTGATGTTTTCAGTCATACAAAAACACTTAACAAATTTAAGCCAGGTAGTTGCTGATATTGTTGATCCTTAAAATCGAGGATTATAAAATTAAACAGAGATGGATTGGTACATTTATCATATGTTTGCTGTTGATATTGCCAATACCTTAAATAAAACTAAATCAAAGCAAACCAGATATACCTAAACACAAAGCGTTATATAATTAATCCCCTTGTAATGAGACAATACCTGTACACAGTAATGATATTTATTATTTACATAACTAATAACTTTTCTGTAAAGATCAAGGGCAACTCAGGCCAATACCTCTATTATTAACAAATAGAAAGTCTGATTCAGTGACAGCTCTAGTAACTTTATTTTTCGGAGATATTTCACTCAAATAAAAGGGAGATAATTCTGTCAATTTCTTGATTCCGATAACAATACATGAACTTGTCCGAGATATTATCATACTAGATCTTTGTTTGAAATTTTATCAAATTGTAGATAAATAATAATCAACATAACAACCAACCAAAAGTCATGTGTGTGCGCGATGGCAAGTAAATTAAACAAACGCTAGCTTCAATGTGCCGAAGTCAAGAAGAACAACGCTCCCTTCAATGTGCCGAAGTCATGTAGAACAACGCTAGCTTCAATGTGCCGAAGTCAAGTAGAACAACGCTAGCTTCAATGTGCCGAAGTCATGTAGAACAACACTTCCTTCAATGTGCCGAAGTCAAGTAGAACAACGCTCGGTTCAATGTGCCTAAGTCAAGTAGAACAACGCTTGGTTCAATGTGCCGAAGTCAAGTAGAACAACGCTAGCTTCAATGTGCTAAAGTCAAGTAGAACAACGCTAGCTTCAATGTGCCGAAGTCAAGTAGAACAACGCTAGCTTCAATGTACCGAAGTCATGTAGAACAACGCTAGCTTCAATGTGCCGAAGGCAAGTAGAACAACGCTCCCTTCAATGTGCCAAAGTCAAGTAGAACAACGCTCGGTTCAATGTGCCGAAGTCAAGTAGAACAACGCTCCCTTTAATGTGCCGAAGTCATATAGAACAACGCTCCCTTAAATGTGCCGAAGTCAAGTAGAACAACGCTAGCTTCAATGTGCCGAAGTCAAGTAGAACAACGCTCCATTCAATGTGCCGAAGTCAAGTAGAACAACGCTTGGTTCAATGTGCCAAAGTCAAGTAGAACAACGCTAGCTTCAATGTACCGAAGTCAAGTAGATAAACGCTTGGTTCAATGTGCCGAAGTCAAGTAGAACAACGCCCCCTTCAATGTACTAAAGTCATGTAGAACAACGCTAGCTTCAATGTGCCGAAGTCATGTAGAACAACGCTCGGTTCAATGTGCCAAAGTCAAGTAGAACAACGCTAGCTTCAATGTACCGAAGTCAAGTAGATAAACGCTTGGTTCAATGTGCCGAAGTCAAGTAGAACAACGCCCCCTTCAATGTGCCGAAGTCATGTAGAACAACGCTAGCTTCAATGTGCCGAAGTCATGTAGAACAACGCTAGCTTCAATGTGCCGAAGTCAAGTAGAACAACGCCCCCTTCAATGTGCCGAAGTCAAGTAGAATAACGCCCCCTTCAATGTGCCGAAGTCAAGTAGAACAACGCTCCCTTCAATGTGCCGAAGTTAAGTAGAACAACGCTCCCTTCAATGTGCCTAAGTCAAGTAGAAGAACGCTAGCTTCAATGTGCCGAAGTCAAGTAGAACAACGCTAGCTTCAATGTGCCGAAGTCACGTGGAACAACGCTACCTTCAATTAGCCGAAGTCAAGTAGAACAACGCAAGCTTCAATGTACCGAAGTCAAGTAGAACAACGCTCGGTTCAATGTGCCAAAGTCATGTAGAACAGCGCTCGGTTCAATGTGCCAAAGTCAAGTAGAACAACGCTAGCTTCGATGTGCCGAAGTCAAGTATATAGCAATGCTCGCCAATTGTGTGCCATTTGTGTGCCGAAGTCAAGTATAGCAATGCTTGCCAATTGTGTGCCATTTGTGTGCCGAAGTCAAGTATAGCAATGCTCGCCAATTGTGTGCCATTTGTGTGCCGAAGTCAAGTATAGCAATGCTCGCCATTTGTGTGCCGAAGTCAAGTATAGCATTGCTCGCCATTTGTGTGCCGAAGTCAAGTATAGCAATGCTCGCCATTTGTGTGCCGAAGTCAAAGAAATGTTACAAATCTGGATATGCTAGGTATAACAAGGCATCATTAGACAGATCCCATTATGTGTTTATGATGATGATAAAACATTGTACACATGTATTTAATCGCCTATATATTGTTGACCTAGAAATTCCACGTGTTTGTTAATGTTTTTATAATGGTTTTCTTTAATATGCATTATCTGTAATTCTAAGCCTAAAATGTCTTCAGTTAAATGAATAAAAAATAAATATATATGACAATGTAACTGACACCCTCGTGGACGGTCTATATATAATGTATGTATTTAGGTTCTTTATGCTGCAGAATGCACCTCTGTAATGTGTTTCAGGTTTACATGCAGTGTGTTAAGTAATCCAGGCTTATCTTTATATTTTGATTGACTTGTTCACATTTGCAGTCTCATATTTCCTAACTTTAGCCCTGAGATGTCGTGAACACGTCATTCATCTCAGATATAATTATTTCGTCTTTTGTTGGAAGATAATTTCAAATGTAGAAATATGCATATTTTATCAATATTCGTGTTTTAAATGAATCTGCATGAGGTTCGAATGAGTTCTTAAATAACTTAAAAATTTGACAACATAATGTTAAACCCTCCTGCATGCTTTTTTCAGAATTTTAAATAGGAATTGAGATGACACCAAGGAACTTTGAGCAGTTTGTTCTACCTTTGTAGTCAGATTTCGTAACTTATTTGTTTTTGTGATAAAGTCGGACTGTTTTAAAAGGCTATGTGTTGTACGTTATAAACAAATTTGAGTCTGACCAATAAGCATTGTAATCGACACTAAGCATACTTTTTACTGAAATGCTACATCATAAGCCACGAAACAAAATCAGAAAAGCAAAGCATATATTGATGCAAACACAAAAGGGGAATAACTATTATATGATAGGTGTGATAACAAACAAACTCTATACAAAATATCTCAATGTGAGGTCACAGTAAAATTTATCAAGCAGGATATCTGACCATGGGTTCACAGTAAAATCTGTACAGCAGGATATGTGACCATGGGGTCACAGTAAAATCTATAAAGCAGGATATCTGGTCTCGGGGAAACAGCAAAATCCGTACAGCAGGATATCTGACCACGGGGTCACAGTAAAATCTATATAGCAGGATATCTGGCCGTGGGAAAACAGCAAAATCTGAACAGCAGGATATCTGACCATGGGGTCACAGTAAAATCTTTACAGCAGGATATCTGACCATCGGGTCACAGCAAAATCTGTACAGCAGGATATCTGACCATCGGGTCACATTAAAATCGGTACATCAGGATATTTGACCATCGGGTCACAGCAAAATCTGTACAGCAGGATATTTGGCCTTGGGGAAACAGCAAAATCTGTACAGCAGGATATCTGACCATTGGGTCATATTAAAATCTGTACAGCAGGATATCTGACCATGGGGTCACAGCAAAATCTGTACAGCAGGATATTTGGCCTTGGGGAAACAGTAAAATCTGTACAGTATGATATCTGGCCATGGGGTTAAAGTAAAATCCGTACAGCAGGATATCTGGCCGTGGGAAAACAGCAAAATCGATCAACAGGGTATTTTACCATGGGGTCACAGTAAAATCTGTACAGTAGGATATCTGACCATGGGGTCATAGTAAAATCTGTACAGCAAGATATCTGACCATGGAGAAACAGCAAAATCTGTACAGCAGAATATCTGACCATTAGGTCACAGTAAAATCTATAAGGCAGGATATCTGGCCGTGGGGTCACAGTACAATCTGTACAGCAGAATATCTAGCCGTGGGGACACAGCAAAATCTATACAGCAGTATATCTGACCATGGGGTCACAGTTTAATCTGTACAGCAGAATATCTGATCATGGGGTCACAGTTAAATTTGTACAGCAGAATATCTGACCATGGAGAAACTGCAAAATCTATACAACAGGATATCTGACCATGGGGTCACAGTTAAATCTGCACAGCAGGATATCTGATCATGGGGAAACAGTAATATCTGTACAGCAGAATATCTGATCAAGGGGTCACAGTAAAATCTGTACAGCAGGATATCTGACCATGGGGTTATAGTAAAATCTGTACAGCAAGATATCTGACCATGGAGAAACAGCAAAATCTGTACAGCAGAATATCTGACTATTGGGTCACAGTAAAATCTATAAGGCAGGATATCTGACCATGGGATCACAGTAAAATCTGTACAGCAGGATATCTGACCGTGGGGTTATAGTAAAATCCGTACAGCAGGATATCTGGCCGTGGGAAAACAGCAAAATCGATCAACAGGGTATTTTACCATGGGGTCACAGTAAAATCTGTACAGCAGAATATCTGATCATGGGGAAACAGTAATATCTGTACAGCAGAATATCTGACCAAGGGGTCACAGAAATATCCGTTCAGCAGGATATCTGACCATGGGGTCACAATAAAATCTATATAGCAAAATATCTGGCCACGGGGAAACAGCAAAATTCGTTCAGCAGAATTTCTGACCATGGGGTCACAGTAAAATCTGTACAGCAGGATATTAGCTGACCATGGGATCACAGTAAAATCTATAAGGCAGGATATCTGCCGTGGGGTCACAGTAAAATCTGTACAGCAAGATATCTGACCGTGTGGTCATAGTAAAATCTGTACAGCAGAATATCTAGCCGTGCGGACACAGCAAAATCTATACAGCAGTATAGACCATGGGGTCACAGTTTAATCTGTACAGCAGAATATCTGATCATGGGGTCACAGTTTAATCTGTACAGCAGATTATCTGACCATGGAGAAACTGCAAAATCTATACAACAGGATATCTGACCATGGGGTCACAGTTTAATCTGTACAGCAGAATATCTGATCATGGGGTCACAGTTAAATCTGTACAGCAGATTATCTGACCATGGAGAAACTGCAAAATCTATACAACAGGATATCTGACCATGGGGTCACAGTTAAATCTGCACAGCAGGATATCTGATCATGGGGAAACAGTAATATCTGTACAGCAGGATATTAGCTGACCATGGGATCACAGTAAAATCTATAAGGCAGGATATCTGGCCGTGGGGTCACAGTAAAATCTGTACAGCAAGATATCTGACCGTGTGGTCATAGTAAAATCTGTACAGCAGAATATCTAGCCGTGCGGACACAGCAAAATCTATACAGCAGTATATCTGACCATGGGGTCACAGTTTAATCTGTACAGCAGAATATCTGATCATGGGGCCACAGTTTAATCTGTACAGCAGATTATCTGACCATGGAGAAACTGCAAAATCTATACAACAGGATATCTGACCATGGGGTCACAGTTTAATCTGTACAGCAGAATATCTGATCATGGGGTCACAGTTAAATCTGTACAGCAGATTATCTGACCATGGAGAAACTGCAAAATCTATACAACAGGATATCTGACCATGGGGTCACAGTTAAATCTGCACAGCAGGATATCTGATCATGGGGAAACAGTAATATCTGTACAGCAGAATATCTGATCAAGGGGTCACAGTAAAATCTGTACAGCAGGATATCTGACCATGGGGTTATAGTAAAATCTGTACAGCAAGATATCTGACCATGGAGAAACAGCAAAATCTGTACAGCAGAATATCTGACTATTGGGTCACAGTAAAATCTATAAGGCAGGATATCTGACCATGGGATCACAGTAAAATCTGTACAGCAGGATATCTGACCGTGGGGTTATAGTAAAATCCGTACAGCAGGATATCTGGCCGTGGGAAAACAGCAAAATCGATCAACAGGGTATTTTACCATGGGGTCACAGTAAAATCTGTACAGCAGAATATCTGATCATGGGAAACAGTAATATCTGTACAGCAGAATATCTGACCAAGGGGTCACAGAAATATCCGTTCAGCAGGATATCTGACCATGGGGTCACAATAAAATCTATATAGCAAAATATCTGGCCACGGGGAAACAGCAAAATTCGTTCAGAAGAATTTCTGACCATGGGGTCACAGTAAAATCTGTACAGCAGGATATTAGCTGACCATGGGATCACAGTAAAATCTATAAGGCAGGATATCTGGCCGTGGGGTCACAGTAAAATCTGTACAGCAAGATATCTGACCGTGTGGTCATAGTAAAATCTGTACAGCAGAATATCTAGCCGTGCGGACACAGCAAAATCTATACAGCAGTATATCTGACCATGGGGTCACAGTTTAATCTGTACAGCAGAATATCTGATCATGGGGTCACAGTTTAATCTGTACAGCAGATTATCTGACCATGGAGAAACTGCAAAATCTATACAACAGGATATCTGACCATGGGGTCACAGTTTAATCTGTACAGCAGAATATCTGATCATGGGGTCACAGTTAAATCTGTACAGCAGATTATCTGACCATGGAGAAACTGCAAAATCTATACAACAGGATATCTGACCATGGGGTCACAGTTAAATCTGCACAGCAGGATATCTGATCATGGGGAAACAGTAATATCTGTACAGCAGAATATCTGATCAAGGGGTCACAGTAAAATCTGTACAGCAGGATATCTGACCATGGGGTTATAGTAAAATCTGTACAGCAAGATATCTGACCATGGAGAAACAGCAAAATCTGTACAGCAGAATATCTGACTATTGGGTCACAGTAAAATCTATAAGGCAGGATATCTGACCATGGGATCACAGTAAAATCTGTACAGCAGGATATCTGACCGTGGGGTTATAGTAAAATCCGTACAGCAGGATATCTGGCCGTGGGAAAACAGCAAAATCGATCAACAGGGTATTTTACCATGGGGTCACAGTAAAATCTGTACAGCAGAATATCTGATCATGGGGAAACAGTAATATCTGTACAGCAGAATATCTGACCAAGGGGTCACAGAAATATCCGTTCAGCAGGATATCTGACCATGGGGTCACAATAAAATCTATATAGCAAAATATCTGGCCACGGGGAAACAGCAAAATTCGTTCAGCAGAATTTCTGACCATGGGGTCACAGTAAAATCTGTACAGCAGGATATTAGCTGACCATGGGATCACAGTAAAATCTATAAGGCAGGATATCTGGCCGTGGGGTCACAGTAAAATCTGTACAGCAAGATATCTGACCGTGTGGTCATAGTAAAATCTGTACAGCAGAATATCTAGCCGTGCGGACACAGCAAAATCTATACAGCAGTATATCTGACCATGGGGTCACAGTTTAATCTGTACAGCAGAATATCTGATCATGGGGTCACAGTTTAATCTGTACAGCAGATTATCTGACCATGGAGAAACTGCAAAATCTATACAACAGGATATCTGACCATGGGGTCACAGTTTAATCTGTACAGCAGAATATCTGATCATGGGGTCACAGTTAAATCTGTACAGCAGATTATCTGACCATGGAGAAACTGCAAAATCTATACAACAGGATATCTGACCATGGGGTCACAGTTAAATCTGCACAGCAGGATATCTGATCATGGGGAAACAGTAATATCTGTACAGCAGAATATCTGACCAAGGGGTCACAGTAAAATCTGTACAGCAGGATATCTGACCATGGGGTTATAGTAAAATCTATACAGCAAGATATTTGACCATGGAGAAACAGCAAAATCTGTACAGCAGAATATCTGACTATTGGGTCACAGTAAAATCTATAAGGCAGGATATCTGACCATGGGGTCACAGTAAAATCTGTACAGCAGGATATCTGACCGTGGGGTTATAGTAAAATCTGTACAGCAGAATATCTAGCCGTGGGGACACAGCAAAATCTATACAGCAGTATATCTGACCATGGGGTCACAGTTTGATCTGTACAGCAGAATATCTGATCATGGGGTCACAGTTAAATCTGTACAGCAGAATATCTGACCACGGAGAAACTGCAAAATCTATACAACAGGATATCTGACCATGGGGTCACAGTTAAATCTGCACAGCAGGATATCTGATCATGGGGAAACAGTAATATCTGTACAGCAGAATATCTGACCAAGGGGTCACAGTAAAATCTGTACAGCAGGATATCTGACCATGGGGTTATAGTAAAATCTGTACAGCAAGATATCTGACTATTGGGTCACAGTAAAATCTATAAGGCAGGATATCTGACCATGGGGTCACAGTAAAATCTGTACAGCAGGATATCTGACCGTGTGGTTATAGTAAAATTCGTACAGCAGGATATCTGACCGTGAGGTTATAGTAAAATCTGTACAGCAGGATATCTGACCATGGGGTCACAGTAAAATCTGTACAGCAGGATATCTGACCGTGAGGTTATAGTAAAATTCGTACAGCAGGATATCTGGCCGTGGGAAAACAGCAAAATCGATCAACAGGGTATTTGACGATGGGGTCACAGTAAAATCTGTACAGCAGAATATCTGATCATGGGGAAACAGTAATATCTGTACAGCAGAATATCTGACCAAGGGGTCACAGAAAAATCCGTTCAGCAGGATATCTGACCATGGGGAAACAGTAATATCTGTACAGCAGAATATCTGACCAAGGGGTCACAAAAAAAATCCGTTCAGCAGGATATCTGACCATGGGGTCACAATAAAATCTATATAGCAAAATATCTGGCCACGGGGAAACAGCAAAATTCGTCCAGCAGAACTTCTGACCATGGGGTCACAGTAAAATCTGTACAGCAGGATATCTGAACATGGGGTCACAGTAAAATCTGTACAGCAGGATATCTGAACATGGGGTCACAGTAAAATCCGTTCAGCAGGATATTAGCTGACCATGGGGTCACAATAAAATCTATATAGCAGAATATCTTGCCATGGGGAAACAGCAAAATCCGTACAGCAGGGTATCTGGGGTCACAGTAAAATCTATACAGCAAGATATCTAAGGTTACAGTGAGCAGGATATCTGTAGTCACATCAAAATTTACACAGCAGAATTTTGGGCGTAATAACATAGTTATATAAAGAGAAAGGTACCAATACACCAGAAGGTAAAATTATAAACAATTTATTTACTCCTTTTGTTGTGGATTTTAATAAGTACATTGGTAACAGGTGAGCGTTTTTCAGTAATCTATAAAGTTATTTGCTGGTTCAATGTAGAATGCATTTACTTGACGTTTGTGTTCTTCACTAAAACTTTTTTATAATAATAGACATATATTTTGGTGTAAATGTACTACTTCAACATGTTCCGAGTTGTATAAGTTGTTGAGTACACCAAGTTTTGTTAAGTCATTTCATGTAAATTAATCCATACCCTACACAAATTGTTTTCTATAGGAAAAATTTAACGAATGTTGTTTATAAAGCTTGTCCTAGATAAGATCTCGTATATATAACATACATTTACATAATATGTCGATTGCTATTTTGAATAAGTTTATAATGATACATCTAGAACGCTCAAATTTATTGTTTACTTGTTACAAATACACATAATAAAATATATAGATATATTTCAACTAGCAGCTGATTGTATCAAATTATATACTACTGATTTATGAGATAAAGAAATCTAGGACGACCAAGCGACCAAACAGCGTGCTATAAAAATAAAATTAAATACGTTTTTACTTCTTTAACGATGTTGTTATATGACACTGAGGATATTCGAGACAGTTAAAGATATTTGACATTACAGCAGAGTGTTTATGATATCTAGCGTTTGTATGTTTCATGAATGTTCTTTATTTAGGTCGTTATCATTTTACATGGTTCAGCTACAAGGACAGTACTGATATATTACATGGTTCAGCTACAGGTACAGTACTGCTTTATAACATGGTTCAGCTACAAGTACAGTACTGATATATTACATGGTTAAGCTACAAGTACATTACTGCTATATTACATGGTGCAGCTACAAGGACAGTACTGATATATTACATGGTTCAGCTACAGGTACAATACTGCTATATTACATGGTGCAGCTACAAGCACAGTACTGATATATTACATGGTTCAGCTACAGGCACAATACTGCTATATTACATGGTGCAGCTACAGGTACAATACTGCTATATTACATGGTGCAGCTACAAGCACAGTACTGATATATTACATGGTTCAGCTACAGGCACAATACTGCTATATTACATGGTGCAGCTACAGGTACAATACTGCTATATTACATGGTTCAGCTAAAGGTACAATACTGCTATATTACATGGTTCAGCTACATGGACATTACTGCTGTATTACATGGTTCAGCTACAAGTACAGTACTGCTGTATTACATGGTTCAGCTACAAGGGCAGTACCGATATATTACATGGTTCACCTACATTAACAAGTATGTTAATTACATACTCCAACCACAGGGACAGTGTTGTTATATAGTACGTTTATTTTAAAAACAGGGTTCAGCTGCAAATAAATTACTGGTATATTACATGGTTCAGCTACAGGTACAATACTGCTATATTACATGGTGCAGCTACATGGACATTACTGATATATTACATGGTTCAGCTACAGGTACAATACTGATATATTACATGGTGCAGCTACAAGCACAGTACTGATATATTACATGGTTCAGCTACAGGCACAATACTGCTATATTACATGGTGCAGCTACAGGTACAATGCTGCTATATTACATGGTTCACCTAAAGGTACAATACTGCTATAATACATGGTTCAGCTACATGGACATTACTGCTGTATTACATGGTTCAGCTACAAGGGCAGTACTGATATATTACATGGTTCAGCTACATTAACAAGTATGTTATATTACATACTCCAACCACAGGGACAGTGTTGTTATATAGTACGTTTATTTTAAAAACAGGGTTCAGCTGCAAATAAATTACTGGTATATTACATGGTTCAGCTACAACGACAGCACTGCTGTATTACATGGTTCAGCTACAAGTACAGTACTGCTGTATTACATGGTTCAGCTACGACGACAGTACTGATATATTACATGGTTCAGCTACAAGTACAGTACTGATATATTACATGATTCAGCTACAGGTACAATACTGCTATATTACATGGTTCAGGTACATGTACAGTACTGCTATATTACATGGTTCAGCTACAAGTACAGTAATGTTGTATTACATGGTTCAGTTCTAGTACAGTACTGATATAATACATTGTTCTGCTACAAGGACAGTACTGCTGTATTACATGGTTTAGCTACAAAGACAGTACTGATATATTACATGGTTTAACTACAAGTACAGTACTGATATATTACATGGTTCAGCTACAAGTACAGAACTGCTGTATTGCATGATTCAGCTGCAAGTACAGTACTGATATATTACATGGTTCAGCTACAAGTACAGTACTGATATATTACATGGTTCAGCTACAAGTACAGAACTGCTATATTACATGGTTCAGCTACAAGTAGAGTACTGATATATTACATGGTTCAGCTACAGGTACAAAACTGCTGTATTACATGGTTCGGCTACAGGCACAGTACTGATATATTACATGGTTCAGCTACAAGTACAGTACTGATATATTACATGATTCAACTACAGGTACAGTACTGATATATTACATGGTTCAACTACAAGTACAGTACTGATATATTACATGGTTCAGCTACAAGTACAGAACTGCTATATTACATGGTTCAGCTACAAGCACAGTACTGATATATTACATGATTCAGCTACTAATACATTACTGGTATATTACATGGTTCAGCTACAAGGAGAGTACTGATATATTACATGGTTCAGCTACAAGGACAGTACTGCTGTATTACATGGTTTAGCTACAAGGACAGTACTGCTGTATTACATGGTTTAAATACAAGGACAGTACTGATATATTACATGGTTCAGCTACAACGACAGTACTGCTGTATTACATGGTTCAGCTACAAGGAGAGTACTGACATATTACATAGTTCAGCTACAAGGACAGTACTGCTGTATTACATAGTTTAGCTACAAGGACAGTACTGATATATTACATGGTTCAACTACAAGTACAGTACTGATATATTACGTGATTCAGGTACAAGTACAGAACTGCTGTATTGCATGATTCAGCTACAAGTACAGTACTGATATATTACATGGTTCAGCTACAAGTACAGTACTGATATATTACATGGTTCAGCTACAAGTACAGAACTGCTATATTACATGATTCAACTACAGGTACAGTACTGATATATTACAAGGTTCAGCTACAAGTACAGTACTGATATATTACATGGTTCAGCTACAAGTACAGAACTGCTATATTACATGGTTCGGCTACAGGCACAGTACTGATATATTACAAGGTTCAGCTACAAGCACAGTACTGATATATTACATGATTCAACTACAAGTATAGTACTGATATATTACATGGTTCAGCTACAAGTACAGTACTGATATATTACATGGTTCAGCTACAGGCACAATACTGCTATATTACATGATTCAGCTACTAATACATTACTGGTATATTACATGGTTCAGCTACAAGTACAGTACTGATATATTATATGGTTCAGCTACAAGTACAGAACTGCTGTATTACATGGTTCGGCTACAGGCACAATACTGATATATTACATGGTTCAGCTACAAGGACAGTACTGATATATTACATGGTTCAACTACAACGACAGTACTTCTATATTTCATGGTTCAGCTACAAGTACAGAACTGCTGTATTACATGGTCTAGCTACATGTCCAGTACTGCTATACGACATGGTAAAACTACCAGGACAGCACTGCTATATTACAGGGTTCACCTACAACGACAGTACTGCTGTATTACATGGTTTAGCTACAAGGACAGTACTGATATATTACATGGTTCAACTACAAGTACAGTACTGATATATTACGTGATTCAGGTACAAGTACAGAACTGCTGTATTGCATGATTCAGCTGCAAGTACAGTACTGATATATTACATGGTTCAGCTACAGGTACAGTACTGATATATTACATGGTTCAGCTACAAGTACAGAACTGCTATATTACATGATTCAACTACAGGTACAGTACTGATATATTACATGGTTCAGCTATAAGTACAGTACTAATATATATCATGGTTCAGCTACAAGTACAGAACTGATATATTACATGATTCAACTACAGGTACAAAACTGATATATTACATGGTTCAGCTACAAGTACAGTACTGATATATTACATGGTTCGGCTACAAGTACAGAACTGCTATATTACATGGTTCGGCTACAGGCACAGTACTGATATATTACAAGGTTCAGCTACAAGCACAGTACTGATATATAACATGGTTCAACTACAAGTATAGTACTGATATATTACATGGTTCAGCTACAAGCACAGTACTGATATATTACATGATTCAGCTACTAATACATTACTGGTATATTACATGGTTCAGCTACAAGTACAGTACTGATATATTACATGGTTCAGCTACTAGTACAGAACTGCTGTATAACATGGTTCGGCTACACGCACAGTACTGATATATTACATGGTTCAGCTACAAGTACAGTACTGATATATTACATGATTCAACTACAGGTACAGTACTGATATATTACATGGTTCAACTACAAGTACAGTACTGATATATTACATGGTTCAGCTACAAGTACAGAACTGCTATATTACATGGTTCAGCACATGTACAGTACTGATATATTACATGGTTCAGCTACAAGTACAGAACTGCTGTATTGCATGATTCAGCTGCAAGTACAGAACTGCTATATTACATGGTTCAGCTACATGCACAGTAGTGATATATTACATGATTCAGCTACTAATACATTGCTGGTATATTACATGGTTCAGCTAGAAGGAGAGTACTGATATATTACATGGTTCAGCTACAAGGACAGTACTGCTGTATTACATGGTTTAGCTACAAGGACAGTACTGCTGTATTACATGGTTTAGCTACAGGGACAGTACTGATATATTACATGGTTCAGCTACAACGACAGTACTGCTGTATTACATGGTTCAGCTACAAGGAGAGTACTGACATATTACATAGTTCAGCTACAAGGACAGTACTGCTGTATTACATGGTTTAGCTACAAGGACAGTACTGGTATATTACATGGTTCAACTACAAGTACAGTACTGATATATTACGTGATTCAGGTACAAGTACAGAACTGCTGTATTGCATGATTCAGCTACAAGTACAGTACTGATATATTACATGGTTCAGCTACAAGTACAGAACTGCTATATTACATGATTCAACTACAAATACAGTACTGATATATTACAAGGTTCAGCTACAAGTACAGTACTGATATATTACATGGTTCAGCTACAAGTACAGAACTGCTATATTACATGGTTCGGCTACAGGCACAGTACTGATATATTACAAGGTTCAGCTACAAGCACAGTACTGATATATTACATGATTCAACTACAGGTATAGTACTGATGTATTACATGTTTCAGCTACAAGTACAGTACTGATATATTACATGGTTCAGCTACAGGCACAATACTGCTATATTACATGATTCAGCTACTAATACATTACTGGTATATTACATGGTTCAGCTACAAGTACAGTACTGATATATTACATGGTTCAGCTACAAGTACAGAACTGCTGTATTACATGGTTCGGCTACAGGCACAGTACTGATATATTACATGGTTCAGCTACAAGGACAGTACTGATATATTACATGGTTCAACTACAACGACAGTACTTCTATATTTCATGGTTCAGCTACAAGTACAGAACTGCTGTATTACATGGTCTAGCTACATGTCCAGTACTGCTATACGACATGGTAAAACTACCAGGACAGCACTGCTATATTACAGGGTTCAGCTACAACGACAGTACTGCTGTATGACATGGTTTAGCTACAAGGACAGTACTGATATATTACATGGTTCAACTACAAGTACAGTACTGATATATTACGTGATTCAGGTACAAGTACAAAACTGCTGTATTGCATGATTCAGCTGCAAGTACAGTACTGATATATTACATGGTTCAGCTACAAGTACAGTACTGATATATTACATGGTTCAGCTACAAGTACAGAACTGCTATATTACATGATTCAACTACAAGTACAGTACTGATATATTACATGGTTCAGCTGTAAGTACAGTACTAATATATATCATGGTTCAGCTACAAGTACAGAACTGCTATATTACATGATTCAACTACAAGTACAGAACTGATATATTACATGGTTCAGCTACAAGTACAGTACTGATATATTACATGGTTCAGCTACAAGTACAGAACTGCTATATTACATGGTTCGGCTACAGGCACAGTACTGATATATTACAAGGTTCAGCTACAAGCACAGTACTGATATATAACATGGTTCAACTACAAGTATAGTACTGATATATTACATGGTTCAGCTACAAGCACAGTACTGATATATTACATGATTCAGCTACTTATACATTACTGGTATATTACATGGTTCAGCTACAAGTACAGTACTGATATATTACATGGTTCAGCTACAAGTACAGAACTGCTGTATTACATGGTTCGGCTACAGGCACAATACTGATATATTACATGGTTCAGCTACAAGGACAGTACTGATATATTACATGGTTCAACTACAACGACAGTACTTCTATATTTCATGGTTCAGCTACAAGGACAGTACTGCTGTATTACATGGTTTAGCTACAAGGACAGTACTGATATATTACATGTTTCAGCTACAACGACAGTACTTCTATATTTCATGGTTCAGCTACAAGGACAGTACTGCTGTATTACATGGTTTAGCTACAAGGACAGTGCTGATATATTACATGTTTCAGCTACAACAACATTACTGGTATATTACATGTTTCAGCTACAACAACATTACTGGTATATTACATGGTTCAGCTACAAGGACAGCACTGCTGTATTACATGGTTCAGCTACAAGGACAATACTGATATATTACATGTTTCAGCTACAACAACATTACTGGTATATTACATGGTTCAGCTACTAATACATTACTGATATATTAAATGATTCAGCTACAAGCACAGTACTGATATATTACATGGTTCAGCTACAACGACAGCACTGCTGTATAACATGGTCCAGCTACATGTCCAGTACTGCTATACGACATGGTAAAACTACCAGGACAGCACTGCTATATTACATGGTAAAACTACAAGTACAGTACTGATATATTACATGGTTCAGCTACAAGTACAGAACTGCTATATTGCATGGTTCAGCTACAATGACAGCACTTCTATATTACATGGAGCAGCTACAATAACAGTACTCACATATTACAGGTTGTTTTTAACGGTAGTGCTGCTATAATACATGTTTCAGCTATAAATACAATATTTCTATATCACATGGAGCAGTTACAACGACAGTGCTGCTTCTATAATGGTCCAGCTACAGTACTGATATATTACATGGTTCAGCTACAAGTACAGTATTGCTATATTACATGGTTTACAAGTGCGAGTATGTTATACTACATACTCCAACCACAGGGACAGTGTTGTTATATAGAACGTTTATTTTAAAAACATTAACGTTTATTGAATGAACTGACTGACAAGAACAATCCTACAGACATACAGATAAACTTAACACAAATATAACTTTACACAAATATTTCACGATTCATCACTACTTGATTGCTAACTTCTGACGTCCGTCAACGTCAGCGTATTTTAAGGATCTAGAATACAAAGAAAGACAACTCAAATATTTATCTATTTACGGAAGAATGACTTGATTATCGGTCTTTTCCCCCCACAGCTGAACCATAATACAAAGCTGTCGTACCCATTTAAGTCGAGACAAACTGATTGAATACAGTCTATAAAGAGACACTTTTCCCATTTCTGGACTAGAAATGTGCCTCGATGACCGAGTGGTCTGAAGCGCCAATGTATGGAGGTTCACTTCTCGTGTAGACGTAGACCACATTAAGATATATGATATACCTCTATGTGTAGTTTTCTTTGGATACTACAACTGTGTGCTTTTCTTCACTACATCCCAGAGTGAACGGCATTCTTTTTAGTTGGTTTGTTATGGTAGGTTTTTAATTGGTTCATGGCTTCTGAAAACAGGTTTATTAGCCAAGCTACCCTGTGGCGGCCATGTTACCTGGCATCGCGAGGTTATTTTAGCTATGAATGCGTCTGCTTACTCCAACTGAAGTTAATTCATTAGAAGCGTATTTGATACAAAGTAACATCATTTCATACAGTTTAGGTATCAGAGGATAACTCAGATAAATTGTAACATTCCACACCGTAAACACACCTTCCTACCAATAGGTCCACTTACTGTAAATGGGCTTAATTTCGTGGCTTCCATTTTTCGAGGATAAATTGTAACATTCCACACCGTAAACACACCTTTCTACCAATAGGTTACTGTTAATGGGCTTAATTTCACGGGTTCGATTTTTCGAGGTTTTGTATATTCCGACCTATTCGCTGATTGAGAATATATATCATTTTACCCGTGGTACAAATTTAAATTTTCGACCGTGATATAAGTGGATACAAGGTAAAATTGTAAAGATTTATAACACCAAGATAATGCAATATTAAGGACGAAATCACACATACACATAACATCTTCAAATGAACAGGTACCAATAATTTGAAGTCAATCATTTTAACAGCTGTAGAGTTATAGGACATATATGCAAACAACATCAATACTGGAATATACAATATCAGTATCTTCATTCAATTTGTATGGGTTTTTTTTCAATTATTACAAATTTCATATAAATATAGGCATGTTGGTTCATTGTTCAGTAAAATAAGTCCCTGACTTTTGAATATTTACACGGACATATTATGGCCGACTGTTAGTGATATAAAGACATGGTTGGGGCCTCTAATATTACAATAACCTCATTAGTTTATATTTACTTCAGTTTATATGTAAAGTTGGGGATTTTATCATCAGTCGTCACAGAATTGTTTGTTGTTTCCTGTCTTATCTTAAGTGGCTATTTCTGTTATTGGCTTACATTGTGTTTTACTTTGTCTTTGACTGAGTTGGATTTTACAAAGTACGTGTTTTTCAGTAACACATGTCTTTATATCATTATCGATACATATTTCACATTTTCTTTTAACGATTTAGAATGACACATTCCAATGTAACATGGGGTTATTCACGACTACGATACGATACGACTGTCGATCTGTGGTTATTGACGACTATGATACGATACGACTGTCGATCTGTGGTTATTGACGACTATGATACGATACGACTGTCGATCTGTGGTTATTCACGACTACGGTACGATACGACTGTCGATCTGTGGTTATTCACGACTACGGTACGATACGACTGTCGATCTGTGGTTATTGAACTCTGTCATGTTTTATGCGTTATAATGCATACTGTTTCAAGAGAGACAACTCAATCCAAATTGCTTACATGAGATAATTACTTGGCATGATTGAAATTATCAACCAAATCCGTTCTTTATTTTAAAAAAATAATACTATCCATGCCCATATCACAATCCAAAAGCGAAGTAAAATCTTTGAAACTGGCAAATTAAGTTAAACACGCGACTTTCCACCATAGATGTGAGACCGGGTGCTCTAGACGGATAAGCGCCTAATGTTAGGCTAACTTTACCTTCAACTTGAAGTATGACCAATTAACAAACCCATTTGTGTTTAAAACTATCACTTAATAAAACAATACATTTTATGACTTGCTGAAATGACTTGAAATATTTTGTCATATAAACCTGGATAGCGTCAATAAACTAAAGTACTGCTTTCATCGTTGGAGTGATTATGTATCGTAACACTTTACATAAAAGTAGAGGCATATTCCCCTTTAAAACAATTTCAAAAGCTAAATTTTCAATCATTCAAGTTTTTATTATTTCTGCATAAAATATAAAAAACATAAACGTTGTGTGGATTGTCATGCAATGAATTCAATTTTTGGGGAAGGACTTTTGTTTGTACGATGTATAAAATGTCCTTCAAAATAGGGTCAAGATCGAACATCAATGACATATATAGTTTGTTTGTCTTGTGGATTTGTCAATTTTCCCTACATTTATTTGATTTTATATATGCAGACAAGCAGCATTTTAGTTTGGACCTCTTGTTTTCAAGAAAATGACAAAATGAGAGCACGCACAATTACCGTAATTGTTTTATTCGTTGATAAAGGAATGGTAGGACAGAACTGCTCATTGTTGAGGAACGTATTAAAACGTCAATTTTGGTTCCTTTTTTAAATTCTGACTTATAACACTGAAGATACACCTGATTAAGATTCTTCATCAGTACACTTAATATTTTTAAGATGTTAGAATCAGAAAATTAGAATGACAAAATTATATTTTATCCAACTTAGGCAATGCTTAGAACGATTAGACAGAGCTTAGTTTGTTTTAGGAATTCATAAATTTAAGAAGCAAATAATTTTTTATGAACAATGTTTATCTGTCAATAGCATGTCCTGGGTTAACGATGTCATCTGTGATACTTCGCCACTATAGCAGAGATACAAGCCCAGTGGTTAAAATTATTACTAAACTTGTTTTAAATTTTCAGTATTAGACTGTCGTTTCGGAATAAAATTTATCAGTAGTTCGCGTGCTAAAACGTGTAAATCCAAATATTTCTAAAAATGCCAATATACGAAAAACAGACGGACTAAAATGTGTTTTACCAAATCCAACTAAGGGATTTATGTTTGGAAGGCTTGGATTATCCAAAAGCATTATAAATATCCACGCCGCCACTGAATACCACTCTCTCGTTAGACCTGGTGTCCGCCATAAGGAATATATAACCAGTCAACACGTGTACGTTTTGTTCTATTTTCTTGTTTCTTGTTCTTGGTACCAATACAAACTGTCAAGTACATTTCAATCAGCTACAAACAGCTTTCTACATTTCAAGAATATATCGATATCTTACAAAGTCTATATGACTGGAAATAATGGTTAGAAATCATCTAGTTCATCCGACATTTCGACATGAAGTGACGGTTAAATGTTAATCTATCTGACAAGAATTAATGGATCAATGTTATTTAAGGTTATTAACATCTAACAGCACTTTAATCGTCAAAAAACACATTAGTGCACCGAATTACCAACATAAAGCTTGTCATATATTTTAGTATCTTCGCATAGCTAAGAGTACAAGAGAAATAGCACCAAGTTAAATGACAAAAGCAAAAAATGACAAACAATGTGAAAGAAAATTTAATGTACTGAAATGAGTAAAGAGCCAAAAAGCGAAACTACTCTATTAGACTTCTGTATTTGTCCTCAAAATTCCTGGGATTTTGTCATATAAGGTATGGATACATAATTTTATTTTGATTTAAGTCCGTTTGCTTGAAAGTTTTCTGTTTTGTGAAAAATAAAAAAGGTGAAGTTTTCGAGCTAATGTTGGCTAAGAAACGTTTCTCAAATTGGCAACAAAATAAAACACCCGGAGTTTTATTTTAGTCATATCAAAAGTTATGGATAATAATGTTTATTGCGAAAACAAAAGGTATTAACAAACAATTCCCTGAAATATGATTTATTTCTTTATTCTTATGAAGCAAAATATATGCAGAATCTTGTTAAATCTGGAGAATAGTCTGTCGACAAATCACACACAGATATATTGACCTCGTTCTGTCCCTTAACAATCCTAGATTTGGGTCTTTATAGACTTTATGAATACTATTTATCATAGTGAGCTTGAAATAAAAGATACGACTGATTCCTCAAGTTCTGTTTCATATTTAGACTTATACCTCAATTATGACGCCCATAAAAGGCTACATTTGAAAAAATTTTGACAAACATGATGACTTCAACTTTTCTATTGTCAACTTTCCGTTTTTATGCATCAATATACCTGCTTTTCCTGCTTATAGTATATTTGTTTCCTAATTAATACGCTATGGTAGAGCTTGTTCCCACTACGGGAACTTTGTACATCGAAACAAACTAAAGCCTAGGCTTTTCAAGGCCCTCAAAAATTTTATAACCGTCATCACAGTATTGTTGATAATTTTAATGTCTCAGTGTCAAGGATTGTCTTTGATATATTTGATGTCCCATAGTTCCATGTTCCTTTCATCCAATTTTGATTACACACGTGACGGGTGTAGCTAGTTAAACAGGAGGTGCTTACCCTACCGAAGCACGCAGTCTCACACATGGTAGAAGTTTAAATGTCTACTTTTTACTCAAGTTTTTACTTCGCTTCTTGATTATAGTTGGGACTTGTTTAGTATGTTTGTTTTTGATCCACATTATATTACACATGGACCCTGACATTTCACGTCTTATAGAAGAATACATACTGGTAAACACATTGCAACAGCAATTTTATGTATACTGACGATTAAATGGAGAACTCTTAAGAACTCTTATTCTGATTTCTTCCAAGGCTGGATTAGGAACTTAATTTTTTAATCATGTATGGCAGAGGATTCAATTCCCTGACGCAAACAATCTCGGTGGGATATTATTTTATAAGTAAACGCAATAATTTATGGTTTACATTATAAAAAATAGCATTGGGCAACACGTGTTGACAAAAACATATAATGTTAAAGTTAAGGCAGCCATACCTGTCCGTATTTGAAAGTCATAAATAGAATAAAAAATATTTGGTAAAGTTTATTTTTTACAAATACAAAACGACATAAAACTCAGTCAATTCAATGGCTTTTGGGACAACAAACATATTTACTGGTATTATACACATATACTGGTATAATACACATATACTGGTATAATACAATAGGTTACAAGGAGGTTTCACAAAGCAATTATAATTCCCTTACTTCTTTAACACTTAAAAATATATAGCATCTCAGGTTTTAAAAATAATGGTTACAAATTACTAAATTGTTTTATAGTCGTTTTATTTATCTGTAAAGAGATCTACGATACCTCAAACGATTACAGTACTCGAACCGTATGAGGATTACTGACACTTCAACTTCCTGATATGAGTGAGATATTCTTGACTCGGGCATAAATCCCCAAGAATCAACCCATTTAATTTCCATCTTAAAAAGTTAGATTATTTCAGCGGTTTGAAGTGTTGCATTGTAAACCCATCCCCTACCCCACACAACACACATGCATGCTATGAAACCAATAATATATAATAATATAATATACATGTACATGTATGTAGTTTACGAACATTTCATTCTCATTTTAAGGGCGTATAGCTCAGTCTTTTGCAGATAAAGGCGACGACAATAATTGGCAGACATACAACAAATATTAAACAAGCAAACACTAAAGCTACTATAATTCCTACACCAAGAACGACGGCACACGACAATTGTCCATTATTATCCCCGCAGTGGTTAAATCCATCACAAATCAAATCGTCCAAACAGCGTGCTATAAAAATAAAATCAAATATGTTTTTCACTTCTTTAACGATGTTATTATATGATACTAAGGATATTTGAGACAGTTAAAGATATTTGACATTACAGCAGAGTGTTTCTGATATCTAGCGTTTGTATGTTTCATGTATGTTCTTTATTTAGGTCGTTATCATTTTACATGGTTCAGCTACAAGCACAGTGCTGATATATCACATGGTGCAGCTACAAGTACATTACTGCTATATTACATGGTGCAGCTACAAGTAGAGTACTGCTATATTACATGGTGCAGCTACAAGCACAGTACTGATATATTACATGATTCAGCTACAGGTACAGTACTAATATATTACATGGTTCAGCTACAAGTACAGTACTGATATATTACATGGTTCAGCTACAAGTACATTACTGCTATATTACATGGTGCAGCTACAAGTAGAGTACTGCTATATTACATGGTGCAGCTACAGGCACAGTACTGATATATTACATGATTCAGCTACAAGTACAGTACTAATATATTACATGGTTCAGCTACAAGTACAGTACTGATATATTACATGGTTTAGCTACAGGTACATTACTGCTATATTACATGGTGCAGCTACAAGTACAGTACTGCTATATTACATGGTTCAGCTACAGGTACATTACTGCTGTATTACATGGTTTAGCTACAAGTAGAGTACTGCTATATTACATGGTTTAGCTACAAGTACAGTACTGCTATATTACATGGTTCAGCTACAAGGACAGTACTGATATATTACATTGTTCAGCTACAAGGACAGTACTGCTATATTACATGGTTCAGCTATAAGTAGAGTACTGACATATTACATGGTTCAGCTACAGGTACATTACTGCTATATACATGGTTCAGCTACAAGTACAGTACTGCTATATTACATGGTTCAGCTATAGGTAGAGTACTGCTATATTACATGGTTCAGCTACAAGTACAGTACTGCTGTATTACATGGTTTAGCTACAAGTAGAGTACCGCTATATTACATGGTTCAGCTACAAGTACAGTACTGATATATTACATTGTTCAGCTTCAAGGACAGTACTGCTATATTACATGGTTCAGCTACAAGTACAGTACTGCTATATTACATGGTTCAGCTACAAATACAGTACTGATATATTACACGGTTCAGCTACAATTACAGCACTGATATATAACATGGTTCAGCTACAAGGACAGTACTGCTATATTACATGGTTCAGCTACAAGTAGAGTACTGCTATATTACATGGCTCAGCTACAAGTACAGTACTGATATATTACATGGTTCAGCTATAAGTAGATTACTGCTATATTACATGGTTCAGCTATAAGTAGAGTACTGCTATATTACATGGTTTAGCTACAAGTACAGTACTGCTATATTACATGGTTCAGCTACAAGGACAGTACTGATATATTACATTGTTCAGCTACAAGGACAGTACTGATATATTACATGGTTCAGCTACAATTACAGCACTGATATATAACATGGTTCAGCTACAAGGACAGTACTGCTATATTACATGGTTCAGCTACAGGTAGAGTACTGCTATATTACATGGTTCAGCTACAAGGACAGTACTGCTATATTACATGGTTCAGCTATAAGTAGAGTACTGCTATATTACATGGTTTAGCTACAAGTACAGTACTGCTATATTACATGGTTCAGCTACAAGGACAGTACTGATATATTACATTGTTCAGCTACAAGGACAGTACTGATATATTACATGGTTCAGCTACAAGTACAGTACTGCTATATTACATGGTTCAGCTACAAATACAGTACTGATATATTACATGGTTCAGCTACAATTACAGCACTGATATATAACATGGTTCAGCTACAAGTACAGTACTGCTGTATTACATGGTTTAGCTACAAATACATTACTGATATATTACATGGTTCAGCTACAATTACAGCACTGATATATAACATGGTTCAGCTACAAGGACAGTACTGCTATATTACATGGTTCAGCTACAAGTAGAGTACTGCTATATTACATGGTTCAGCTACAAGTACAGTACTGATATATTACATGGTTCAGCTATAAGTAGAGTACTGCTATATTACATGGTTTAGCTACAAGTACAGTACTGCTATATTACATGGTTCAGCTACAAGGACAGTACTGATATATTACATTGTTCAGCTACAGGACAGTACTGATATATTACATGGTTCAGCTACAATTACAGCACTGATATATAACATGGTTCAGCTACAAGGACAGTACTGCTATATTACATGGTTCAGCTACAGGTAGAGTACTGCTATATTACATGGTTCAGCTACAAGGACAGTACTGCTATATTACATGGTTCAGCTATAAGTAGAGTACTGATATTACATGGTTTAGCTACAAGTACAGTACTGCTATATTACATGGTTCAGCTACAAGGACAGTACTGATATATTACATTGTTCAGCTACAAGGACAGTACTGATATATTACATGGTTCAGCTACAAGTACAGTACTGCTATATTACATGGTTCAGCTACAAATACAGTACTGATATATTACATGTTCAGCTACAATTACAGCACTGATATATAACATGGTTCAGCTACAAATACAGTACTGATATTACATGGTTCAGCTACAATTACAGTACTGATATATAACATGGTTCAGCTACAAGGACAGTACTGATAATAACATGGTGCAGCTACAAGTACATTCTGATATATAACATGGTTCAGCTACAAGGACAGTACTGATATATTACATGGTTCTGCTACAATTACAGTACTGATATATACATGGTTCAGCTACAATACAGTACTGATATATTACATGGTTCAGCTACAATTACAGTACTGATATATAACATGGTTCAGCTACAAGGACAGTACTGATATATAACATGGTGCAGCTACAAGTACATGCTGATATATAACATGGTTCAGCTACAAGGACAGTACTGATATATTACATGGTTCTGCTACAATTACATTACTGATATATAACATGGTTCAGCTACAAGGACAGTACTGATATATTACATGGTGCAGATACAAGTACAGTACTGCTGTATTACATGGTTCAGCTACAAGTAGAGTACTGCTATATTACATGGTTCAGCTACAAGGACAGTACTGATGTATTATATGGTTCAGCTACAAGGACAGTACTACTATATTACATGGTTCTGCTACAATTACAGTACTGATATATAACATGGTTTAGCTACAAGGACAGTACTGATATATTACATGGTGCAGCTACAAGTAGAGTACTGCTGTATTACATGGTTCAGCTACAAGTAGAGTACTGCTATATTACATGGTTCAGCTACAAGTACAGTACCGATATATTACATGGTTCAGCTACAAGGACAGTACTGCTGTATTACATGGTTCAGCTACAAGTAGAGTACTGCTATATTACATGGTTCAGCTACAAGGACAGTACTGATGTATTACATGGTTAAGCTACAAGGACAGTACTGCTGTATTACATGGTTCAGCTACAAGTAGAGTACTGCTATATTACATGGTTCAGCTACAAGGACAGTACTGCTGTATTACATGGTTCAGCTACATTTACAAGTATGTTATATTACATACTCCAACCACAGGGACAGTGTTGTTATATAGTACGTTTATTTTAAAAACATTAACGTTTATTGAATGAACTGACTGACAAGAACAATCCTACAGACATACAGATAAACTTAACACAAATATAACTTTACACAAATATTTCACGATTCATCACTACTTGATTGCTAACTTCTGACGTTCCGTCACGTCAGCGTATTTTAAGGATCTAGAATACCAAGAAAGCAACTCAAATATTTATCTATTTACGGAAGAATGACTTGATTATCGGTCTTTTCCCCCCACAGCTGAACCATAATACAAAGCTGTCGTACCCATTTAAGTCGAGACAAACTGATTGAATACAGTCTATAAAGATACACTTTTCCCATTTCTGGACTAGAAATGTGCCTCGATGACCGAGTGGTCTGAAGCGCCAATGTATGGAGGTTCACTTCTCGTGTAGACGTAGACCACATTAAGATATATGATATACCTCTATGTGTAGTTTTCTTTGGATACTACAACTGTGTGCTTTTCTTCACTACATCCCAGAGTGAACGTCATTCTTTTTAGTTGGTTTGTTATTGTAGTGTTTTAATTGGTTCATGGCTTCTAAAAACAGTTTATTAGCCAAGCTACCCTGTGCGGCCATGTTACCTGGCATCGCGAGGTTATTTTAGCTATGAATGCGTCTGCTTACTCCAACTGAAGGTAATTCATTAGAAGCGTATTTGATACAAAGTAACATCATTTCATACAGTTTAGGTATCAGAGGATAACTCAGATAAATTGTAACATTCCACACCTTCCTACCAATAGGTCCACTTACTGTAAATGGGCTTAATTTCGTGGCTTCCATTTTTCGAGGATAAATTGTAACATTCCACACCGTAAACACACCTTTCTACCAATAGGTTCACTTACTGTTAATGGGCTTAATTTTACGGGTTCCATTTTTCGAGGTTTTGTATATTCCGACCTATTCGCTGATTGAGAATATATATCATTTTACCCGTGGTACAAATTTAAGTTTTCGACCGTGATATAAGTGGATACAAGGTAAAATTGTAAAGATTTATAACACCAAGATAATGCAATATTAAGGACGAAATCACATATACACATAACATCTTCAAATGAACAGGTACCAATAATTTGAAGTCAATCATTTTAACAGCTGTAGAGTTATAGGACATATATGCAGACAACATCAATACTGGAATATACAATATCAGTATCTTCATTCAATTTGGTTTTTTTTCAATTATTACAAATTTCATATAAATATAGGTATGTTGGTTCATTGTTCGGTAAAATAAGTCCCTGACTTTTGAATATTTACACGGATATATTATGGCCGACTGGCAGTGATATAAAGACATGGTTGGGGCCTCTAATATTACAATAACCTCATTAGTTTATATTTACTTCAGTGTATATGTAAAGTTGGGGATTTTATCATCAGTCGTCACAGAATTGTTTGTTGTTTCCTGTCTTATCTTAAGTGGCTATTTCTGTTATTGGCTTACATTGTGTTTTACTTTGTCTTTGACTGAGTTGGATTTTACAAAGTACATGTTTTTCAGTAACACATGTCTTTATATCATTATCAATACATATTTCACATTTTCTTTTAACGATTTAGAATGACACATTCCAATGTAACATGCGGTTATTCACGACTACGATACGATACGACTGTCGATCTGTGGTTATTCACGACTACGGTACGATACGACTGTCGATCTGTGGTTATTGAACTCTGTCTTCACGACTACGGTACGATACGACTGTCGATCTGTAGTTATTCACGACTACGGTACGATACGACTGTCGATCTGTGGTTATTGAACTCTGTCATGTTTTATGCGTTATAATGCATACTGTTTCAAGAAAGACAACTCAATCCAAATTGCTTACATGAGATAATTACTTGGCATGATTGAAATTATCAACCAAATCCGTTCTTTATTTAAAAAAAAATAATACTATCCATGCCCATATCACAATCCAAAAGCGAAGTAAAATCTTTGAAACTGGCAAATTAAGTTAAACACGCGACTTTCCACCATAGATGTGAGACCGGGTGCTCTAGACGGATAAGCGCCTAATGTTAAGCTAACTTCACCTTCAACTTGTAGTATGACCAATTAACAAACCCATTTGTGTTTAAAACTATCACTTAATTAAACAATACGTTTTATGACTTGCTGAAATGACTTGAAATATTTTGTCATATAAACCTGGATAGCGTCAATAAACTAAAGTACTGCTTTCATAGTTGGAGTGAATATGTATCGTAACACTATACATAAAAGTAGAGGCATATTCCCCTTTAAAACAATTTCAAAAGCTAAATTTTCAATCATTCAAGTTTTATTATTTCTGCATAAAATATAAAAAACATAAACGTTGTGTGAATTGTCATGCAATGAATTCAATTTTTTGGAAGGACTTTTGTTTGTACGATGTATAAAATGTCCTTCAAATAGGATCAAGATCGAACATCAATGACATATATAGTTTGTTTGTCTTGTGGATTTGTCAATTTTCCCTACATTTATTTGATTTTATATATGCAGACAAGCAGCATTTTAGTTTGGAGCTCTTGTTTTCAAGAAAATGACAAAATGAGAGCACGCACAATTACCGTAATTGTTTTATTCGTTGATAAAGGAATGGTAGGATAGAGCTACTCATTGTTGGGGAATGTATTAAAACGTCAATTTTGGTTCCTTTTTTGGCATTCTGACTGATAACACTGAAAATACACCTGATTAAGATTCCTCATCAGTAGATGTGGAAGAAATATTTTTGAGATGTTAGAATCAGAAAATTAGAATGACAAAATTGTATTTTATCCAATTTAGACAATGCTTAGAACGATTAGACAGAGCTTAGTTTGTTTTAGGAATTTTAAAATTTAAGAAGCAAAAATTTTTATGAACAATGTTTATCTGTCAATAGCATGTCCTGGGTTAACGATGTCATCTGTGATACTTCGCCACTATAGCAGAGATACAAGCCCAGTGGTTAAAATTATTACTAAACTTGTTTTAAATTTTCAGTATTAGACTGTCGTTTCGGAATAAAATTTATCAGTAGTTCGCGTGCTAAAACGTGTAAATCCAAATATTTCTATAAATGCCAATATACGAAAAACAGAATGGCTATAATGTGTTTTACCAACTTGATCCAACTAAGGCGTTTATGTTTGGGAGGCTTGGATTATCTAAAGGCACTATAAATATCCACGCCGCCACAGAATACCACTCTCTCATTATTAAACCTAGTGTCCGCCAAAAGGAATAACCAGTCAACACGTGTACGTTTTGTTCTATTTTCTTGTTTCTTGTTCTTGGTACCAATACAAACTGTCAAGTACATTTTAATCAGCTACAAACAGCTTTCTACATTTCAAGAATATATCGATATCTTACAAAGTCTATATGACTGGAAATAATGGTTAGAAATCATCTAGTTCGATTCATCCGACATTTCGACATGAAGTGATGGTTAAATGTTAATCTATCTGACAAGAATTAATGGATCAATGTAATTTAAGGTTATTAACATCTAACAGCACTTTAATCGTCAAAAAACACATTAGTGCACCGAATTACCAACATAAAGCTTGTCATATATTTTAGTATCTTCGCATAGCTAAGAGTACAAGAGAAATAGCACCAAGTTAAATGACAAAAGCAAAAAATGACAAACAATGTGAAAGAAAATTTAATATACTGAAATGAGTAAAGAGCCAAAAAGCGAAACTACTCTATTAGACTTCCGTATTTGTCCTTAAAATTCCTGGGGTTTTGTCATATAAGGTATGGATACATAATTTTATTTTGATTTATGTCTGTTTGCTTGAAAGTTTTCTGTTTTGTGTGGAAATAAAAAAGGTAAAGTTTTCGAGCTAATGTCGGCTAAGAAACGTTTCTCAAATTGGCAACAAAATAAGACGCCCGGTGTTTCATTTTAGTCATATCAAAAGTTATGGATATTAATGTTTATTGCGACAGCAAAAGGTATTAACAAACAATTCCCTGAAATATGATTTAAATATGATATGATTTATTTCTTTATTCTTATGAAGCAAAATATATGCAGAATCTTGTTAAATCTGGAGAATAGTCTGTCGACAAATCACACACAGATATATTGACCACGTTCTGTCCCTTAACAATCCTAGATTTGGGTCTTAATGGACTTTATGAATACTATTCATCATAGTGAGCTTGAAATAAAAGATACGACCGATTCCTGGACTTATACCTCAATTATGACGCCCATAAAAGGCTACATTTGAAAAAAAAATTGACAAACGTGATGACTTCAATTTTTCTATTGTCAACTTTCCGTTTTTATGCATCAACATACCTGCTTTTCCAGCTTATAGTATATTTGTTTCCTAATTTATACGCTATGGTAGAGCTTGATCCCACTACGGGAACTTTGTACATCGAAGCAAACTAAAACCTAGGCTTTTCAAGGCCCTCAAAAATTTTATAACCGTCATCACAGTATTGTTGATAATTTTAATGTCTCAGTGTCAAGGATTGTCTTTGATATATTTGATGTCCCATAGTTCCATGTTCCTTTCATCCAATTTTGATTACACACTTGGCGGGTGTAGCTAGTTAAACAGGAGGCGCTTACCCCACCGAAGCACGCAGTCTCACACATGGTAGAAGTTTAAGTGTCTACTTTTTACTCAAGTTTTTACTTCGCTTCTTGATTACAGTTTGGACTTGTTTAGTATGTTTTTTTATCTACATTATATTACACATGGCCCCTGACATTTCACGTCTTATAGAAGAATACGTACTGGTCAACAAATTGCAACAACAATTTTTATGGATACTGACGATTAAATGGAGAACTCTTAAGAACTCTTTTTCTGCTTTCTTCCAAGGCTAGATTAGGAATTGATTGATGTTCACTTAATTGTTAATCATGTATGGCAGGGGATTCAATTCCCTGACGCAAACAATCTCGGTGGGATATTAATTTATAACTTAACGCAATAATTTATGGTTTACATTATAAATAATAGCATTCGGCAACACGTGTTGACAAAATATATAATGTTAAAGTTAAGACAGCGATACGTGTCCGTATTTGAAAGTTATAAATAGAATAAAAAATATTTGGTAAAGTTTATTTTGCACAAATACAAAACGACATAAAACTCAGTCAATTCAATGGCTTTTGGGAACAAACATATTATGCACACATATACTGGTATAATACACATATACTGGTATAATACACATATATGGTTAATACACATATACTGGTATAATACAATAGGTTACAAGGAGGTTTCACAAAGCAATTATAATTCCCTTACTTCTTTAACACTTAAAAATATATAGCATTTCAGGTTTTAAAAATAATGGTTACGAATTACTAATTGTTTCATAGTCGTTTTATTTATCTGTAAAGAGATCTCGATACCTCAAACGATTACAGTACTCGAACCGTATGAGGATTACTGACACTTCAACTTCCTGATATGAGTGAGATATTCTTGACTCGGGCATAAATCCCCAAGAATCAACCCATTTAATTTCCATCTTAAAAAGTTAGTTTATTTCAGCGTTTGAAGTGTTGCATTGTAAAACCATTCCACACCCCACAAAACACACACATGCTGTGAAACCAATAATATATAATAATATAATATACATGTACATGTATGTAGTTTACGAACATTTCATTCTCATTTAAGGGCGTATAGCTCAGTCTTTTGCAGATAAAGGCGACGACAATAATTGGCAGACATACAACAAATATTAAACAAGCAAACACTAGCTACTAATTCCTACACCAAGAACGACGGCACACGACAATTGTCCACTATTATCCCGCAGTGGTTTAACCATCACAAATCAAATCGTCATCGATACATCGGTTATTATTGCACGTAAATTCTCCAGTACGACAAGGACCTGTGGATAAAAGAAAAGATTATTAAACACGAGCTATACTCAAGTGGTTATAAAAGACAAGATCATTAAACAAGAGCTATACTCAAGTGGTTATAACAGACAAGATCATTAAACAAGAGCTATACTCAAGTGGCTATCAAAGACAAGATCATTAAACAAGAGCTATACTCAAGTGGCTATAAAAGACAAGATCATTAAACAAGAGCTATACTCAAGTGGCTATAAAAGACAAGATCATTAAACAAGAGCTATACTTCAAGTGGCTATAAAAGACAATATCATTAAACAAGAGCTATATTCAAGTGGCTAAAAGACAAGACATTAAACAGAGCTATACTCAAGTGGCTATAACAGACAAGATCATTAAACAAGAGCTATACTCAAGTAGTTATAACAGACAAGATCATTATACAAGAGCTATACTCAAGTGGTTATAACAGACAAGATCATTATACAAGAGCTATACTCAAGTGGTTATAACAGACAAGATCATTATACAAGAGCTATACTCAAGGGCTATAAAAGACAAGATCATTAAACAAGAGCTATACTCAAGTGTTATAACAGACAAGATATTAAACAAGAGCTATACTCAAGTGGTTATAACAGACAAGATCATTAATACAAGAGCTATACTCAAGTGGCTATAACAGACAAGATCATTAAACAAGAGCTATACTAAAGTGGTTATAAAAGACAAGATCATTAAACAAGAGCTATACTCAAGTGGCTATAAAAGACAAGATCATTAAACAAGAGCTATACTCAAGTGGCTATAAAAGACAAGATCATTAAACAAGAGCTATACTCAAGTGGCTATAACAGACAAGATCATTATACAAGAGCTATACTCAAGTGGCTATAACAGACAAGATCATTAAACAAATGCTATACTAAAGTGGCTTTAAAAGACAAGATCATTAAGCAAGAGCTATACTCAAGTGGCTATAAAAGACATGATCATTTAACAAGAGCTATACAAGTCTCAACTCATTACAAAGTGGCTATAACAGACAAGATCATTAAACAAGAGCTACACTCAAGTGGCTATAGCAGACAAGATCATAAACAAGAGCTATACTCCAATGGGAATATTTACTACAATGGAGACATAATTAAAACACGTGGAAACTTCACTTAACCTATCAGTTTGTTAAAAATGACTTAGAAGATGTAATCAGTCAATAAAGTTATATCAGCTAATGTTAACTACCAGGAATCTTAGACGCTAAAGGACTACAAAAGAATACAATGTGCTGAAAACACTTTTTGCGTGTTCCGTTAATACAAACAAACCAATGCAATATGTTTGGTGACAAGTGGTTAGTTCCTAGATTGTGGACGTGGACGAGGACAATTCGAAGAAAGTCAAATACCTTCAGGAACCGAACTGACAAACACTCTCACGATAGTATCTCGAAGACTGGCAAGGGAAAAAAACCTTAAAATTCCGTGTTATTGTCATACAAGAATTGCTTAAAACTAAGTTAAAAATAAAAAAGTGATGCCTCAATAATGTATACCGCTAAGATAATAAAATAACTAACAACCCTATCACTCGTGTTTGATTTATAGGTTATCTATACAACAAACAACAAGGAAGCGTTATAAATACAAAATCAGCTTGTATACTAGTTTTCCCCAATTACAGATGGGTGATTAATAAATTAGAGAGATTTAGTTCATTGTTGCTCAGTAAAATAATGCTTTCTTGTAAATATGCTCATGTACTTATGTATGTACAACTGATTGTATTATATATTATACCAGTTTTAATTTTACAGTACTAGACGGCCGTTTTGGAATACAATTCCTCATCAGTAGTGCTTGGACCAAAATTATGAAACCAAAATTATTTTGAAGATGTTGAAAAGCTACCCAAAGGACCAAAATTTATTTTACCAAATTAAGCTAAGGAAATACTTTGCATGAGGGAGTATACCTTAGTTTTTGAGAAATTTCAAATTTTAACTTGCAGGAAATTTAGACAATTATAGTATATTTCTGACAATAATACGAAATTATTGCCAACTGAGTTTGTGACATCCTCGGGGCACCAGCCACCAGCAGAGATATCGGCTCAGGGGTTTAAATGATATATTATACCAGTTTTAATTTTACAGCACTAGACGGCCGTTTCGGAATACAATTCCTCATCAGTAGTGCTTGGACCAAAATTATGAAACCAAAATTATATATGAGATGATTGATCCACGTATGTGATGGTAATATAAAGACAACACTGAACATTCTAATACGCCTTCAAAATTGAGAATTTTACATAAACTTATTCCAGTGTGTTTGGATTGTATCCACTGATATTGTGCCGTGGTTTTGTTTGTGTTGGCTGTTGTCAAGTACATGTTTTTCAGTTGTAATTTGTCTTATACTTCAAATTTGGTCCAAGCACTACTGATCAAATTGTATTCCGCATGGATGCCTAGTGCTGTAAAATTAAAACTGGTATAATATGTAATTTAGTTGTAACTACTGAAGTAGTTCAATGTATATATACCGTAATGATAGGAAGTGAAGATGATGTCAAAGCTTCCGGTTTGTATTGTCGAGTCGGTAGTAAACTGCAGTGTCATATACTGAGACGAATTTGTAGCAAACTGTAGCTCTTTTGATATATAACCACACACGCCATCAGTACCTATAAAAATAAATATCAGTAATCTGAAATCAGAGCAAATACATCAAAAGCAATTGTCTAGGTTCATAATACAATATGTAACAGTTTTATCAGTTTTTTGTATCATTTATTGAAATCGACGTTTTATTGTTAGTTTGATTAATTCTAATTTTTGCTTACTGATTTACAAATACCCAAATCTTATAATACGCCTGTAGTGCTAATTAGGCCCAGTGGTGTCTGAAGATATAAAGTTTACACACAGACGCAGTTTTGTAGCTAGCTTGTTTAATGTATTTGATAAGTGAGTATCTTTCATTTCAGAAAACAACCTAGTGGTAACGACATCAATGACCTGTTGTTGGTAAAACGTTATCTACACAGATAAATCACATTGATAACTTAGTAAATCAATATAAATTAAAGTCTCAAACATGAAATATAGATCAGGGTTAAATACATAGACGATAACAATTACAACATGAGTAGTTGTCTCATGTCATTTATTTTGTTTTTTCAATTTTGTTTCTTCTAATTTTAATTGTACAGTGTTCTAGTATAGGGTGTATTATGTCATTTATTTTGTACTTTCACTTTCGGTTCTTTTGATAAATTTAATTGTATATACATGTAGTTACCTGTCAGGCGCTTTGCTGGATCGGTAGTTCTCCCATGAAACATATCCAGTCTGTTTCTTGTACATTTTCCTGACGAGCCCCTTATTGTGTTGTACTTTCTAAAGACAGCTACCACATTTTCACCAGAGACGGCTTGTGCAGTCACTACACAGTTCAAATTTCTAGTGAGTGCTGTAACGTGACTCTTTATTCTCGTGAATAAAATATGCTGATCGTATTTCCACAGTGTTCATCTAGATACACTAAAATATATTTAAAATGTAATGTAAAGAACGGTCATGTTAACGTTTTTTTTTTCCTGTCTTTTTTTTTTATTTTTTCAAATTTAACATTAACCAGAATAGTAACATCTCTAGTTTTTTATTATAATTGCAATAACGTATGTCTTGTCCTTGGCCTGTTAAATTCAAATAACGTTCTTCTCTTAACATATATCCTAGTGAGCTTGAAAAGACACGACTGATTCCTTAGTTCTGTTTCATATTTAGAATTATGTCAATTATGACGCCCATGAAAGGCTACAGTTGAAACTTTATGACAAACGTATGACTTCAATTTTTCTATTGTCAATTTTCCTTTTCTATGCAGCAATATATGGTTCTCTGCTTATGGTGTATTTGTTTCCCAAATAATACGCTATAAAGCTTGTTCCCACTACAGGGACATTGTACAACGAAGCAGATTGCTTGCAAATAAATTTTTGACTCAGGGATCTTGCAACCCTAGGCTTATCAAGGCCCTCAAAAAGTTTAATGGCCGTCATCACAGTATTGTTGATAAGTTTGATGTCTCTGTTTCCAGGATTGCCCTGGATATATTTTACGTCCCATAGTTCCATGTTCCTTTCACATAAATTTAATTACACATGTGGCAGGTGTAGCTAGCTAAACAGGAGGTGCTTACCCTTCCGGAGCACCCGGCCTCACTTCCCTGGTGGAAGTCTAACCCAACTTGTCAGTTCCAAAGTTTTTACTTTGCTTCTGGATTGTGATTCAGATATGTATTAGAAAGTCAGTTTTTTATTTACACGACTTCTCAAAGAAAATATTATACCGCAAAAGCGACAAAGTTCTATAAGCAATGATCATGTTAAGTACAAATGTTGTATATGACAATAATCGGTTGATGTAACCATATGTTAGATATTGTGAGACAGTATAATAGAATTGACGCCAAAAACAAACAACTGGCTTCAGTAAATACAACAAAAAAGACTCACGAAATAATAACAATTAGACCAGTTAACATATAGTCAATAACAAACATACTAATCATAGAAGATTCCAAGCTATCACGATACCTTAGTCTTAGCCGTAACTCGTTATCGCCGCGTTTTGGCTACGTCGCTTTTCGTGGCGACAAAAATCACCGCTGACCATGTACAAAAACTTGCCTAACAGAACTTTCATATCTTTGATCGAAGTTTGTTGACTTTATCTAATTACAATTCAGGGGCAAATATTAAAGAGTCAAATATTTTCTGTTGTTCCTAGTAAATAAAATTTACAAATTGATACTAATTCATAATTTATCGTACAATTCATATATACATGGCATTACAATACATACCGGTGTTCAATCCGTAAGCTTGTACTATAAAAGCAAAACTTAGGACTGAGATAAAGAAATATTTCTTGTCGTTCATTGTGAAGTTGTTATCCCAATGTGTGAAGTGAAACTATTTCCTCGTGTAAAATCAACAAGTATAAATAACATAGAAGACAATATCACATGACACTTCGTAAGTACGTTTTAACTCCCACGTGTCACTTTAAAATCAACTATAGATAAACCTTGCACAATAAGTTTAAATACTTAATCAAAGTACTGAAATACTGGATTGAATTTAAACATCAGGAAATTATACTAGTTATATATAACATTAAACTGAACTGGGAAACTGAACTATGAATTACTACCTGTTTCAAAGTACATGGATTTTAAACATTTAATTAAATGAGATAAACAATTCTTGATTCGCTTCATGTCTATATGGTTGATGGAAACATGATGTATTCTTCAAGATCTGCTTCATATCTGGTCTTTTATCTTAATTATGACACCCACAAAAGACTTCATTTGAAGCTGTTTGACAAACGTAATGACTTCTATTTTCCTATTGTCAACATCCCTTTTTTATGCATCAATATACCTGCTTATGGTGTATTTGATTCACAATTAGTACGCTATGGTAGAGGTTTATTCCTAAAGAGAACGTTATACCATGAAGCAAGCTGCTTGAAAATAAATTCTCGATGGCACAAGAATATCGCTAGGCTAGGATTATCAAGACTTCCAAAAGGCTTTTCGACCGGCGTCACAGTATTGTTGATACGGAACACAAATTCTCAATTCCATTCTTCAGCACATTTTTAATATACGTAATTAACCATAAACAAACAAACTAATCCATGTTCAAATCACAATCCAGAAGCAAAGTAAAACTTTGGAACTGACAGGTAAGTTAGACACGTGAACTTCAACCAGCGAAGTGAGGTCGGGTGCTCTGGAAGGGTAAGCACACTCTGTTTAGCTAGCTACACCCGCCATGTGTGTAATCAAAGTTGGGTTAAAGGAACATAGAACTATGGGATATCAAATATATTCAGGTCAATCCTGGACACAAACTTATTATCAATACTGTGATGACGGCCATAAACTTTTGAGGGGCTTGATAAGCCTAGGCTTGCAATATCCCTGGTCAACAATTTCTTGCAATCAGCCTGCTTCGTAGAACAAAGTCCCGGTAGTTGTACGAGCTCTACAATAGCGTATTAATTAGGAATCAAATACAATATAACCAAAAAGCAGGTTTATTGCTGCATAGAAAAGAAAAGTTAACAATAGAAAATCGAAGACATTACGTTTGTCATAAAGTTTCAAATGTAGCCTTTCGTCGGCGTCATGATTCAGATATAAGTATACAAAGTAGAACTTGAGGACTCATTCGTATCTTTTATTTCAAGCTCACTCGGACAGATGGTATTTTATAGTCTCCAAATTTAGGATTGTTATGACAAAGAACGTCATCTATATATCTGTATGTGGAGTTAAATGATGGTGACAGTCTTCTCTCCAGATTAACAAGGTTCTGCATAAATTTCTGCTTTATAAGAATAAAGAAAGAATTATCAAGCAATGGTGCACAGTTTGTACCTATTGGTGTACCGATTGTTTATTTGAAAATTATATTATCAAACACAATGAATATGTTATCTATAACAAGCCAGTATACATTTGTTGTTTGGCAAAATAACCAGACACCCTCTTCAGCACTAGATATTTGTGTCTTGGCTTACCGTTTTTGTAACAGAATGACAAGTGAATAAGCCATGTATTAAGGCTAAGTGGTACATATGGACGCTGACGTTACGCGCAGCGTGTACAAATCTATGCACACTGATGGTATTATTTTAAGTCCTTACTTAAAGTAACTGTAACAATTTTGATAAATAACTTACAGGTTATAAAAAACGTAATATCTTTCAATTGAAAAAATTAATGAAAATATACATAAAAAGGCATCATAAATACGCACACAGATATACTCAACAAATACCAATAATTCACTAAAAATTTGCATGTTTATACCTTCAATTGATAAAGACGTTTTTTCTCAAAATCTAATTGATGATATCTTTTATAATATTTTTCCGGTTTTTCAAAATTATTTCAGATTTTAAAAATTCAGAATTGTATAATTTATTTATACACATGGGTTTAAAAATGTATTTCTAATGCTGTCATGAAAATTTATATTGAAATAATGGTGTTACTTGAATGGCGGACGGAGTGACGTACATGTATTTTTGAGCTCGATGGTTTTCAGTCACTTTCTTTTGCCAAGAAAATGTTTTGAATTATAATTTTAAATAGGTCAATATCTTTTTCATGTTTCAAATGTAGTAATTGATATTTCCCTGACTCTGATCTACCTGTCTTCTTGCATTTTTAAAATATCACAATTGACTCATATTTCGGATGATAAGAGTCTTCTGCTATTCGAAGTAATAATTTTTCTTAATACCATTATTTCTATCATAACTATTATTCTTTAGTGACCAGGGATACAAAATAATCTAATTGATATTTGATTAATTTGTATACAAATCATAAAATTAATATATTTACCATAACAGCTAGAAGCACAAACACAACACTCTTAATTTACGACACGATGACGTTAAAGTTTGCATGTTTGTCGATCCTTAAGCAATATCGTAAAAAAACATGATTTATTGCTAATGTTGGTCATATTTTTGCATAATTATTTACGTCTTTGAAGTTTAATACCAAAAAATCAAGCAAGGGGTGTATGTTTTTCTTTACATTTTCATAGCAATTAAATTCAGAACTACATTATGTTACTTTTTCAAAAAATTGTATGACAAACTGCGAGTTTTCAGAGCCTGAAAAAATATGGTTTCCTATTTATCCTATCTTAAAATTCCGAATTTTTTTTACATTTTTGTCGCTTTATAGCTAAAAAAATAAAAAAGGGACCCCTATATTTCTTTACATTTAAAATTGCGCCTCAAAAAGTATTTAAAAAATCAGAACTTGTAGGATAGTGCCCATTTGTACCACTTGACCATAAATATGTATTAACACATTTTTGTCCTACCCGAAATACATTGTGTTAAATACATTGTGTTAAGTGTACTATTTCTTCTTTTACAACTTTCTGTATTATCAGAAAATTATTATAGTGGTATGTTTTAGACAAAATACCGAGACATTAAAATTCGGACCATGGAACTTCCTATTCTAACTATAAATAATGCAATAGTAAGGTTTTGAGAAATGTTTGAAGTACCAACATCTTACATGCATACAATAAGTTTATCATTATATGATTTTTTATTGGAGATGTTTATCTAGTCCGTCATTTAGTGAATTCATCTAGGACGCAGGAACGTTGAAGAAATTATCAGGACAATTAGTATCTGTGAATTCTGGAATCTCGATATACCGCAGTATTTCTATATTAGTACAGATTGTTATCATTCCTGGTTTTCCGTTACAAATTAGTCTTCGATTTTCAAATCCAGTGTCTTAGCATGAGGTTTATAATCTGTGGATATCGTATCTTTTTACTTTGTTTATTTGGTAGTTGCCAAGTACATGTTTTTCCAGTATTATTCTACTGACATGTCATCAAAAGTTACGCTAGCCTGCAATTAACCGTTCTATTGTGACGTCAGAAGGTCTAGTTAAGCATTCCATTGTGACATCAGAAATACGTAGTATATATCACAATAATGTGACGATTGGAAATATGAAGTTGTTCGTAAATACCCTACCCATCACGGTCATGACACCAATTCCTCGTACATTCGGTACAAATTATTTTCCGAAATATTTTCTTCCGAATGATTTAATATATTGAATACATATACGTAAATAGTTAACTTACAGAAGATATATCATGTAAACATTTATCATGGACCACTGAAAATAAATTAAATCAATCTAAGTCACAGTTCTATAGTCCACTCATCCGTTATCGTAATCCGATTATAGGATTAATCCAAAGTGAAGATTCACGGTAATTTAACCCAAAGATTAAACGTATCTAAAGGTATTTAGACACTAAGGTTATTTGAGATTGTAATGTTTAACACAAAGATACCAATAAGTAATATATGATCTATTGAAATAAATTGGAAATATATATATGTTAATTATTTTTTTGTAAAAAGACTATTTTACTTCACAAAAACACACTTAAACTTTATTTCATGAAAACACGATTACGGTAAATCGCTCAAAATTTCAAGCAGTAAAAATAATATATTTTGCTCGAGTAACTATTTTGAATCTTTTTATCTTTGGATTCTAGATTTGTTGAAATTGATATAATTACAAAATAAGATAACTTTGTGCCACTCTTTTCAGATTTTAGGTTTGCTTTTGGTTATGTGTGATTAACTTATATAAAACATCACACAATTTGATATTAGGACAGAACTAATTTGTTTTGGATAAAAACAGAGGGTACTTGATTCTTTAGAATTGGTATAAATCCAAAGAAAAGTGCTCTAATAAAATAGCGAAGAGTATGAGAAAATAGTAACGTGTACACAAATTTGATGTTCGAACTATTATGCGATTTACCGTATAGTCTTTGTATTTATAAGTGTTGCACACAGAGTCCTAGCTTGATCAATATGAAGAAGAAGGGATTATCATTTAGTTCCACAAACACTTTGTATGTGTTTGTTGTTTAGAAAGCAATGTGATAATTTTTTACCTAGGAAACCAAATTCTACTGGGTTTTCACAAGTCTTAACGCCAAATTATAACAACGTTTGACGCTAAATCTGGGATACTGGAATGAATCGACAATTATTAAATATAAATCTACTTCAAAATGTGAAAACTGATATATTACTAGAGACATTGTACCTGTGATTTATAAAGTGGAGATTAGTATGTGTGGTTTCTGTTGTCTTTAGTCATTACTAAATAATGAAGATTTTCCTGTTTAACCTAGATATGGAGATGCTCATTTTTGTTATTTGTATCTATATCATTACAGGAGGTAAGTTATCGATAAACATATAGCTTTCAAATTGTGTTTTCCTAAAACTTCGACGTGCTTGCTTTTGGAAACAGGGCTGCAAAAAATGATATTTATCATTTTGTTATTCGGAATTTTATTCCGAAACGGACGTCTAGTGTGGTAAAATTAACACTGGTACACTATATGATAAGCTGACGACCAGTGTATCACGAATTACGTTTGTGTGACAATTTCTTTCCTACTCCGTAATTGTAAACGTTATATTTATCTAAATAATATTTCCCAGGAACGCTTAATAATACGGATAATCGCATAATGTAGATTATTCGAACTACAGATCATAGGGTCAAAAATTTATAGATTAAAGATTTTAATTCATTGCAACAAATATTAAAACTAAACAATTTATATGAATTTAAAAAAGCCCGTTAAGGGACCGTCAATAGTTAAACATTATAGTAAGGGTCCTCGAAAAACTAGCGAACCATGTAAAAATGACCCGTTCCCTATCCGAGTGCGAAGTATTGTTATTCATATATGTATGTTACCCGTACCATGTACTCTTTTTTCGCTCGCTGTTTTACAGTTGTATTTTCTATATTCCATCAGCATTTCTAAACCAGGGGCCGGTTTTTCGAAGCTATCCTAAGACTAAAATTTGTCCTAACCTGGTCCTAAGACGTTTTTTTCGTCCTAAGTCAGTTTGTCGAAGGTGTCGCAATTTGAGACAGTCCTAAATATGATCCTAAACTTAGGACAGGTATACAGGTGTCCTAAGACCATCTTAGGGCAATCCTAGTTTTAGGATATTCTAAATAAATCAAGATGGCAGCTGTTTATTTACATGTGAGACAACGAAATCAAAACAAACGTCGAAATAGAGTGTTAAGAGACAGACAATCCATTAGATTTTTTTGTTATTTTGTCGGAATCATTTAGGGAATGTGAAAGTACATAAATCATATAATTAGAAATACATTCAATCTCTCTCTCTCTCTCTCTCTCTCTTGATTTAATTAAGGCCCTCCTTAGGGATAACCAGAAAGAAAATTCACAAATAAAAAGAGCCGAGATTTAATTTTAAAAACCCACTATATTTTGAAAAATCAAAATTAAACGTTTTTAATATGATTAAAAAGTCATGCTAGATTGTCTGAAAATGTTGTTGTGTGTTTTAGCTTCTTATATTGTCCCTGTATAGGAATGTATCATACGATATATGTATGGTTGTTTATGAGAATCACTCTAATGCACGGGGTTTATTACATCGGACACGTTTCAACTTAAACGCACCCGTTAATCGAGTGAATTATCTTTAGACATACAATAATTTTGTATATTTTAAGAACTCGCGTTATTCCATATAATTTTCAAATAACCGAAAGTCATCTAATTTGTTAAGTGAAAGAAATTAAATTATGGAAAATGTAATTTTAACTCCTTCCTGATAAACAAAATGAAACAGAAGCATCTTCTGCCATGGAAGCGGTTGTTTCCGAACATGTGCCCGTCCCTCACCCCCCCCCCCCCCCCCCCCGTTATTCCTGAAATTGGTGTCCAGTATCCCTACCGCATTATCCTGGAGGGGGTTAAATCTTGCTATGATACTCCGCGACGCTTCTCTTCTATTCTAAGATTCCAGGTTTTTTTTTTTTTTTTTTTTTTTTTTTTTTGCTGGCATAAGTGGTCTATTTCTTCTGTAATTCTTCGACTGTTCTTTGTTGTGACGATGTATTGGAGGAATTCACACTCTTATGCTTGCCGATCTCGATCAATAATATTAACAATCATTCACAGTGATTTGACATTTTATTAAAATTTCTGTTGAATATATTTCTTAATGATATCACATATCTTAATATTTATTTGTTATATATTTGTAATATTAGTTAGATGTTTTTACCACTTTAATTCTGCGTTAAAAAGTCATATTTGCACTGACAACGTGTATAAATCCGAACTTAGGATACAAAATAGGATATCCTAGATACGACCCAGCTGAGACACCTTCGAAAAACCGGTTATGATTATCTTAACATTATCCTAGCCTAGTCCTAAAATTTATCCTAGGACATATCTTACGACAAAATTGAGGACAGCTACGTAAAAAGGCCCCAGAGTAGTAGCACGTTCAGTGACAATGAACAAAAAACTTCACTATATAAGAAAGATGGTTCTATAAAGTGTTTGATGGATGGAAAAAACCATAGTAAACAAGATATAATTTAAATCCATTTCAAAATGTGCATGATAAAAATAAGAATGACCCCTCTACTCAACCCAAATATTGTTCCTGTAAAGTTTAAAAAATACCTGTTAAATATTATTGGAGAAATGGTACTGAAATCCGGGAGTAAAAACTGCATTTTGTACCCCAATAATACATTGCATAAAATAAACGCTTCAAGCTTAAAGGTGCAGCGATATTACATAAAAATTAAATGTCATAGAATTTAGTAAAATTTAGTCAGACTCCAAACTTTAAATATAAACTTTCAGATCATCACGCAATTATCACCTTTGAACTTTAAATAGCGCGTGTTTCCAAACTCAATTAATAAGATACTAGTAATTTTTTTTCCTATTTATTTTAAATATATTTTTTTACTTTATCTCGATAAAGCAGAAACCGTACTTGTCCATATATCGCTGGGAATAAAAACTTAACGGAGAAGTCGACTAATTATAATGCATAGGTTTGAATTGCGAAAACGATATTCTTTTCTTAAGTGGACAAGTAAAATGTAATACTAAAACAACGGCACTTTGTTAATGATGTACGAAGACTCACAAATGATTTGTGTTGAGTTAAGAAATCCTTCCTATAAAAAAATCAAGATTGTTTGATTAAGTTTGTTTAATCACCTACTGTATTTGTGATTAATTTTCTATCTGATAAAAAATACCAAGATTAATATTAGAGGTACAGAAATGGCAATGGTCAATTTATTATCCGCTTTATAATAGTGCATACTTATTTCAGCTATTCATAGCTCGGTTTTGTTTAAACACAGCAACAATTATTTGTATGCATACAGTCGCTTATACTGATGTATAATTTAAGTGCAATTTCATTCTTTAAGAAAGATTTTAGGGCAAAACGCGCTAAAAAATCCGCGGCTAAAATTTCCCGATATGCAGCGTTAGGCTCTGTTGAATATTTCTATATTAATAGAAGAAGGTGATATGACTTGAAGAAACAATAACAAACCAAAACGATCCTTAAGACGTGTTTTTACCATCAAAAGTAAACATACTAATACATGTCAAAATTCAGAAGCAAAGTAAAAACTATGAAACTGACTGATTAAGTTAAACACATTAACTTCCACAGTGTACTCCGGAAGTGTAAGCAACTCCTGTTTAGCTAGTAACACTCGCCATGTGAAAACGGACTTTTGTCGAAAATTTAACACAAAATTAACGGATTTAAACATCATGCAAGCTTGTCTTTGGTTTCATTGGGCTTTGTTTCTACGTGTCTTGATCATGAGCACAAATGGTTGCTGACAACAAATTGTAGTCCATACACCTATTCACGCTCTTTTTGTTACAATATTCTCGATATTGAAGTGAACTCGCTGTTTACATTACCATCAGATCTCAGATCTATACCACCCACTTTCATTGCTATATATTTTCAATATGACTGTACCTGTCTTCGATGAAACATTCAGAAGCAATTGTATTTCAATTCCCAATGAAAGACAATGGGGGTCATGACCCTTGATGTGTATCAATTTTCCCGCAATATTACGTCATGCCCTACACAGTGGGTCGCGTGGTCATGTGAGACACGCCCATCTCGCATGGCTAAAAACCCTATATCACACGAGCAAATATGGAAAAAAATAGCGCCAAGGTACAAAATATTTATTTAAAGAAAGAATTGTAAATATCTGCTCATCCGCCTTTCATCGAATTTGGCACGCGCCACACTATCTTTCATTACCCCTTGAAATACCATGATCAGAATGTCATTTCTTAAAAATAAAGTAGACGGAGTATAGTTATTGTAAACAAAGACAAAATATCGGAATCATTTTAACTGATCACAGACTTGGTCCGAATCCCTTTGTTTTGTGTTTCTTTCATTCCCGATTTTGATAACACATGTTGCGGGTGTAGCTAGCTCAAAAGTAAGCACTTAGACTTTTGGAACACTCGGCCTCACTTCCCTGAAGGAAATTCACGTGTTTAATCTAAATTGTCAGTTTCAAAGTTTTAACTTTGCTTTGGGATTGCGGTTTAGACAAGGATTGATATGTTTGTTTTTTATTTTACACATCTGTGACAATATATATATATATATATATATATATATATATATATATATATATATATATAGTTACTTGTACAAATGCGGCCGATTTTGGGATGATGGAAAAAAGGAATACCCGTAAAACATTGACCATCCCATCTTACTCGTACTCTAATTTACATCAGTGGCATTTTATTCTTTTATCGATGATAAATATTGATGCAATAAAAGAAATTACATTAAGGTCAGTAGATATACTTGAACCTGTTTATTTTATCACTACTTATGAATTAATTCATTTTGTAAAGTTTTATACGTTTACTTTTAATTAGTTTTTGGTTGAGGTCTGCTGAACCTTTCTATAAGTATGTGTCCTTAATCCCCTTACTATCAGAGGTGTGGGTAGGTATATATACACACAAATCGCAGTTACTCGAAAAACTATTATAAGTTCAAAGTGATAAAAACAAATTTACTATTTTAATTAACTATTTCTAGGGGTTTCCAATATTATTTAAACAGTGATCCAACTTTATTTGTCTTGCTTTGCTGTTGCCTCTATTAGCTTGTATCATGTTGTTGGTTGTAGCGGAGTACACGTTTTTTCAGTTATATATACGACACCATTTCTTATATATGTTTATGTTTTTTAATTATTCCTTTACTTTATCGTTATTGATCCTTAGCTAATTTTTCATCATCATCTTTACTCACTCTGTTTTAAACGATTAGCACGATATAAGTAAGCATGTTACAATTAAAGACCTTCATGTTTTAGAATCGTATGTAAGGTTAACGTGCATTTTTGCCCCCTGAAGACGTGGACATATTGTGTGCATATAAACACCTCATGTTTCGTTCCTCTTAATTCTAAATTTTACAAAAAGAAATTAGCACCCAAAACTGTAATTTATTTTATGGCATATGCTGTGTTGAATGCATCAATAAATAATTATAAAATACAAATTTAGATTAAAATGACTTATAAAGGAAAGATCGGGTAATTAAATTTCAGTAGATTTAGTATCGGTCAGACATTACGTCATTTTAATGTCTTTCTACATCTGTTCTTGACATGCTTTAACCGTTGGTCAAAATTGTATGCGTTTGACAGGAATTAATCTGACACATACGAAACTAATTATATAAAATCACTAAGTGCAGAAAAACCTTATTGTATTTCTATGTAAATTGTTACGTAGTGAAATAAGAATAATGGCAGGCGCCGTGGTGTTTCCAGATTTGGTATAGCAATTACCACTTAAATATATTATGGTAATTTTATGCATTATTTTAAAGTTGTGTATTGTATAGAAATCCCAGGCGGTATTTATATTTAACACGAGTAGATATATCTTAATCCTTTGTCGACCATATCCCATTTTCAGACGCCGTTATCTCCTGTTAAGATCAATATATTTCAGTATTTAATACTAATGCTGCAACACAAAAAACCTTAAGAGATTCTGAAATACGGATAAATCATTTATTTTAGCTCCTGTCTTGAGCTCAGATTCTGTTTTAACGTCGTTCTGATCTGTATATTATTTGATTGAAGACATAACACGTAAGCGGTATTTGAGAAGTTCGTGGATGATTTTAAAGAATTAATTCTCCATAGCTTTAATAATCTTCTCACAACAAATACATTTGTCTTTTAACGTTTCGTGATATCTTTTTGTAATAAATCTAAAATGATCGCAGAAAAGTTTGTTTAATATCAGGGAGTGTTAATGCATTTGTCACACAAAATGTTTTTATTGTCAAATTTGTTTTAAAAACAGATGTGTGTCTAAAACCCGTCAGATTTTAAATTTGTTTTATTTTCGATAGTAACCTACTTTGAATAATCATTAGGCATTAATAGCAAGGGCGGTATCCACACAAAATGAATTATCCGGTCCAAGATGGTTTTGGCACTTCAAAAACACACCCTGAAATCTGATTTAGATATTATTACCGATGGCTGTCCGATGATGTAAGTTTTACAATCACTGATCGTTATACTTGGTATCTTTTTCGTGTTTCTTTTTTTTCATATTGTTTCAAGCACTTCTTCAACACTGCGTTCTTGACCATAGCTTTGATCATTCGGTATTCTTGTTAACATTTTGTGATCTTGTCGTTATTAACATTGTGTTGTAGAGAGTATATTTGTCATTCAACTTCCATAAACAATTTAAATACGTCACCTAGAATCTCAGCCAGAAAATAACACATTAACAGCCTTACGTTAAAGCAGAAACTGTAATCAATAGAAGATAAATGATCTGTAAAGAAAATAAAGGTTCCTGATGTTGATTGCCCATGCTGACATTTTAAACGTAAATAATGTTAAAGTTAAAAGGTTTGCCGTTAATCAGCGGTCTTTATACTGCCATATTTCCTGTTTTTCCGCTTCGTCTTTTGGTTTGTTATCTCTTTGGTTATAATATTTTCAACAAAAAATTAAGGAACACATCAAAAATCATTATTTAGTTTTGTAGAACGTAAATCATATAATTTCATCTTCAGACTCCTCATAGTTTCATTAATGAGATTTAATTCCATTCACAAAAAAAATCTTCATTACATCTTTTAGTATATATATATATATATTACCTCAAAATTTTACTTCGAAAACTTTTCTACAATGGAACGAAGAAATTTGCAACACAACCTTTAGCACGAGGCAATAAAAGATATAACGGTTAAAAAGAAAAAGCCTAAAGATTATATAGCCAAACTTTGGACGGTCACTGTAATAAATATTATATAGTGTTTTGGTTATAACCCTATGGGCCCTGCACGATGGGAGGTAAAAAAGCTCATAGAACGGGGTATATATTGCCACAACAAATCAAACATTTTACTATTTTCCAATATAGTCCCCATTTACTCCAATGCACTTAGCCCACTTTTCTTTCAGACTGCCTATACCTTTGAAATAGAAGTCTTCGGTTTGGTCCTGAAACAATGCCTCTGTGGCAGCCTTAAGGCCATCATCATCAGAAAATCTGATTTCCCGTAAATGGGATTTCAAATTTCTAAATAGGAAATAATCACTGGGTGCCAAATCGGGACTGTAAGGTGGGTGATTAAGTTGTTCGAACTTGCATTCACGAATCGCTGCTTGTTCAATCCTTGACCTGTGCACAGGAGCATTGTCATGAAGAAGCAATATCCCTCGGCTCAACTTCCCCCTCCTTTTTTATTTAATACTGTGAAATCATTAATTTTCGTTGGGTCCAATTTTCGTGGAATCGGTAAAAAATAACATTTCGTTGGGACGTAAATTCGTGGTTTTTCTGTTATGTCAAAAATGTAGTTTGTCCTTTGAGCCTTGATAACGGGTAGGAAGTCATCATTTGTTTGTTTATCGGCACCTATAGAAAAAGTTATTTGTTGAAATAAGAAAGCAATAAACCGTGACAGAGACGCGGATTAATGACTAAGTCTTGGGTAGGCGCTAATTACCTGTAATCATTATATCAGTAACAACAAGTACACAAGCGATGTGACACCTGGCCTGAGTAGATCTACCTGTTACGTTGTACAAATAAGCGGTAATTAATTTAGATTTAACAGTTTATGCATAGAACATCAATCACAACGTGTTTTATAATCACTTTACACGAAACTGAATGTTTTTCTGTGACATCGGCAACTTTATAAAAATTCTAATTATTGACCTCTGATGACTTAATCAGCTGTTTACGAGAGTAACAATGGCGGCTCTTACCGATTCGAATGAAGTTTCGTTTTTAGAAATCAAACAACTGACTTAGTAATAATAAATATAAAACAGGTTTATAGAGATTGTTAAAATGTTTATTTAATTAATATGTAATCGGATTGGAATTTAAATGAGACGGGCCATAATTGATGATAAAAGTTACGGTTAGAAACCTGTCTGTCCCTATCGTCCAGACCAGTTCCTAATTGAAAACAAACATTTAAAAAAATTAATGAAGAATTTATTAAACATAATATATGTACTTAAATAATTTTCATAATTAAATCAAACATCCACTCATCTTTACCTCGTTAAATGTTTGTGTTTATGTGCGAGTTACGCTAGAGCAAAAAAATATGGTACATATATGCATGTCCATTAGTTATCATATATCTTGTCTTTTTACTTGAGGTTAATATTTCGTGGTAGTCGTAAATTCGTGGTTCAGACTGTCCACTAAAACCACGAAAATTGATCCCCAACGAAAATTAATGATTTCACAGTAGCAGCTTTCAGCTGCTTCATTAGATCAGCATAGTAAGCCCCAGTGATAGAAATTCCAGCATGTTTATTATTGATTAACAGAACACCCTTAGAACAGTGGTCATGACTTTGCCAACTAATGGTTGGGTTTTAAATTTCTTTGGTGGGGTCGAGCTAGGCTGCTTCCATTGCATGGGCTCTTTTTTTGTTTCTGGTTCTCAATGATGAATCCATGCTTCATCACCAGTTACTAAACGTAAATGGAGGCTCTCCGGGTTATCATTATAAAAGCCAAGAAGCTCCCGACTTGACTGAAGTCCTTAGAAGCGATCCTGCACATTAAGGTTTCTGGGAACCCATCTTGCGGATACTTTTCACATCCTAAGATGCTCGTGGATAACTGTGTATACACTTCCATGTGAAATGTCACACTCCCTAGCTATGTCATCAATCCTAATTCGACGATCATTCATGATGAGGGTCTCAACAGACGTGACCATTTCCTTTGTGATGGCATCAGTTTACCGACCTGACCGTGGGTCATCCTTTAGTGAGGTGCGTCCACGTTTAAATTCAGCTGACCATTTTGCCACCGTGGAATAGGCAGGATCACTATTACCGTACACCTCGGCCATTCGCCGGTGAATTTCTTTGGCACTTGATCCCTTTACTGTGAGGAACTGTATTACTGCCATAAACTCAACATTTTGATTTTCCATCATTGCTTGATGGTCACCAATTTTGAATGCTTTTGAGAATTACACAAATATGTTGTGAAAAAATAAACTTGATATGTTTAAAATGGCGGAATGTTGTGTTGTCTAAATAAAAGTAAAAGTAAAGAAAATGTTTGTTACGCTTGACTGAATACGCTGTTCTATGAACTTTCTGACTTCCCCTCGTATTAATCCTTCCACCTGTTTAACAACCAGTGGTCTATAAATATACCAGATTTCAAAAAATTCTAAATAATAAAGTTCATTTTGAAAATTTTTGTTCAATGTTTTATATATTTGATATATTGTTTACTAAATTCGTCCAATCATGTTTGCTCAACATTTATTTATATTTACATTTTGTCTGTTTTCTGTTCTACACAAGGTTTCAGAGCAATTGCGTTCATATCGGCTATGAACTGCAAGATCTACCTTGGTGACGCCACGGGAATTCCATTCACAACAATCGGCGTATGAATACACAATATGAAATACTCAAAATATATTTAGTTTTAACTTTTTATTGATTGTTTGCATAATTGTGATTATTTATTACCGAAATAATTGTATTTAAAAAAAAATTGAACAATTTAATAGAAATTTTGTATGCAATTTGTTGTTTTTTCCACGCACTATTTTGTCCTAGAATTTCTGGCGCCAAACTGCACAGCTGATCAGTTGGATCTGCTGTTCCATCAGCTGTTCCGTTAATCGAAAATCGTTGTTGACAAAGCGCGGAATTAAAATTTTCTAAAATGATTTTGAACTAAGAAAAAGAAAAAAATAGTTTTCAACGTAAATATAACAATTGAACTGTTTAGAAATGCGGTTCATAGTCGATATGAACGCAATTGATATGCAAGCAAACTGAATAACGCGCGTTAACCTACACAAGGTTTCAGAGCAATTGCGTTCATATCGGCTATGAACTGCAAGATCTACCTTGGTGACGTCACGGGAATTCAATTCACAACAATCGGCGTATGAATACACAATATGAAATACACAAAACCGGAACTTTTTATTGATTGTTTGCATAATTGTGATTATTTATTACCGAAATAATTGTATTTAATTAAAAATTGAACTGTTTAGAAATGCGGTTCATAGTCGATATGAACGCAATTGATATGCAAGGCAAACTAATCATAACGCGCTACTGTTAAATAATCGTAACTGTTTGAGGGTCATGAGTATAAACTACAATCACAACATCAACATCGATCATTTCTATTGTCAAATCTAAACATTGATATCTTATATTACTGAGATGATAAATGATTATTAAATTCCTTTTTTAAATTCGGAGTTATTTCTGTGATCGATAGCATCTTTCGGTTTGCATCAATTATTCAAAAACGTTATTAATTTCATATAAATCCAAATATAGAAGGATGGTTTTCAAATTTTATTAAACAGTAACAGGAGTGCATTTATGCAAAATATAATAATTTCCTACCTTGAATGATTACTATGTTTACTACTGATGAGGAATTGTATTTCGAAACATCCATCTACTGTTGTAAAATTACAATATGTAATTATGTAATTTATTCACGAAATAACGTATGATCGTGTCCTTTGAATTCTTTTCGAAGGAAATATCCCTTCTTATTAAACAACTACATGTAATTTTAATAATACTATCGCTCTATGCATTTTAAGCGATTTCGCTATATTTGCATGTGTTTAAACTATATTTTTTCCCCATGTTTTCTTAACGAGTTGGTTAATCAAAAACAAACATACTAATCCATGTCCGAATCACAATCCAGAAGCAAAGTAAAAACTTTGGAACTGACAAGTCATGTTAAACACGTTAACCTCCACCAAAGGAAGTGAGGCCGGGTGCTCCGGAAGGTTAAGCACCTTCTGTTTAGCTAGCTTCACCCGCAATGTGTGTAATCAAAATTCTGTTAAAGGAAAATGGAACTATGGGACGTCAAATATATCAATGTCAATCCTGGACACAGAGACATCACACTTATCAACAATACTGTGATGACAGTCATAAAACTTTTTAGGACCTTCATACGTCTAGACTTGCAATATCTCTGAATCAACAATTTATTTGCAAGAAGCCTTTTTCTTGTAAATTGTAGACTGTTATTAAACTAATATACACATTTTTCTACATGTATTTTGGTGAGTTCCATACACTTATTGTATTATACCTAAGTCTGTTATAAACAACTTGTACTAAACCGCATTTTTCTGTATTTTCAGTGAGTTCGGAAAGTTGTAATTTCTTTGAAGGTTCCAATACATACGTAAGGATATGTTCTGCTGGATGTTGTGATAACACTTGTTGTACGGATGATTATAAAACGTATGTAGTATCTCAAAGTTTACCCATTTTATTCAATAAATGTATGGCTGCACCTGTCATCTTTCTGATACAACAGATAATTGTTACCGTTGTAGAGGAGTAGTTTTGTTTTACACACCAGTGAAGTGGGATAGTGGAGGAAACCAGTGTCCTGAGAAATCACCGACTATCGACAACAAAACTGACAAACTTTACCACACTAGGATATGTCTATAATAGGATTCAATTCAAGGCTGTTAAAGGATATGTGATCCTTCAGTAGGTGTTTTAAACCACTGGACCACCGAGGACTCTCATTGTGTACAGCCAATGCTCCTTATTGGGCAGTTAACGACAGTCAGGGCAATACATTGTCTTAAATGTTGATTACAGATTAATTTCTCTCTAGTGGACTTTTCCTAGACGGCATAGGTATACATGAAGTGAAGTTTAATTCGTTAGGACATTATTCATACATTCCTTTCACCAACAATGGTCACAATTACCTTTTCATTTTAATCCATTGTTCTTATAAAACTGACCTAAGCTACCGCTTTGGTTTTAAGAAATTGTTAATATGATGTGACCTTACTCTGACCTTTTTTAACTTTATGTATTTCAGACTTGCTATTATTCTTGGAACTGTATTTGGATGCTTACTCCTTATAATAATCGTTGCCATAATAGTTATTTGTTTAACACGTGAAAGATGGTCTAAACGGGTTGTTCCACGTAGAGGTAAGATCGCTCACGAAAGGAATAAAAAATCATACCAAACCAATACCAGTCACATAGATCTATTTATTTAATCTTCGCGATATCTCGTAGCATCATGCACTTCTAAATCGCAAAAGTAGCATCGTTTATGTGTTTAACTGTTGGGCATGAATTTTATATTGCAAAGAAAGGTGTTGCTAATCTTTAGCAGCAATATACAGTATAGAGGAACGGAAGGCGAATGGACACATGGTACTTTGCATCCCTGTCAAGAATCTGCCTATTTCAGTATGTGGAATTGAATGGTTGGGTGACAGTCTTCTCTCCTTATACGAATAAAGACACAAATCAGCAGGCAAAAGTCACAGTTTGTGTCTATTGGTATACCGATTGTCTGTAGGAAAAGAAATTTTATCACCGAAAACCGCAAATATGTTGTCTATAAAAGATATGATGGATTCTTTAAGTTCTTCTTCACACTTAGACTAATACCGCAGTTAACGACGCCCACGAAAGGCTACATTTGATTTTGTATGTCGAATTTGATCACTTCTTTTTTTCTATTGTCAACTAACCTTTTCTTTCAATGAATATACCAACTTCTTATGCTAATGGTATATTTGTTTCACAATTAATACACTGTAGTAAAGTTTACTCCAACTATGGGAACTATATACAACGAAGCAAGCTGCTTAGAGATTAAGTGTTGCAAAACAATATTGCAAACCTTGGCTTTTAAAGCCCTAATAAAGTTTTATGGCGGGTATCGAAATATTATGATAAGTATGACGCCTGGATGTATGCGACGATTCATAGTTCCATGTTTATTTCATTCTCGATTTTAATTTCATGCATGTCGGATGTGGCTAAGTAAACATAATATGTTTTTTTATATTTTTATAAAATTATATATAATTATAAACTTTGTATGATTTATAAAGGATTGTAGTTTGTTGTTATATTGGTGGCCATACACAATCCCATTTTATATTCTTATATAACTTCTTTGTTTCAGATAAAAAGACAAGAGATGACGAGATAGTTTTACAAGATATCAATTCAAAGCCGTCAGAATAAAGTTCTAGGAGCTCTGACGTGTGATGTGTTTACTATGTTATGTGTCATTTACATGTAATAATTACGAAAAAAAATCACAAAACTTTTACTTTATACTACGTGTGATGCGATAAATGGAAACAAAACATTATTGTTTTCAGTGATTCTATTTAAAATGCAATTGTTATAATAGTAAAGCATTATCCATTAAGAATTTCTTTGGGAAGAAGACGGTTTGTTTCGCGTGAAAATTGTATAATGGAATGGTATAACGGAGGATTATCGTGTCTTGAACAATTGTAAACATTTGTCCACAAAACATAGCGTCTATCACTTATTATTCAAAACGACGTTGTTAAGATTGAGAAGACTATTTTATTTTTATTTTTTTCGGGGGGGGGGGGGTTGTGATAGTTGACAAACTGTTGACCAGTTAAAGGCAGTTATATGTAAACTTTAAATTATACTTGTTTGTGCTTCCTTGAAACTGTGTTTTGAGTCTGATAAAACTAATAATGCCTGTTGTTTATCAAAGAGCTGACTTTGAAACGGATTTCCCCTCAAGGAATATAATCACTAAATTACTATATTAAACGAATTCTCCATGATATAGAGTTTTTGGTAAATACTGTCTTCTAAAGTTATGATTTATTCCAATAAGATTGGGACTATATATAATGGTATATTTATTTATTTATTTTTTCATTTTTATAAATGTATATTTGAAAAAGTGTGCTATGTGCTATGTGTTTATTATTTGTGATTTTTGTTTTATATTAAATAAATGCAGTTTTAGTTATCTGCCTTTTTTATTTATAATTCAATTTGCCTGTTACGTTTTCATCAATGGATTGGCTCTCAGTGACGTCATGTTATTATGGATGACGCTACGCGAATTATTCAGTGTGCTAAATGGCCAATTCTTTCATACTCTCATAACAAAATAAAAAATAAACTTCATTCTTATAGTGATATAATTTAATAAAGAGTCAATTTGTGTATTGCTCTGATCACGATTCCTTCACTAATATTGTGATTGTGACTACTGAAATTGTGGAAGAATCCGTAGCACCCGAAGAAAACCACAAACCTTTGGCAAGCAAACTTGGTCATACTTACATAAACCCAAATGGGATCCAGACCACGGAAGTGAGACAATATGGTCCGTTAATGCTCTTTAGACTTTAGACATTTTTTTCATCCATATGTACCAAAAACATGCATAAGTCGCTGCGGTTAAGAACACGCAAATAAAAGAAACGACTTAGCTACATAAAGAAACAACTGATTATGTAATTTCGGAGAATCTATAACAAACATACCCACCCATGCCCAAACCACAATCCCAAAGCTTAGCAAGAACTTGTGTCTTCCCACTTAGCCACCATTTTAAAATTTCCTATTCCCATTTACAGCCAACATTGTTAAATAAACATTTAAGATTTCACCTGGAAAGTTTTTGCAATAGTCTTTTTCAGCAAAATTCTATTTTAAGTAGAATATCAATCTACAATTAGTTCAAAATTAAATATTCCATTATAAAATTAATGTTAACAATGTAAATAAATAAATAAAATCAAATAAAATTAAAAAGAAAGAAAGAAAGAAATATTTGAAATAAAAAGAAATATATATATATTGAAGTTAATAAAAAATAAATATTTAAAATAGATAAATATATGTTTTAATGGTGAATGTTTTTTATTAAATATATGTGTCTGTAGAGGTTTGGTCAATTTAGCCATCTCATTATATTCTATAATTTCTAATATTTTTTTTCCATTAATTGAAATATGCACATTTGCCTGTTTCAATAAGACAAACAATTTAAAAGTGATGCAACTGAGTTTTTTTCTCAAAAACGATTGATATTATAAAATCTTTTTATTATTAATCGTTCTTAAATATCATAATAGCTTTGTTGTGAATATTTTCTCTAAAAACTTGAATTCATGCACCTAAAGTGGGCACAGGAAATTTGAGCGAAAATTTAATAAGTGATAGTGGACATTTGAGCGACTTCTTTAGTGGACATTTGATCGACAGATTTTAAACATTTCCTGTATTTTACGATGGACATTTTAGTGACAGTTTAAATATACTTTCTGCTCCAGTATGAAGGACAGAGAAAGAAAACGCTAAATATTTGCCAGAATTTTAACAGAAATTAGTAAATAATGATCGCAACAGATTTACATGTACCCCGGAATTAAAATTTCAGTCTAGAACAGATATGTTATTTTACATTAAACATTATCCTGTAAATTTTACTAAGTTTTAACAGTGCTAGACTGTTAATAAATTTTATAAATTTAAATGTGTTTTTTTCAAAAACTTTATCCTTGCTCAAAATCCTACATCCACATCCACAATTGAAAGAAGAGGACAAGAAAAAATGTCGCTCAAATGTCAACCGTATATTTGGAATTTCGTTTTAGATTGGTTAAAATTCTTTTCCTCAAATGTCCATTACTTCATCACTCAAATGTCCGTTTTTTTTTTTTTTTTTTTTTTTTTTTTTGCTCTTTTGTCCTATGCTTTCCCTCAAATGCCCTGTGCCACCTCAAACTTCTTAACAACAAGCGAGAAAGAGTGAGAGAGAGAAAGAGTGAGAGAGAGAGAGAGAGAAGTGGAATATGGTTTATCAACAGAGGAATTATTTGTTAATCCACTTTTAAAGATATCGAACATGAAACTCCATAGAAAAAAACCTTAATATGTGTTAATTTCAAACAAGTAATCTTATTGATATAGTTAGTACTTCTGTAAATAATTTCACAACTAATTTAACCTGTGAAATTGAATTTTTTTTATTGATTTTCTGAAACAGACTTTACCCTCACCTGCAATTAATACCTATTGCCTTTGCTAATCCTACAACGAACACCAATTCCCACTTAGCCAACATTTAAAATCTTACTTATAGGTACAAAATTTCAAAATGTTGGCTAAGTGGGAATAAACCCAAGAACTCTAAGTTAGGTTACAAACGTAAATTTCCACCAGTACAGTGAGTAAAAATTTGGATAATAAGGAGCATGTGGACATATGTGACGTCAAATGTGTCCAGGGAAATTCTTGAAATAGAGACACCAAAGTTTGATAAGGAAATTTATTTGGAGATCCTGTTTAAAAGTTTTTATTTTTTAAATTATGATTTGAACATAATTTTAATTAAGAAATTTCGTGTAAACGTGACCATACTGAGGTAGGTTATATAAAATCATTTTGTAAGCTGTTACGATGGGGAAATTTCCGTTATTTATGACTGAAAAAAATCAAATTTTCTGTTGTTTTTAATATAACGAGGACGTATTACAATGAATATACATATGTACAGATACATAACATCCAATCATTTTATTACTTTTATTTTTATATATACCTGATATATTGATTATTATTACATTTGATACTTAACAATAGTTATTTCATGTTTGAGTATCGATTCATCAGGTGTATAAATACTAACGCTAATTCACCTAGTTTATCATATCAAACACACCGACTATGACGTCACTTACCTGTAAGATTACTGTTCTGTGTTTTCTGTTTGTGGCTGTTGTCTGCAGTCCTCAACCTCATAATGAAATCAAAAAAAGATTTTCAAGCTGGCACTTTCAAAAAGGTATGAATCTTTTATTTTACTTTTTATTTGATTTAATGAGTCAGATAGTAAACGTTCAATTAAGCTACTTAGTGCGCCTTGTCACATTGTGCAAATCCAAATATATTCCCTACAAATAGAAAGGCATCGCTGTCCAAAATAATATCAGTTACAGAAATGGTATGCGATGAACAATACAATGTTACTTTGTGACACTTGTGAATTTCCATTCTGTGTTATATTTTATTATATTCAGTTTGTACTTGTGTCCCGATTTTAAATAAACGGTTGATGTCCTACAAGCATTTTAGTATTTGAATGCGGCTAAAACTGCAGTATCAGGGGCGTCTAGCCATTTAAAAATGACAGACACTTTGTGCAATATTGAAAACTGGCTCAATGAATTAATTTAATCAGTTTGAAGATGGAAAAAGGGATTGATCTGTATTTGTGTGGTACATTCTACAGAGTTAATTTTTATTTTCCTTTCTTTTGATCCCAATACATAGTACAATTAAAAGGTAAGTTTTGATAATTGGTTGTTATTTATAATTAAAATGCCAAGGTAGCATGACCGTTAAAAGTATTAATCACTTGTGGTCTATTGTTTTTGTCAAGAATGATAAGCGGTGGGAAATTATATCCAGCAGAATTCCCAATGAATGTTTCTGTAGATCTGATAATGTAATGTAATGTATTAAGTGTCATACAGAAATTACATAATTCATAGCATTCATAATTACTTCGTTAGGTTTTTAATTGCATATTATACCAGTGTTAATTTTACACCACCAGAAAGTCGTTTGATTAACTATTGCTAATATTTTCTAATAACGCTAATTTATCTACTGTTTCCTATTGGAAACATGTCAATTTTCCTTTATACTAAAGTGTGAAAAATAATATAAAAGTAGAAATTTGATTTAATTTTTGTTACATTTATTCGACATTGTCGTTATGAATAAAGCTTTAACGACCATTTATCAAACAATTATTTACAGCGTTGGGTATATTGTCTCCCGTTTTGAGGAAAACATCTATTCAAAAAGTCTGCACAAGAGCTGCACATTCAAGTGGTTGCCTTTCAAAGTAAGTGTATCATTAAGTTCTTATCGATAACGTTATTCTGAATCTGTCGCTTAATTTTTACTTTTGCGATAATAGAAAAAACATATAATAAAAAAACTCTTTTAAAAAGAAAACACAACTGGAAAATATATACTTACCAATGCCATCGCATTCAAGAACACAACAAATTAATTTTGAACAGTAAAACAAGAAAACATAAGCACATATCGGAGCCACTTGTTATAAAATACGGAACGGTAGATATGTTTAGACGAACACTATGTTTCCTACCAGAAACAGATACAAGTATTTTTACCCATCCCATATATAAAACTAACACATGACATGAATGACAAACACCTTGTGTGTACTGATTCAGATCTTTAATTTTATTAATGTTGGATATAAGACTATCAAACACCAACTTTACAACAATTAATACACATTTAAAAGCATGAAATTGTTATCGACTTAGTTGTGTTATAGAATTGCCATCAGGGAGTTCTTTAAACCAAGCAATAAAAGCATTCACGAACGTTTAAATATCCCAGTTCAAAACTAGCCGTTGTATTAGATTTACAACTAAATTTTGATAAAGATAAAATCATGTATATAAATAATTAAAATAAAAAACAAACACACTAATCCATGTCCGAATCACAATCCAGAAGCAAAGTAAAAACTTTGGAACTGACAAGTTAGGTTAGACACGTGACCTTTCACCAGGGAAGTGAGGCCAGGTGCTCCGGAAGAATAAGCCCCTCCTGTTTAGCTAGCTACACCCGCCACATGTGCAATCAAAACCGTGTGAAAGGAACTTGGAACTATGAGACGTCAAATATATACAGGACAATCCTGGACACAGAGACATCAAACTTATCAACAATACAGTGAGGACGGACATAAAACTTTTTGAGGGCCTTGATAAGCCTAGACTTGCAATATCACTGAGTCAACAATATATTTGCAAGCAGTCTACTTCATTGTACAAAGTCCGCGTAGTGGGAACAAGCTCTACCATAGCATATTAATTGGGAAACAAATACACCATAAGCAGGAGAAGCAGGTATATTGCTGCATAAAAAATAAAGTTGACAATAGAAAAATTGAAGTCATCACGTTTGTCATAAAGTTTCAAATGTAGCCTTTCGTGTGCGTCATAATTCAGGTATAAGTCTTAATATAAAGCAGAACTTTAGGAATCAGTCGTGTCTTTTATTTCAAGCTAACTAGGATAGACGACATTTACATAGTCTCCGAATTTAGGACTGTTAATATACAGAACGTCATCTATATATCGGTATGTTGAGTTGAATTATTTATGGCCACCAGCATAAAATTGTTGAGAGTATGTTGTATCTGTTTTCAGAATTAACATGGATTTCTTCGTTTGCCATAGTTCCATGTTCTCTACTCTCTAAATTGTGATTTACAAGTAGCGGGTGTATCTTGCTAAACAGTAGACGCTTATCCCTCCGGAGCACCAGGTCCCATTTTCCTTGCTAAAGTAAACGTGTTTAACTTAATTTGTCAGTTTTAAAGATTTTATTTTGCTTTGAGATTGTGATTTGGACATGGATTAATAAGTTTGTTAATTACAGAAGGAAACACAATTACTCCCTCCAAAGTAATTATTTTGAAGACTAGAAAATTAAGTTAAGTATGTAGATCTCTTGCACATAAGAGATAGGCAGCTTCTGTCTACCTAGCCACAGCGTAACAAAACAAAACAAAGTTGAGAAGGAAAATGAAGCCATGCCAGAGACCGTGATGACGGTCATTAATGTAAAGTTTATTTATAAGACCTATCATACCAGTGTAAATTTTGCTGCACTAGCATAAGTACATTTCTGATGTAAAGTTATGACAGGTTGTTTTTATTTGTAGTTTTAAAGTATCAAGTATAGGCAGCAGAAAATTAACAGCACACTTGAATCCATCTTCATCAACTGCACGACTAACCGTTAAAATTGGGCATGTGACTGTAACAGGGAATTGGCAGTTCAAGATCCGTTGGTTGTAAGTAAAACCTCATTAGTTCTGCAAGACATATCGTTAGCCATCTTCAGGTGTGAATAAAAGTCTCAAAATTAGGATCAATCAGCACCAATCTTTTAATTTTGAAACGCTTTTAACAGGATCCCGCTGTTTAAAGTAACAATATAAATCACCAAAAGGTTTCATTTGGTTGAAAAACATTACTTGTTAACTATTTTTCTGTTTTTGTCGTAGTTTACTACATCCAGAAAAATCTAAATTGGCTTAACTGAGGCTAGATATTTATAACCTATTTGTTTAAACCAGGAATAAGTATTTACAGGATTAAATACCGAGTAGCAGTTCACACACACCTCGTCTAAAATTTAGCTATATTTTATTTTATAAAAAGGTATTTGTGGTTTTTTTTTTTTTTTTTTGTTTTTTTTTTTTTAAATACCGTAACGAAGGTTATGCGCGTAAATGCTACATTAAGAATGAATGTAAATTATAGTTTCAGAATATGCCCTTGTTGTCACTGTTATCTAAAACTAGTTTTACATCAGTTTTTTATTCTATTATGTATCCCGAACATAAAAATATATTACGGTAATTAATTTTATCATGGATTTGTAAAGGAAATTTGTGCGACATTCAAAATGTATTGACATTTTTTTTTTTATTTTTCAGTATTGTCAAATTTCAGGACAGCGGGCGGTTTAGTTTAACACTTCAGAACATACTACTTTCACTAACTACCGCTTTAAGTAAGATTTTAAGCTCACCTGAGCCGTAGGCTCAGATGAACTATTGCAATCTATCTTCGCCCGTCATCATCGTCCGTCGTGCGTCGTTTGTGGTGCGCCATGTGTAAACTTTTCACATTTTAATCAACTCCTCCAAAACTACAAAGCCAAATAGGATGATATTTTACAGTAATGATTTCAGGTGAGGGCTTTTAGATTTGCACAAATGAAAGGATTATGTCCCCTTGGGGCCCCATAAAGGGGGAAATTGTGAAAATCTTTAAAAATCATCTCCTCTAAACTTATTAGAGATATAACTTAGATATTACATGTAAAACATACTTAGGGCACCTAGTTTCAGATTTGCACATATCGTAACTGTAGGGGCCAAAATGGACAAAAAGCAAGGTACTTAAGGGGGAAATTGCTAAAATTAATGTATTTGTCAATATATCTTGAAAACTATAAACTTTTGGTATAGGCATGTATGTGAGAATATTGTAGGCATTTGCACAACAATCACCTTAATATATGAATGAAGGTCATAGGTTCAAAGGTCATGGTCATAGATGCAAACGAATATTGAAACAGTTCATTATCTCAAAAACTATACACTTTTTGTATAGGCATTGGAATATTGTAGGCATTGGCCTAACGATCATTTTGATATATGAATGAAAGTCATAGGTTCAAAGGGCAAGGTCATAGATGCTAACTAATTCTGGAATGGTTTATTATTTAAAAAACTATAAACTTTTTGTATAGGCATGTATATTAGAATATTGTAGGCATTGGCCTAATGGACATTTTGATATACAGTTGTTTCAGCTTTTTATAAATATGATATTGTAGATAGACTTATATGTATCATTCTTAGGACAAGTTATAATGAATTTGCACAAATCCTTGCATATAATTTGCCCTTTATGCTGAAAATTTGGACATTCTCTTTAATGAATGCCAGTGACCATTGAACCCCTGCATGAGATATGTACTCAGCCTCAGGTGAGCGTTAAGACCCATGGGCCTCTTGTTTTAAAAAGAAGATGGAAATATATAATTAAACTGTGAGAAGCGAACCTAACCAACAACAGAACACGATAAAAACAGGAGAAACACATATTGAGAAATCAAAACAAACATAGCGAACCATGCCCAAACCACAATCTCAAAGCTTTCAAACTGGCAAATTAGGTTAAACACGTGAACTTCCGAAGCACCCGGCCTGACCTTCCTGATAGCAGATCACACGTGTTACCTAAGTTTACAATTTCAAAGTTTTTACTTTGCTATGATATTGTAGTTTGGACAAAACCGAGAAGGCCTAAGATTAAAAAGATATGTCTATATTATTTTTAAATAAATGTTGACTAGTGGGTAATTGTTTTAGACCTGCACAATAGCATTTCTTTAATAGTTTTGGGTCTAATTGCATAAATGATTGCCTACATCAGTATACATTGTAAATAATATTTGATCTTTTTTCAGAAAACCGTAACAAAGTTGTTATTAGAGATTGTTCTTGCAGTGTTAAATCAGCGGACCTCCGTTTAAGTGGAGGTGGATCTTGGTTATATAAACATTTTACTGGTAGTGCTGAAAGGGCAATTATAAGACATGCAAATAGCAAGGTAAATATTAATATTTGTTTCCCAGTTAATACGTTATGGTAGAGCTTTTTCCCACTATGGGGACTTTTTACAACAAAGCAGGCTGCTTGCAAATAAATTGTTGATTCAGAGATATTACAAGCCTTTGCTTATCAAGGCTCTCAAAAAGTTTGATGGCTGTCATCACATTATTGTTGATAATCAAAACCAGACTACTAATCCATGTCCGAGTCACAATACATATAACATGCTTGTATTAGTTAAATGTTGGAGAGAATTTGCCATTTATGGGTAACAAGTATAGCACACAACAAATCGTTTTAGTTTTTTACCGAAGTATTTTTTAAATACGCTATTTGTACAACCAAGCTTCATTTTCTTCTTCGTATCAGTAGTGCTTGGACCGAAATAATGAAACAAAAATTGTTTTAAAGATGTTGAAAAGATACCCAAAACGACCAAAATATATTTCACTAAATTTAGCTAAAAAAAATACTTTGCATGAGTGATTGAGGCATTTCGTATTTTACTAGCAGCATATTTAGACAATAGTATATTTCTCACAATAATACATAGTTATTTCCTACCGAGTTTGTGATATCCGAGGTAGCGGCTCAGTAGTTTAAATTACATATTATACCAGTGTTTCGCAACACTAGACCACCGTTTCGGAATCAAATGCCTTATCAGTAGTGCTTTGATCCAAGTTATAATACCAAATTTGCTTTCATGATACTCAAACGACCAAATTATATTCTGAGGAAATACTTAAGTAGTATACCTTAGTTTTTGAGGAATTATCAAATTCTACAAAATTAATTGAAGTATGATTTCAATTCCATGAAATCATATATGGTACTGAGGTAGTTACGCGAGATGACGTCAGCTTTTTTTCCATCAGACTTCATAGCACACAAATGTCTGAATTTCTAACCAAATCATCAGGTGGGTTGGGCACGTAACTATCTCAGTACCATATATGATTTCATGGAATTGAAATCAAACTTTAATAAATTTCATATAATTTGATAATTCCATTTCATCAAATATGTTACTGAACTAGTCACATGAGAGTTTAAGGGATATCCAGGCAGTTGTTGAATAAAATAATGAATAAAATAAAACACTTTATTTATTTACAATATTTACATTTTTTTAATTTTATTTTTTTTTCAATTCTGATTTAATATTGCTGTAGCAAAATATGTATCAACAGTAACTGGTTTTTGGTAATATGTACGGAATGTTGATGCTGCTGTCCTACCGGCCGTTTCTCATAATTGTTGCAAGAGGAACTTTACACTTACTAATTATACTTGAAACTGATGCAGAACGTACACTATTTGGTTTAAATATGTCAAGATTTACACCTGACAAACGAAGAGCAGTTTTGACCCATCGCGCAAATGTGTCCTTGATAACGCTGCGATAAGGACGGCAATAACTAATGAAAAAGACACGTTTCATTTTTCCGGAGATCGGCTGTTCTTAGACAACAGTATATTTCTGACAATAAAACACAATTATTGCCAATTTATAAACTGACATGGCGCGTTATTTACTGAGTAATAATATGAGAAATATTCGGCAAACACAAATTCATAAATGCTGTTCCAAGGTATTCAAGTGCAAGGTAAGCCTTATTTGGTCGTTATCCTCATTTATAACTATGTTTTTGTTTTAGTTCTGTGAAACTATATGTGAGAAGCTTAAACGGAAGACATTTAGAATATAGATTACCTGAGCATTAAGCAGAACGACTGAGGAATTATCAAAAGAATTATTAATGTAGATGTAGAAAAATTACGTGCATTAAACAATACATCTTAGCAGCCATTATGTTTCTTGTTGTTATAAATGTCTGATAGCATACTTCAGAATTCTAAAAAAGTAAACATTGTTCATCAATTTATAATGTTGTATTTGGCGTACCATAGTTCCATGCTTCTTTTATTTCAATTCTGACTGAACACGTGATGGGTGTAGCTAACTAAACAGGTGGTGCTTACCCTTGCGGACCACTCGATCTCACTTACCTGGTGGAAGTTCACGTGTTTAAACTAATTTGTAAGTTTCAACGTTTTTACTTTGCTTTCAGCTTTTTATTTGATTTGGTCATGGATTAGTGTGTTTGATCATATATAATTATATTTTCGTCGTAATATCGCATATAAAATCACATTATTTAGTGCAAGCGAGTGAATAATCCGGAAACATTACCATACGTGTCTCTGTATGTAACTAACAAACAAGGAAAAATATTACGGAAAAGGTAGTTCATTTAATCCTTAATATTATTCATTATCATTTCATATAACCGCTATTTTGTAATTCAATATTGTTGATTTATATTTTTATTTTACTATTACAATTACTTTGTTATTGAAGAATTTTACTTTTTTTCTTATTGAAGTTATTTTACAGTTTCCTAGGTATTTAAAATTAAATAGTGAAAAAATGAAATAAACATTAACATAATTTAACATACACATACCTGTCCACGTCAAAAAAATGTTTAATTAATCAGCACCAAAGCTGTCATCTTATTTAAAGAGGCCGTATGCACCATTATATTTTCACAGACATGCACAATTAGGTTTTATATGTTTGATTCATGTTTGCAATTATCAAGTTCATATACAATTAGAAGATAGCAATGGTTCTGAAAAGTTAGCTAAGCAGTGTGGTACGAATAATATCGGACACCTAAAAGCGGATTAGTAATATTTGAGGTATTTAAGAAAGTTTAAGGAAAGGGGTCACGTAGGTAAATGGTGTTTCACGTCAAAGTCGACATTCCTTTTCTAATATATAGACAGTCAGTTCACGGGTGTATGTGGAGGAAACCAACGTACGAATGCCTTAAATGCTAATACAGGTATGACTCACAACCGTTATTACGTTAGTGTTTATTGCGTATCTTATAGGTGGAAAACGTTTCAATCCTATGCTGACATTAAAGTAGTATAAATGAAAAAACAAATATGGGTATTATAAATATTCAGACTGACAAAAAGGTCTACAAATATACACCTGTCAGTTTGGTCTTTAATTTTTAGCAAGTAACAATGGTAAATTAACATTATATATAACACAAATTATCTAATCAATAAATACGAGTTATTTTTATCACATATGTAATCTTAAAATATATCAGACTGGTTTTATCCTCTAAAAGACCATTTTTGAAAAAGAACAGAAACCTTTGTAAAACCAAATAAAAAGGAAATTTTAAAGCAAAATGTTCCAACAGTTTTGAATTTTTCACATGAAGAACTATTTTATGGCTTTCGAAAGTTATCTTTACAGAAAAGTAGCTGTTTACTGATAAAAACTAAACTGATATGTATAAAACACTGCTGTATATTAAAAAGTCATGTATTGCATATTGACTGAACAAATAAAAACATTGCAAAATTTACATTGATGTCCGTCTGCTTTTTACAAACGGTTCATTTAAATGTACATACATAAATCCCTTATAAAGGGAAAAGAGTAAACAATATGACAATAATATCACAAAGAAACAATCCACAGGCCTAACTTTAAAGTTTGGAAGTCCCCTAAATAGAACTTATATCTGGGCACCAGATTTTCAACTTTAACTTTTTTAATGTTAATTGATAGGTGAAAATAAATGTAACAGACACAATATTTTGTGCACAACAATTGTTGCAGACAATCATTTCCCTTCAGATAATTAAAACGCAACAAGATTCATCTTCGTGTACAATAATCTTACAGCAACATTTTACATAAAGAGACATCATTGTAATTTCGAATCGTTTTATAACCATGAGGCTCTGAAAAATATTTTACAAAAGAACAGTTTGTCCTAAGTGTAAAAAGGGAGATAAATAGACATGTGTAAATTACAAATCATCATGGACTAAACATGTCAACAAGAGGCCCATGGGCCTGATACGCTCACCTGATAACTAATGGCTAGCTGATAGATTTAAAGAACACATAAAAACTAAACCCCAATGACTTTTTTCTTTACATCATGATAACCATTGTATCAATACCTACAACATTCTAATATACATGCCTATACAAAAAGTTTATAGTTTTCGAGATAATTAACCCTTTTGGTATTGTTTTGCATCTGTGACCTTGACCTTTGAACCCATGACCTTTTTCTTTACATCAAAATGATCGTTGTATCAATACCTACAACATTCTAATATACATGCCTATACAAAAAGTTTATAGTTTTCGAGATAATTAAACATTTCTGTATTGTTTCGCATATGTGACCTTGACCTTTGAACCCATAACCTTTTTCTATATATCAAAATGGTTGTTGTATCAATACCTACAACATTCTAAAATACATGCCTATACAAAAAGTTTATAGTTTTCGAGATAATTAACCATTTTGGTATTGTTTTGCATCTGTGACCTTGACCTTTGAACCCATGACCTTTTTCTATACACCAAAATGATCGTTGTATCGATACCTACAACATTCTAATATATATGCCTATACAAAATGTTTATAGTTTTCGAGATAATTAACCATTTCGGTATTGTTTCCCATCTGTGACCTTGACCTTTGAACCCAAGACCTTTTTCTATACATCAAAATGATCGTTGTATCGATACCTACAACATTCTAATATATATGCCTATACAAAATATTTATAGTTTTTGAGATAATTAACCATTTTGGTATTGTTTCACATCTGTGACCTTGACCTTTGAACCCATGACCTTTTTCTATACATCAAAATGATCGTTGTATCAATACCTACAACATTCTAATATACATGCCTATACAAAAAGTTTATAGTTTTCGAGATAATTAACCATTTCAGTATTGTTTCACATCTGTGACCTTGACCTTTGAACCCATGACCTTTATCTACACATCAAAATGATCGCTGTATCAATACCTACAACATTCTAATATACATGCCTATACAAAAAGTTTATAGTTTTCGAGATAATTAACCATTTCAGTATTGTTTCGCATCTGTGACCTTGACCTTTGAACCCATGACCCTTTTCTATACATCAAAATGATCGTTGTATCGATACCTACAACATTCTAATATACATGCCTATACAAAAAGTTTATAGTTTTCGAGATAATAATTATAATCAGAGGTACAAAAAATTAGGTCACGACCTTCACAATCGACCTTGACCTCATTTTGAAGATACTAACAAGAAGATGTCAAAACTGAAAACCCCATGTCATTATCTGGTCAAATAGTCAAGTTATAACAATTTGAAGCTATTTTACGATTTTTTTCAAAATTAAACGCAAAAACGCGTAACCTATTTTTTATCCGAATTTCACAAAATGAACAAACTATAGGCTTAAGACCCTAGAGAAGCCAAATATCACATCAGATTTTTTCTCCAATCAGTACTTTCGGAGAAGAAGATTTTTTAAGATTTTTGCACCCCTAGGTCACCTTGACCTAGTTATGGTAGCCATAGCAACGCCACGAACAAATCTGAATTGCACCAGCCCATATATACTTCTGACAAAGTTTCATTAAAAACTGTCCAGTAGTTTCAGAGGAGAAGTCGAAAATAGGTGTTAACGACGCACACACGCACGCACACACGCACACACGCACGCACATACACACGCTGCGCTATGCCATAAGCTCACATGACCTTCGGTCAGGTGAGCTAAAAATGGTATAGCTCACAAACTAGTGCCCCTATATAAGAAATATTTAATAGTCTCAAACCTGTACATTATAACTGACAGGAACATGTGTCCTGTAATTAACAAACCATGGAATTTAAAATCCTCATTATCAATATAAATATAAAACATAACTTTCGGACAGTCAACAAGTGTTATTACCATCTTTGTTCAATAAATCCACCATCTTTTTGTCTTGCACTAAACAAATCACAGAACATTATAATTTACAAAGCTTAGTACAAATGAACTATAATAATTGTTGAAATTTGTGCATTTGTTCAATTAAGTATTAAAGTTTCTCTTTTGTTCCCTCAAAAGTAGTTTTACAAGTTTGTCATGTGTTGCCTACATTATTGGACTGAACTAATATTTCACATTACCATAACTTATAAGACATGAAATGTGTAATGTGGTATTTTTTGTGAAATACGGTACAAACAGTCCTGATTGTGATGCTTCCTTTGGACACACGACTATCTCCGTCAAACAACTGCATTTTAAATGTCATTGCACTTATAAGGTTTTCAGTTGCTCGGTTTTTCAGCATAAAAACATCCCCATCTCTGATCACCTTCTCCGGTTCTCACAATTTTGTCTTTCCATCCATTTACAATATAATCATAGTCTTCCTGAGAAAATTCCTAAAACATTAAACAAAATCATTAATAGGTGGATTGGAGTAACTGGTAAATTGTCTAAAATGCTACCTTTGGATCGAAACGAAATACATATAAGACAAAATATATATAGTCCCATTTTGGAAATAGATGCTATACTTCATCCATAATGAACTTCTATAAATAGCGCACCTGTTCAATAAAACAAATTGTTAGGTTTTCAGATACCCTTAAAACAGACACAGCAGCAACATTCTTATTAAGACAATCAGTCTATTAGATAAGGGTTACATTGCTTCAACATTCATCTATAAAATAGTACTTGTATTTCTATGCCTTTTCAATAAAATCCTTATATCATAGGCCCTGTGATCTTTATATACAAGTTTTACTGCATAATGAAACTTCTTCTTAAAAACCTTCTTACATAGGTAGGTCACATATTGTGAAGTTATTTTAATGGACTGTACCCTTCATACTTATTTGACATCAACATAAAATAAACGCACCTTGAGGCACCAGATTATAAAACTATCAATTGGATGTAGATCTGGGTCGTCAGACAAACGACAAAAAGGTAGCCAGTGGTATGGCGTAGCGTATAAGTTTTTTTAGACATAAGCCTATGAGGAATTACCTGTAAAAATTCATCTTTTATCGTTTCGGCTCTGTCTAATTCTTTTTCTAAACTTTTGACAAATAAATCAGTTCTATCTTCTGCTTTCACGTTTTTAAATCCCGCTGCCTCCAATACCTGAAAAATCATTTGTTAAAACCAACCGTAAATAACATAACAAATGATAAGCCATTAAGACATAAACATAACATAAAATGGACATGTGATATTCTGACTAAGTAAACTGACTGCAACACAATCGGCAATTCGTCTTACTGGTTATAAAGTTTAGGTAGCATTACAACGCTATTTCAACTAATAAATACTTACATTGAATTGCGTAATTAAAGATGTATGTCACAATCAGGACTACATGTAGTTTACTTCTTTTGAGGTTCTAGTGTAACAAATCTATAGACTCTTTAAAATATAACGTTTTACCTGTTCCACGCTGCATAAAAAGTTATAGGTAACTAGACATGTGGCGGGTGTAGCTTGCTAAATAGGAGGTTCTAACCTTTCCGGAACTCTGGTGGAAGTTCGCTTGTCTAACCTACCTTGTCGATTCCGAAGCTTTTATTTTGCTTCTGGATTTTGGATTCTGACATGGATTTGTATCTTTGTTTTTAATATTAAACAAAAACCACTTACTTTACCGTACTGTGGAGGGGATAGCAAGTTGTAGCCTCTCTGTTTGACATAAGCTTTAAATCTTTCGGAATGTTCACCTTCACTACAACAGTAATCGGAGATCAGAACCTTTCCTCCAGGTCTTAACCATTTCTGTCAAATAAAAACAAAAATATAATTTTTCACATTTCATTATTTTTTTTAAGGTGAGGCTTAGAATGGATCAATGTCTGTATAATGGAGTTCTTGAAAAAATAAAACTTAACGATACAAATGTTCATAATTTTCATTATGTTTTCCTACTAGTGATTAAGCTTAAATACACATTGTGTATCCTCAACTGAACGGTCCCTAGCCTTTAATGTTTTGCAGTATTGTCACTAAAACATTAAAAGAATTAATTATACATAGATTTTATCTGAAAAATTCTGTAAAAACAATTGTTTGTCAACAAGGCAGATATAATTTGATTTGTTAAACAATATCACTAAAAATCATGCAATTAGATTTCAATAAAATTTGATTTGAAATTTAATTAATAATAGAACCTTGAGTTATTTTCAATGAATCTTAATCGGCAATATTCAGTTCACAAAGTTTTGTACAGAACAAAATTCAGACAACTTACAAAGAATTTCTTAAATAATGACAATTTATCTGGTATGTGGAGTATAGTGTCTCGGCTGTATACAACATCAAATGAATTAGGTGGATAATCTCTTTTTGTGGCATCAGCTACTTCAAATTGAACCTGAAACACAGCAAAAAATTATATTTACATTAATAATTCCGTTGTAATAGTTTTATAATTATTAGGAATTTTCAAGTCGTGAGTTTTGTAATCAATGTTAAATTGTTTCTAGTATATGTTTATTGATCATTCGTATCAATAAACAATGCCGAGTTGTCTCTCTTGATACTGAATTGGAGCATAATATTACTATATATAGCTTGGTTAGTTGGTTTGAATTGCGTTAAGTCCAAGTAAAAAATAAGGGGGTCAGTTCCGAGCTATTTTAGGAAATCAGAATGTCCTTATAAACCATTGCCCTGAAAAGGCATTCTCACATAGAGATCTGATATGTGTCACTTGGCAGATTAAAATCAACACATAATAATTGATGTGGTGATTCAATATTAGATTTAAGATTTCTTACTAACTCGCGATTGAATATCTTTGAAGGTAATGTAATTTTTAATCGAAGTTATTTTCAAGATATTTCATAAGCCCGACGTTCGCGATAACTATGATTCTCAATATACAGGACCGTAAATTAGGAAAATTATACAGGACATAAGCAAATTGTTAAACTGACCTTGTCTTTAAACAAGAAATGTGTTTTCATTTTAAAACAGGAAGTAAGTAATAACCAATGCACCAAGAGCAAAATACTACAAGCTAATGAAAGTAAGAAGAAAACAAGAAGAAACAAACACCTTGTATGAAGACTTAAGCAATACATTTCTGGTGAAAAGTAAACCTTTTTTCGTTTATAACCAGTAAGCGTAAATACATAATCAAAACTTACTTCATCTTTAATGTTAACCTCTGTCGCTCTTTCTATTCCTATATTGATCATATTAACTGACAGATCTATAGCAGTGACAGTTACTCCATACTCCTGTAAAAAACAATATAGTCGTATGTTTGTATTTTTGATACCATAAACACAATACTATGACTGATGAATCCGTTAGATAGGAAAAGTTTCTGATAATGTAGTTTTATATATATGGATTTTGTACAAAATAATTACCTTAACCATATAGAAGGCACTGCCACCAATTCCGCACCCAACATCTAACACATCCTGACCGTGCTTAAGATTCAACATCGATACAAACTCCTGTAAAATAAAATAAATGAGGATTATAGATCATCGGGATGTAGAAATACCATGTTCATCTTTAACTTGTTCTTGGCGTGTTACAACGAAATATATAAAGGATTAACACCTGGTCTGCATGCTGAACCCACAATAGATGCCACTTGGGCAAAACTTGTACAAATCAAAAATGTTTTGACCACTAATGTGGCTTTATCTGAGTATACTTACTTTTGTGGTATCATATCCACCAGTACTAACATATGTTCTACCAAATATTTTCTCATAACGAAGTATACCGTTATTGGAGTATTGCTGGTTGTCAAGAAAATCTTGGAATGATTTGAATCCATGGTTACTGTCTAAAGCGCGTCTAACCTTCTGTACCAACCAAACATATTGGTTACTGTTCTGTTTCAACTGTGGAAAAGAGAAAAATAGTTAATTATAATATAGCAGAATCAATAAATGGCGTGTACTCAGAAAAGAGCTGATCAAAATTAAAATTAAGAAGATTGAAATGTGTAACATGATGAAATTGAAAATAAATACAACTTTATAGACTACATACAATAATGCTCCGGATGGGCAATGTCCTGTCATTGAATTTTTTTCAAATTTCTTTTATATACAACTCAAAAAAAACATGTTGTTTTATTTTTAAATGTAAATGGATGATTTAAAACATGGATCATTTGTCATTATGTCTATTTTTCGTCCAACATAGTATTCATGTGCTTGTTTATTCTATGCTTATTTATATTGTTCCTTTCAGTATTCTATTAATTTTAGGTGTGTCTTGGTTAAGTTCTGGGTCATACCTTTGTATATGACTGTACAGATCTTCGTAAAACAACATCAAAACCGTATAATGCCTGTCCATCCTCTGTTGGTATCGTACAGGCATTAAACATGGCGTCGTATATATCCGGGGATCTGTAGTTTGTGGGATTTACGCTTCTATCTTTATTGCCTTCAAAACAAGAAGAAACATATTATTAATGTTTTGAGTAATTTTCAATCAATCGCGCCTTCTGTGAGAACTGAAACATATAAAAACATTTGAAAGTATCTATGATCTGGTGTCCATACAAAAAAACAACCACCTGTGTGATACGTCTTGTGAAGATTTGATAAAGACTGATAAAGACATGTCCAATCGGACTGTACAATTTTCAATCTCGAGTCAAAGCAAGAAAACGATTATCCTTTCTATATACAGAAATAAAGTCATTTATATTTGAAAAACGGACATTTGGCAATGGTTATATTCAGTGCAACCAAAAACACAAAAAAGAAAGAAAGAAAAAACACTTTTTCGCACTTTCGTAACTCTAGCCAGTAAAAGAATATAATGTTAAAAGTATCTGGTGTAATTATTTCTTATCATACACACCTGATTGGTGGAAACAAGATTCTCTTATAAATACATATCCGTCATCACGTAACCATAGTAACATTTTCTTCATTAAATTTTGTACCTCTACATCATCTAAGTACATCAATAACCAGTTAGAGAAAACAATGTCAGAGCTGAAAACAAACAAATAAATATTGGTATTAACTGATGTTAAAAATAATAATGTTATTAAAGTCATAACACATTAAAGTATCCCTCTGTTCATCATTGGTTACAAACGGAGGCATGTACATATTGCCAAAAAGTTAAAAGTTTTCTTGTGATTCGGTAAGAACTTTCTTGTAATATACGGATGATTTTTGTTTGTATTCGTGTTTATTGAATTTTGAATTTACTAAACAAGTTAAATAAATGTCCATGTTCTCGAATAAAACCAATGATATAATTATAATTCAACAAGTTTAATATGAGCAGTCATGCATGTTCATCTATTGGTAGTCAAGTGGTTTAACACCTGTGCATGTGACTCACGCACTAGGTTCGAATAAGTTTAAAAAACAACAGGTCGTATGTGAAGAGCGTAGCTGAATATTCTGTTATGACTTAAAATCGTTCAACTAGCTTTAATTTGACGTTGTTCCTGTAAAGAGACTATTGCGGGTCACTGGAATCTGTGAAAACTCTGTTCATATAATCTTTAAGCCAATTCAATAACTTATTTGCTTAGAATGATAATTAATAAACACTTAATTTGAAGCACTCGCCCCGGGATTATTACAATAACAAATAGTTACCTTTCTGCAGGTAAAGTCAACTTTGTTACATCGGCCTGTTTATAATCGATGTTTGTGTATTTCTTGTTTAGTTCTTTGTTCTTGGTGATAAAAGTTTCCATAAAGTCTACTGCCAAAATACTTTTAACTTTCTTGGCAAATTCTCCAGTAAATCGACTGAAAAAAACAAAACGCACTTAATCAAAAATAAACAGTCTAATACATGTCCAAATCAAAATTAAGTAGTAAAGTAAAAACTTTGAAACTTACAAGTTAGGTAAAACACATGAAATTCCACCATGGAACTGGTGCTGGGTGCTATCATCAATTGTCCAAAATCTTATAATCCAAGTTAAGATCAGTAAGCAGTAACTATTAGGAACTTTTAAATTCAACATTACACAGATATAACAACTTACCCGATTCCAGCCCCGAGTTCTATGACATCTTGATTTTCATATGGTGGCAGATATGACAGGATTTCTGGAAGTTCCTTCCTACAGAGCTCCTCGGCGTTGTCGTCTAACATCATCTCGTTAAGAGAACCGTCCTGTGAATGTTCCTCCCAGAACTCTGTCATGGCAGATCTTACAGCTACAAATAATATAGATAATAATAACACATGCATAATAACATCATCTCGTTAAGAGAACCGTCCTGTGAATGTTCCTCCCAGAACTCTGTCATGGCAGATCTTACCGCTACAAATAATAAAAATAATATAAATATGTATAAATATTGGCTTTACATATATAGATCCCGATATATAGATCTTTGCTATTTCATGCAATAGATCCGGATAGCACTGTGACCTGCAGTTTTCCCATAGAAACTCTAATTTATTTATTTATGTAACATGAATAACCTGTAGTCGCAAACATTATTTTTAATGCTATTTCATCATTTTTGATTGCGTATATCATGTATGGACACATTAGAGGCTAGTTTTCAGTGATTGACTGTGACGGTACTTTTCGCCCTAGTCCTCGATTCTATTTTTTCTGATATCGAGGCGTATCGGGTCAGAAAACCGGAGTGTCCAAAGAAAACTGTTAGTAATCTAAAATCAAGTTAATAAATCTATATCTTCAATTTCTTTTTGCGATCACAGTCAACTGAAGAACAATAAGTTTCGTGATGAAGACAGTGTTTGATTTTACCTGACATTGTATCCTCGTCCTCCATGGCGGCGGATATCAAATCCTTTATTTTCTTTGTTTTATAAGTAAGTAATCATAAGAATAAAGATAGGATATACAGGTTCAACCTCCCACCTTCCGTACGGATATTGTCTTGTTTAGTAAAAACAGGAAATATGATATAGTTTATTATTTTATCGATTTGTCTGATCAAGATGATACACTAAAGAAAATATAGCCTGATCTTGTAAACGTTAAGATCGATCAATATAGTGAGTACTCAAGAAGACTGATATGACGCCCATATTTTTTCAAACGGGTAATCTGTCGTCAAATAATGCAAAGCATGTTATATCCTATTATATCATATATCAAGCACTGTTAAATTTTAAATGATTCATTTTTCTCTGTGTTCTTATCGGTCAATATTTTCCAACTTACAGTTGTTCTTCGCTAGAAATTGTTAAAAATTGTCTATAGACCGTCTTCAAAAGAGTGAAAAACTGAAATTTAAAAATCTCGCAAAAAAACACGTGCACGTGAAATAAAGCATTAACTTTTATATAATTATCAAATTCGCGTTAAACTTTCACATGAAAATGCAGACCGGCGTTTACAAATTTGAGCGTCAGATTGTAAAAGCAATGTGCAGTTTCGTTAGAATATAACATAGGATAATCTGCCCCGATATTCTAGGGTCTCCAGATCGGTGGCTATTCAGTGGCGCACAGTACAAGAGAGGATAGTCCTTATTTGTTCATCACAAGCATATCTTCCGAAACAAATTCATTTGGAATACTGTCTTGCTCAAGGAAACACCATGCAGTCAGGTGCTAGGGATCGAACCTACGATCCTTCAATAAAAACCCTTTGGTCATAACAAGTTTGTCATGTGTCTATGTAAATAACAAATTCCGAAGAAGCAAAACTTTCATTACAAACCTTGGTATTGTTCCCGTGTACACTTATGATAATTTTCAGTATACACCTGTGTAGATACCTGTGTAGATCTATATCAAACTAATGAATCAGGTGATGGAAAATTTGCCTAGATATTTAATCTAATCACTTAATGTACAAATCAGTCACCTTATACCAAGTAAACACGTACTAATTGTTAAACTGATCTTGTACAGTCAGGTATATCTGCAGCTTAGAAACTATTTAACTTATTTGTAAAATTATTGATATCTAAATATATGGAATAATAATTGTATAATTGTTTAAATGTTTTTAAAATGTTTATTTATGATTTACATTGTTTCAATACTTTAAAAAAAACACAAATGTCAATATAAATTGTTCACAGAAATATTCCAAACAACAAACACAATAAAGCATTCTCTAAACATTTAAGGTCACACATTCTGTACAAGCCGACACATCAATTTACATTAAAATATAGGCAAAAGCAGGCAACAACTTTTTAATTGCAATCATGAATGTATTCATACCGCTACAATTTTTTAAAAATTAATGTTACTTTTTATATAGTTCACTTGTTATCGGTTAGTTATTTTCATTGGTTTGGCTACAATATTATAAGCAGTCTAACCATCCAATATTAAATGTTAAATACGGGGATATGTAATATAGCAATAACCTATTGAGGTCCTTATAAATTCGGTTCACCACAGAAAAGTGGTGCTTTTGTGAAGACTGTGGTTGTATTTTCAACCACACTGGATTTTTATGCGTGTTATATTTGGGTTTTTTTCGCGATATATTATTATGTTACAAACAATTAAAATATCGCCATTTATCCGGCGTCAGATGATTGATTGGATGGGTCGGTATTACGTCTCAGTCAAAAATATTAAACTTATATCGACATACCAAAGAAAGAGTTCACTTATACAATTTGCATATCCGCCATATTTGATGATGATTTGTCATTTTTCTCAATGACTTGTTATAGTAAATAATTTAAATTTGGCGCCATACAGAATTTGCACCAAGTGGCGGAAAAAATCTCTGCTATATTATTTAACCCTAACCATAGTCTTGTTTTTATAAAAACATTTTAAATTTTCAAGGTTCCTTTTAACTTTCAATTTACGAAGCGGCGTCGTTCTATATACAGCTATGTAACAGATATTTAGAAAATTGCAAATTTTGCTAACTAGCTATATTTTTCAAACCATGATCCCTATCGATTGTTCACTTTGATCATGGCGACCTTGTAAATTTTATCCGCCACATGCAAACTTTTTCACACTAGCTTTCAATTTAAGGGTTCCTTTTAATATCAAAAATAACAAAAATTCTAAAAAATGAAGAATTTTTGACACTTTAGGGAAAAAAGCTGAAAACCACATTCAAACTGTCGGGATAAAATAATCTTGATAGCAAAATTCATAAGGACACCGGTTATCAATTGTATAGGAAGTCAAAGAAGGGGCTAGACTGTCAAACTAACTTGTGTTTTACACTCTGGTTTTCATATCTTCCCGGGAAAAAACTTCGCTCACGTGACCAAAAAAGATATGAATATTAATGAGGAGCGAACTTTTTCTTCGACATGGAGAAGCACAAGCTGTAGTGAAGTGACAGAGACCTTTATTTTTGCAGTGGGCTCAGGGAAATGTGTAGGAAAGGATCTTTAACGTGCCTCGCCTATCCCTTTACTTTCATTTCTAAATACCGAGTGATTACAGAAAGAACAGACACTACCAATTTATAAGTATTCGTGAGATCCGGCCGGAGTTCAAACCCACGCCCTCCTACTTGATACTAATATAAAAGCGAGCACTCTACAAACTAAGCTAAAGTAGTGGTCCGGTGTAGGATCTGCGGCTACTAACACTAAAAATTTCCTGCGTGCGGTACAGACATACAGGACATATAAGCCCGATAAATACATTTATTGTAACTCATTAGTGCCAAGTGTACCTCTTATAAAGGTCTATACCATATATGTTTATCATTATTATTATTTTCTGAATAAAAAAAGCTTAAATTATGAAATGAATACATTTCAAAAACAAATTTAAAAATATATGATTTAAGTTTAAGTTTTTCTACAAATGACGATGTAATCAATCACAGTAACCAATCAAAAGTCAATTATCAAAAAGGAATTATTTAAGCAGCGATTGCATCACTTTTATGGGATTGCACCATTCTAATTTTTAAATTTTTTTTCCTTTAATCTCAGATAAGGACATTATTGTTACACGTTACGTATGACTACATTTGACATGTTAAGTCATACGTTATGTACAGATGTCTGCTACAGGTGTGAGGATTTTGCTGATAAAGAAGTTTTTGGGGAAGAAAAAAATATTATATGTTAACAATCTCATTATTTTTCATTGTTGTTTTATATTCGCAATTTCTGAACAAAATGGTCATAATTTTTATTTATTACTATTATTTATTTTTTATTAATTACTATTATTTATTTATTATTTATTATCAAAAATTTTAATTATACCTTATAACGGGACAAATAGAGTTTTGATATGTTACAAATAACATCCTAAGGTTTTCTCGGTGGCCAAGTGGTCTAAAGTGCTAGCTCAGGGATCAGTTCCTCTCGTCGTCTAGGTTTAAATCGTACTCAGGACGTTTCCAGTGCGAGTAAATCACTTTATTTGCTCGGAGGCCGGTGGTTGTCTCCAAATACTCTAAGAAAGGTGATGATATAAGTGAAAGAAAATTGACTTGGCTCTCAAACGTTTTTACTCCCCTCAACATTTTGTGCTTTAGAACTGTCCTTTTATAAATTTTTAATATTTTATTCAGAAAATTCCAAAATTTATAATATGACAGAACTGTTATGACGCATTAGAATAAAGGTTATCACTAGTGGGGTTTTGTTACGCGTCATCAATGCAAGATTTTTAGCAATATCAGCAGACATCAAATTTTGACTACTCTTCTTTTTGTTTACATGCATCAATGTTATATTTTTACCATTTCTGAAGGTTAATAATTACACCAAAGTTTACATGTATTCTACATTAATATGCCTTGTCGCCATCGTTACTTACTTATTGTCGCACTTGGTCAAAATGATATAAAGTAATCGGCATTTTAGGTTCTATGTCCAAGTCAACATTCTGTCCAACATCAAGCAATGCTGGAAGATACCAAAACATACCTCGACCAATGACAAACTGCCGCTCTAGGATCCGAGTCGGATTCGAACCAAGCGAGGAGAATCACTGTGACACGTAGGTTAGAGCTTTAGGTTACACGGCCGAAAGTCCCATACTACAATAAATCATTGCTTATGAGTGCCGCATACTAATTTTTTATCTATATTAATCGAATACATGATGTAACTGTCATGTGCTAATTTTGAATGTATTATTTCATAAAATATCAAAAGAGGCACATGACACAATTATTAAAATGTTTCTAGTAACACTCAGCAAGACAATGGAATATATTTTCATAAATTTACTGATCAGCAAAATCAGGTTGTCATTTGCTGTTTAGCAATTGAAACAGGCCGTTATAATAATGTATCAAGAAATAACAGGTGTTGTCCTTTTTGTATTGATGAAGTTGAAGATGAATTTCACTTTGTATTAATATGTCAAAACTATGTATGTCTTGGAAAGCAGTTTATCAAACTATATTACTTGCGCTGGCCTTCAATGTTTCAATTAATAGAATTATTAAGTGTTAACAGCGTCAAACAATTGTCAAATTTAGGGAAATAATTGTCCCATGCATTCAAGCTAAGAGCTATTATATGATGTTTCATTTCATTGTAGTTTATCTCCTGTATCTACAGTCCTGCTTTTATTTTTCTATTTACTTATTAATTATTCGGTATTATTATTGTACCACTATATTATTATTTTTATATCACTGTCTATTTGTATGTGCTCATGTATTTCATTAATGTAATTATTTATATATCCTATAAAGTTGTAAAACTTTAGGAATAAAGTTTATTATCAATAATATCCAATTCATATAAGATTGCTAATTAAAAAAAAAACACACAATTACGCGAATGGCATTGATTTAAACAAGACACAATGCATAGAGATATATTCTTACCTGTATCGTCCGTTTGTTAAATAAATTCTACCCAGCTTCTGAAACTGGTTTAAAAATTGTTTTCATCTAAAATATTGGTTTTTTTTTTATATTTATTTATTTTTTATATTTAAACCAAAATATTCCCTTTTCTTTATTTCAATTTTATTTTCAGTCATATATATCAATGAAAAATTAATTGATACATACCTAAATCAACTGCAGACATGTTTGATAGATACAAGGTGATGTCCAAGAAAATATTACAATAAAGATTTTTCCCATAAGTCACTTATATATATATATACATTTAAATATAGGTCACATGAATAATTCTAGTAAGCTACAGTCACCGCGATCAGCTGTTCAAGTTCAAGGCTAGATCATACTACGTCTATAGTGTAACGGGAATTTTTTCATGATGCGATGAATAATACCATTTTATATTCTAACAATACTTCACATTTTTTAATATTTAAATGATAAATCTAATCTATTTAAAAAGAAATCAATCATATGTTTATGTAATATGTTTTAAAGGGCTTATATAAAATGTCGTTATTGTTTTTTGCCGGTAAGTTCAGGACACGAACGGCTGAAATTGTTTTAAATGACATGAAAGGAAAACTACCGAGAATTTCGGGTCACGTCCAGACCGCATGAAGTGTATTACCGTAAAATTTACTGATTAAAATCCAAGTCCATCGTCTGCTCAATTACAGGTCAGTGGTATCTGTGTAACTGATATTATATATATAAGAGACACGATGACCGGACGTGTGTGTGTACTTATGTATGTAGCTATCATCTCAACATAATCAACATAATTTGATTTATCGATTGGTGTTATGAAATATGTTTGAAAAGAAGTCTCAAATATTAAAGAAATACTCAAGCAGTTACATAACACACATTAATTAAACGATGTTTAAAATTGTATGCTTGACACATACTTAAAATTATTATACGAAAATGTTCATGTCATGTACACATGCACCATTTCGTGCTACAATCTTATCGATTGTTGAAAAAATCTAGATATATGTCTTAAACGATGCAGTTATATTTTTGTTACTTTGAACAATGCTAGGTGCCGGTGAACATCTGTTTAGGCATCACGTTTTAAACAATAAAATTAATAGAAACAAGTTACATTTTACCTGTTTTTGTCGATAACTAAAAAATCTTCTACCATCCACTTAAAAACGTGTCCAAAGATCTGTGCTAGTATTGTCATTCAGACCCCAATACCTCTAATTTTAATACAGGTCACGCTTTTGTTCGAGTCTCAAATGTTTGTTAATAAGTTTATATGTCTACCAATGGACATTGATTTTAACCTAATAGCGTACTGGAAGGCGTTGTCCATGTATTATATGTATTATTTGTTATACCACATCAAATGCATTGATTAAACGGACAGTAAAACTATAAAACCTGCAAATCACGTGTTACAATTTGGTATTGCATGTTTTGCCTGTGAAGTACGGGTTATTGTAATATCATGCTGTTCTCGTTGTCCAAGGGTGCTAATTTAACTCTTTGACGTATGGATTCATCATGACAATGCTAAAATAGGCCTAGAGGTCGAGAGAGAGTTTATACAATGGTTTACGTTTTTATCGCCAAAGACAGAGGAGTGGAGTGATGGTATTTACAGCCCAGTCAAGGTTCTTACAAAAGCGACTCCGACACAAGGATATTCTCCGATTCGGATGCGGTGAGAGATGCTGTAATCAGTACGTCCGTATGGGCGCGCTTTAGGACACTCGGGTCATCGATACCCTTCACACGAAATATGCAAGACAAACCTGTTATAAGTACAAATAGTTCCAGGTGTTGTAAAACATTTGTCAGGCAGGTAAGCAGTTGCCATTTTTTCATATTGGTATAGTTTGGAAAAATTGAAGTACAGATCCATTGTTATCAAAAAAAACATACTAATCCATGTCCGAACCACAATCCGGAAGCAAAGTTACAACTTTGAAACTCACAAGCTAGGTTAGACACGTGTTCTTCCACCAAGAAAGTGAGACTGGGTGCTCCGGAAGGATGAGCACCTCCTGTTTAGCTAGTTAAACTGGCCACGTGTGTAATTAAAATTGTGTGAAAGGAACATGGAACTATGGGACGCCTTACGTTTTTTCCCGTGGTATTTCGAGGTTCTGAACTGAATTTGCAAATTTGTCTCTATATTAGCCAGGTTCATGAACTTGTTTCATGGCAACCTAGCTACGTTAGATCCACGAGTTTTATCACTCTAGATAACACTATACGTGTATCAGCCGATATTTAAATGATGTTTAGTGCAACTTAGGCGGTAACTTCGTGGGTACAGATCACTGTGCCTCTCAATGTCTAAGTTTGTATGTCCCACGGGCAGAGATAGATCCAATGTTAACGTTCGTTCGTCTTGTCGAAGATGGACTTTTTTCTTGGTACTCCGGTTTCCACCACAATCTCTGAACTGAGCACCTCGGTATCTAGATCTAGGTGCATTATTCTACTCCATACGTACATCACTTGATAAAAATGCCATTATAAAGTTAAACTGTAATATAATCAGTGATCTCAATAATTATTATGTATTTATATGGTCACGAATTCCGATTACATTCATTTTGACGTGTTGTTCTCAATGTGCTTCAGTAAGATATCATTAATCATGCTTTGATCCGTCTCAATATTTCATCATCTTTTCTATACGACAAAGGTGGCCTAATTGGTAAAGTGCTCGCTCCATATGTGGGAGGTCGTGGACTCGAACCCTGGCCGGGTCTTACCAAGACATAAAAATAGGTGGCGTCTCTTCTTTCGCTAAATACTCGACATTTAGAAATAAATGTCACAGGGTCCTTCGGAGGAGATTTAAAAACCTACACCCCGTGTAATAGTAGGCGTGGCACGATAAAGAACACTCCCTGTACACCCCGTGTAATAGTAGGCGTGGCAGAAAAGAACACTCCCTGTACATCCCGTGTAATAGTAGGTGGCACGATAAAGAACACTCCCTGTACACCCGTGTAATAGTAGGCGTGGCACGATAAAGAACACTCCCTGTACATCCCGTGTAATAGCAGGTGTGGCACGATAAAGAACACTCCCTGTACATCCCGTGTAATAGTAGGCGTGGCACGATAAAGAACACTCCCTGTACACCCCGTGTAATAGTAGGCGTGGCACGATAAAGAACACTCCCTGTACACCCCGTGTAATAGTAGGCGTGGCACGATAAAGAACACTCCCTGTACACCCCGTGTAATAGTAGGCGTGGCACGATAAAGAACACTCCCTGTACACCCCGTGTAATAGCTGCACGATAAAGAACACTCCCTGTACGTAGTCCTTAGCGCACTTCAAAGGTCAATGGTTCTGTCACTTGATATCTCAATAAGTGAAATATTCTTGACTGGGTCGTAAAACCCCAATCAGTCAATCATCATCTTTTTTTATTCTTTTATTTTATTTTGCTATGGTGTTATCTTATTTGTGGTTTGAAAAAAAACTTTGTATCATATTGTAATATACCTTTTTTAATTTAATCATAAACTACATTCAAAAATTGGTATATGACATTAAAAAAAGATTAAATTTTAAAAAAAAATGGTATATGGCAATATTTTACTTACATTTTTCACTTTCAATACCCGGTGACAGGAAGAGCTTCGCTGATAATATAGCAACAAACAAAACTATTGTTGCTGATAAACATATCTTCAGCAAAACCCAACCATATGAGTCCTGGTGTTGTAAGTTCTCTTCCTGTTCTTGTCTTCTCTTTGAAGCTAGTTTTCGCTCCATATTGATGTAGGAATCTGATATATGTTTAGCTAATATATAACTTATTAATTATTGACATAATTACGTGTATTTTGATACAAATCTGTCTGTGCAATTTAACCGGGAAGTTCACAGCCTGATTCCAAGAACTTGATTTAAATATTAAATGTTTGGTTATTTTAAATACGCAAATACATTATTGTAAATACAATAAAGCTCTTTACAATTTACCAAAACCTTTATTTAGAACCTATAACATAACTATTTAAAGCTATGACCGTGTTTGAAGAAAAAACCAAATCGTTTATTTACACGTTGCATTAAAAGTCTTTCATAAGACAAATTGCTATTAATAGATTGGGAATTATCTATTTGCTGTAGAGCGTATTATCAATGTCAACGTACGGGCTAGAGTGAAGTGGTGTGAAAAAGGAAGTATTTAAAATTAAAGACTGAAAAACATGTATTATAGTATCCGATGTCTATTTACAATTTGTCAGTTAAGATTTGTGTTTGAATGCATTATGTTTTATGAATAAAATCATCGCATTGAACTATGATACTGAAAAATATTTTAAAACGTGTCACAGCTATACAAATAAGTGTGTGTGTGTGTGTGTGTGTGTGTGTGTGTGTGTGTCAAAACTGATACTTGAAAATACTATTTTGCCTTCTGCCCTAGACTTGCACAAGTCCCTATATCAAACAGTTAAATGTTAAATTATTAATTTCAGTATCTTGCCCCTTTAAAACTATTACAGAGATCAACTGACAAAAGTCAATTTACTATCAAAACCCCTGAATATATATTCCGGGGTTTTGATAGTGACTTTATAGGGACTTGTGCAAGTCTACTTCTGCCTCTATAGATAATTTTAGAATTCTACGTAACAAACCGATACTAAATGGAAATCCAGGGGTAAGAAAAAACAAATATTCCGTACTTGTAGGACTTGAGTTAAGTAATGGCGTTTAACGCCCAAGTAAAGAATGTTTCACTTATAAAGGCGAAGGTGCAGAAATTTGCCTGTTGGTTGCGCTGATAGCATTATACAACAGGGTAATCCTACCATGACACAGGACCTCGTCTATATATCCCATCCGAATAAACTGTGACTTTCATTTCGTAATATAATGCCGAGTGCTTGGCAAAAAAACAGTCACTACCCGTTTTCAAGTCTTGAGTCGGTCCCGGTCTAGGTTTGAACCCACTACCTCCAACTTACGGAGCGAGCACTCAACCAATTTAGCCACCGCAGTTGTCCGTAATTGTAGAAAGTATTAAATTAAAAACAAACATACTAATCAATGTCCAAATCACAGCCCCAAAGCAGGGTTAAAACTTTGAAACTGACAAATTACATAAAACACTTCCACCTGGTAAGTTAGACCGGGTGCTCCGAATGGGTAAGCATCACCTGTTTAGCTAATAGCTACACCATCACGTGTGTAATTAAAATTGATATGGACTATATATGGTGCGTCCAATATATCCAAGGCAATCCTGGACAGGGAGCCATCATACTTACCAACAATAAAAAAACAAACATTCTAATCCATAAATTTATACTTATGTAAAACAAGAATAGCTGATCGTCTGTTTTTTGTTATATTTCTTTGTAAGATATGTTTGTGGATTTGAAGCTGTTTTTCGTAGGTTATGACTTCATATTCTTTGTATTTTTAATAATAAAGATAAGAAATATTTAAGACCTTTGTAACTTAAAATCATGTACTAGGTTTTAGCTAACACAACCGACTACACTGTTCATCTAAAGCACATTCACTTGCAAATATTTACAATATAACTGTACCTGTCTACGAACCAATTGTATTTCAATTCCCAATGAAAGACAATGGGGGTCATGACCCTTGATGTGTATCAATTTTACCGCAATATTACGTCATGTCCTACACAGGGGGTCGCATGGTCATATGAGATACGCCGATCTTGCATGGCTAAAAAACTCATCACTCATATCACACGCGCAGATATGGAAAAAATAGCGCCAAGGTACAAAATATTTATTGTAAATATAAGAAATGACATTTCTGCTCATGGTATTTCAAGGGGTAATGAAAGATAGTGTGGCGCGTGCCAAATTCAAAATGAAGGGCTTCGCCCTTCATCAAATTTGGCACGCGCCACACTATCTTTCATTACCACTTGAAATACCATGATCAGAATGACATTTCTTAATTGAAAAACAAATAACTTTACAATAACATCCGTGCGAGTTACCTCGCATTGAACGCAGCACAATTAATAAAACGATGTGGTCTCGTGATCTGGTCCAGTTTCCGACTTAAATACTAGTAAAAACTTTCAATTTTCACATGAACACTGGTATAGTAGACTCGTGTAACATTACATGAACACTGGTATAGTAGACTCGTGTAATGTTACATGAACACTGGTATGGTAGACTCGTGTAATGTTACATGAACACTGGTATGGTAGACTCGTGTAACTTTACATGAACACTGGTATGGTAGACTCGTGTAACTTTACATGAACACTGGTATAGTAGACTCGTGTAACTTTACATGAACACTGGAATGGTAGACTCGTGTAACATTACATGAACACTGGTATAGTAGACTCGTGTAATGTTACATGAACACTGGTATGGTAGACTCGTGTAACTTTACATGAACACTGGTATAGTAGACTCGTGTAACTTTACATGAACACTGGTATAGTAGACTCGTGTAACTTTACATGAACACTGGAATGGTAGACTCGTGTAATGTTACATGAACACTGGTATGGTAGACTCGTGTAACTTTACATGAACACTGGTATGGTAGACTCGTGTAACTATATATGAACACTGGTATGGTAGACTCGTGTAATTTTACATGAACACTGGTATGGTAGACTCGTGTAACTATATATGAACACTGGTATGGTAGACTCGTGTAAATTTACATGAACACTGGTATGGTAGACTCGTGTAACTTTACATGAACACTGGTATGGTAGACTCGTGTAATTTTACATGAACACTGGTATGGTAGACTCGTGTAACTATACATGAACACTGGTATAGTAGACTCGTGTAACTATATATGAACACTGGTATGGTAGACTCGTGTAACTTTACATGAACAGTGGAACGGTAGACTCGTGTAACTATATATGAACACTGGAATGGTAGACTCGTGTAACATTACATGAACACTGGTATGGTAGACTCGTGTAACATTACATGAACACTGGTATGGTAGACTCGTGTAACTTTACATGAACACTGGAATGGTAGACTCGTGTAACTATATATGAATACCGGTATGGTAGACTCGTGTAACTATACATGAACACTGGTATAGTAGACTCGTGTAACTTTACATAAACACTGGTATGGTAGACACGTGTAACTATATATGAACACTGGTATGGTAGACTCGTGTAACATTACATGAACACTGGTATAGTAGACTCGTGTAACTTTACATGAACACTGGTATAGTAGACTCGTGTAACTTTACATGAACACTGGAATGGTAGACTCGTGTAACTATATATGAATACTGGTATGGTAGACTCGTGTAACTATATATGAACACTGGTATGGTAGACTCGTGTAACTATATATGAACACTGGTATGGTAGACTCGTGTAACTATATATGAACACTGGTATGGTAGACTCGTGTAAATTTACATGAACACTGGTATGGTAGACTCGTGTAACTTTACATGAACACTGGTATAGTAGACTCGTGTAACTTTACATGAACACTGGAATGGTAGACTCGTGTAACTATATATGAACACTGGAATGGTAGACTCGTGTAACTTTACATGAACACTGGTATGGTAGACTCGTGTAACTTTACATGAACACTGGAATGGTAGACTCGTGTAATTTTACATGAACACTGGTATGGTAGACTCGTGTAACTTTACATGAACACTGGTATAGTAGACTCGTGTAACTTTACATGAACACTGGAATGGTAGACTCGTGTAACTATATATGAACACTGGAATGGTAGACTCGTGTAACTATATATGAACACTGGTATGGTAGACTCGTGTAACTTTACATGAACACTGGTATAGTAGACTCGTGTAACTTTACATGAACACTGGTATAGTAGACTCGTGTAACTTTACATGAACACTGGAATGGTAGACTCGTGTAACTATATATGAACACTGGTATAGTAGACTCGTGTAACATTACATGAACACTGGTATAGTAGACTTGTGTAACTTTACATGAACACTGGAATGGTAGACTCGTGTAACTTTACATGTACACTGGTATGGTAGACTCGTGTAACATTACATGAACACTGGTATGGTAGATTCGTGTAACTATATATGAACACTGGTATGGTAGACTCGTGTAACTTTACATGAACACTGGTATGGTAGACTCGTGTAACTATATATGAACACTGGAATGGTAGACTCGTGTAACTTTACATGAACACTGGTATGGTAGACTCGTGTAACATTACATGAACACTGGTATGGTAGACTCGTGTATCTTTACATGAACACTGGTAAAGTAGACTCGTGTAACTTTACATGAACACTGGTATGGTGGATTCGTGTAACTTTACATGAACACTGGTATGGTAGACCCGTGTATATGAACACTGGTATAGTAGACTTGTGTAACTTTACATGAACACTGGAATGGTAGACTCGTGTAACTTTACATGAACACTGGTATGGTAGACTCGTGTGACTTTACATGAACACTGGTATGGTAGACTCGTGTAACTTTACATGAACACTGGAATGGTAGACTTGTGTAACTTTACATGAACACTGGAATGGTAGACTTGTGTAACATTACATGAACACTGGTATAGTAGACACGTGTAACTTTACATAAACACTGGTATGGTAGACACGTGTTACTTTACATAAACACTGGTATGGTAGACTCTTGTAACTTTTCATGAACACTGGTATAGTAGACACGTGTAACTTTATAGGAACACTGGTATAGTAGACACGTGTAACTTTACATAAACACTGATTTAACTTTACATGAACACTGGTATGGTAAACTCGTGTAATTGCTGATATTCATATAAACTAAACTCTGACATCATATATATTTAGATGCATGTAACCTACTAAAAACCGTTATATATTTTCTATTTATAAAGACTTTTATTTTAACTTTTCAAACGACACAAAATGCGTGTTTGTCTTATAATACCGTCATATAACATTTTTAATTAAATCATTAAAACCATTCAAATGTTTTTTTTAAAAAAAATTCAAAAATGGCATATGGCAATACGATACACGATGTTAAACGCGGGAATTTAAGTGAGACATTAGGTACATCAACCCAGTGATGACGTCGCGCCTTTGACATCTGTTCATAACAATGTTAAATTCTAGCATAAGTGGTGGTATTCTTTTATTCTGCAGCTTTTGAAATTGATTATTAGTAAAGATGGCTGTTTCGGAATAACATTCCTCATTATTAGTGCTTGGACCAAAATTGTGGAAATCTAAATATTTATAAGATGTTTAAAACGGCAGAAAATAGAAGGAACTAGGCATATTTTACCAAATCTACTACCTTTAATGATAACGCATAACTTTTTTAAGAATATGACAATTTAAGGAACAGATAATTTTTTTGAAAAACAATGTTTATATGAAAATACAATGTATTGCGTTCTGGGCTAAACGATATCCTGGGGAATGTTTAGTCTAGAAGCAGTGATATGAGCCCTGTGATTGTTAAGTTTAAGTAGTGATCGTACCAAATATTTGAAATCGAAATGTACTTTTAAGATTTTTAAATGCGAAAAATAGAACCAATTAAGCAATGCAAGATTTCTTGTTCGAGCGATATTTTGTTCCGGAGTAGTATATCAGGTTCCATACGGTTATTCAGAACCAGCTTTTGACGTCACATGCTCGACGACATAACGAACTGGAAAATGGGGGGGTGGATTTGACATGTCTACTGATTCTAATATGTCATAATTTCTTCACAAGTATGGAGGCTTGCAGTTCATGGTAAAATATTGACGTGATGTGGTTAAGCGACTAATTTCTTAACAAAGTAAAAAAATGTGTGATGATTAAGCGGCTAGTTCATAGCTCAAATATACATTTACTTCAGTTAGGTCTTTAAAAATAAAAAAAAACAGATTTACAGTAGAATAAACGAAGTGTCGAAACAATATGACAGACAGGAATGATAGATATTAATAATGATGCCATCTAGAGTATTTAATATTTTGTTAACCAATATACCAAGAGACGTTTATCAGGATAAATCGGCTTAAAATGATAAATGACTTTGACAGAATGTATTAGTAGAATGCTCAACCTAATTAATTCTTTGTTTGATGTATATATAATCTAATTCTTTTTATTAGGATCGGCTAGTACTTTTATGGTTGTTAAGGATTTCCTTTTCAACATCCTGAATAGACCTCCGATGACCACTTTTCAACACCCTTAGTAGACCTCCGAGGACCACTTTACAACACCCTCTGAATAAACCTCGGCAGACCACTTTTCAATAACCTGTTTAGTCCTTCCAGGACTATTTTAACGTATTTTTCGAACGACAACACATTTGGTTTGTTTGGCAATATAGTTTTCCAGCAAACAATCGTTATACCAATGGACACAAGCCGTGCAACACCCTTTGCAACACCCTAAAGCAGGATTTATGCAGAACCTTGTTACAAATGAAAAGAAGATTGTCGCCAAACCATTGAACTTCGCATACAGATATATACCGTAGATGACACTCTGTCTCTGGACAATTTTAAATTTGGAGACTATGAATGTCATCCTGAAATATACGATACGACTGGTTTTTTAAGTTATAATTTATATTTAGACTTATACCTTAATTATGACCCCCGCCAAAGGTTGCATTTAAAATAATGACACATTCAAACACTTCGATTTTTTGTCGACATCTATTTTCTATGCAGCAATATACCTGCTTCTCCTGCTTATGGTGTATTTGTTCCACAAATAAAACGGTATGGTACAGCTTATTCCTATTACGGGAACTTAAGGCCAAGTGGTACAAATGGGCACTATCCTACAAGTTTCTGATTTTTTCCATATATGATAAACTTTTTGAGGCGCATCTAAAAATGTAAAAAAATATAGGGGTCACCTTTTTACTTTTTTAGCTATAAAGCGTCAAAAATATCGGTATTTTAACATAGGATTAATGGTAAATTGCATTTGTTCAGGCTCTGAAAAATTGGGGAAAGTGTAGAAAATAACAAAATAACATATTGTCCTACAAGTTTCTGAAAAACTAACATAATGTAGTTCTGAATTTAAATTTTCTGAAAATGTAAAGAAATACATATGTCACCTTGCTTGATTTTTTGGTATAAAACTTTAAAGACGAAATTTGATGCGAAAATATGACCAAAATTAACAATAACGTCATGATTTTTGACGATATTGCTAAATAAAAGGATCGGCAAACTTGCAAAATTTAACGTTATCGTGTCGTAAACTAGAAGTGTTGTGTTTGTGCTTCTCGCTGTTATAGTAAATATATTAATTTTATTATTTGTATACAAATTACTTCATCAGTTAGATTATTTTATATTCCCAACCACTATGGAATAATAATTTTGATAGAAATAATAATATTCAGAAACATTATTACTTCGAATAGCAGAAGAACAAGGCCTTATCATCCGAAATAAGAGTCAATGATGATACTTCGAAAATGCAAGAACACGGGCCAGTCAGAGTCAAGGAAATATTATCAATGGCTACATTTGAAACCTGAAAAAGATATTGAACTATTGAGACAAAATCTTGACTAGAGTGAAGAAATCATTATAATTCGAATCATTTTACTTGGCCAAAGTGAGTTACTGTTTAAAAACCACCGAGCGTCACTCAAAAACTCCGTACGCAATTCGAATTCTGCAGATACACCCCGTATTTTGGTATAAATTTTCATGACGTCATTGCAAATAAATTTTAAAAGTCATAGTGTATGAAAAATATGTAAATCTTCAATTTTTAAAATCTGAAGGAATTTTGAAAATCGATACAATATTAAAAAAGATATCATCAGTTAAATTTTGTGAAAAACGTCTTTATCAATTGAAGGTATAAAAAGGCAACTCTTCAGTGAATCACTGGTATCTAGAGCTGTTGAATTTACCCGTGTATCATATTTATGATACTTTTCTTGTATATTTTCATTATATTTTTAATCGATAGATATTATGTATTTTATTCCCTGCAAGATATTTATCAAAATTATTACAGTCCCTTTAAGTTAGGACTTAGAATAATACCATCAAAGTGCACAGAATTGTACACGCCGTGCGTAACGTCAGCATCCATTTGTACCACTTGGCCTTAATTCAAAGAAACAAGCTGCTTACAAATAAATTGTTAACTCAAGGATATTGTAACCTGGGGCTTATCTTAACCCTCAAAAGTTTTATTGCCGTCATCACAGTATTGATGTTAAGTATGACGTCTCTGTGTCCTGGGTATATTTGACGTCCCATAGTTCCATAATCCATTCACTCAATTTTGATTACACACATGGCGGGTGTAGCTAGCTAAACAGGAGGTACTTGCCCTTCCAGACACCGGTCTCACTTCCCTGGTGGCAGTTCATGAGTCTAACTGAATTAGTAAGTTTCAATCTCTTTACTTTGCTTCTGGGTTGTAATCGGGACATGGATAAGTATATATGTTTGTTTTTTCTTTATAGTGCCAAAAAGATATAATATTTTGTTTTAATTAATAAGTTTCCATATTCTACCTCGAGCAATACAAGAAACTACTTCTACGTGTATAATCGATCTAATCTTCTATAGCTGATCCAAAATAATCATATAGTATGAAATCGAATTGTCTTTCTAGTTTATCTGCAGTTTAATTACATGTATATGGAGGTGTATATAAAGGCTTATAGACACTGATTTTTATTTTATTTAACGCTTGCAATTCTAACCAACTATCAAGGTGATTTATTTGCTGTCATAGAACACACTTACGCAAATTGAAGTTTTCATCCTAGACAATGGACTTGATTGGCATTTCTAATCTAACTCTAATGATTACTGATTCAGTTCTCATTGTTACATGTTAAAGAATCATTTTTTGTAATTAATTAAGTGCATTGTATATGCAATAATGTTTTTAAATAGATCTAATTGCTAAGTAATTCAAGAACCATTTCAAACATATACCATACGCCAAGTAAAATCAATTTGTCTTGTACAATCTCAATCAAAAAGCATTTAAAATCACGTTATTGTGATTTCCATTCCGGTACCCCTCAAAAAGTTTTTTGGTCGTCATCACAGTATTATTGATAAGTTTGATGCTTCTGTGTCCTGGATTACCCTGGATATTTTTAACGTCTGATAGTTTCATGTTCCTTTCACACAATTTTGATTACACACGTGGTGGGTGTAGCTAGCTAAACTGGAAGGACTTACTCTTCCGGAGCACATGGCCTCACTTCTCTGGTGGAAGTTCACGTGTATAACCTAACTTGTCAGTTCCAAAGTTTTTACTTTGCTTCTGGATTGTGAATTGGATACGAATTAGTATGTTTGTTTTTTATTATCATGTCTTAGAGACAATGCGTTTACGTGTTCGTAAGACTATAAGGTTTAACTGCAGTAACATGGAATTATCATTTCAATTATACATTACAGAAATTTTCAGAGTCAAAAATACTTTACACACAAAGAAAAGGGAAGATTACATTATTACTAAAAATAGCAACATTCTTCCTTAAAATGATGTTATCAGTCAGGATAAAACTGCTAATCTTAAAAAATTTAACCGATATTTTAATTTAATCGGACAATGAACCTTTGGAATTTGAAGTTGTGCGTATATGGAGAATTTCATTCAACGAATTAATCTAGAAAATGTACAAGTTATAGAATAAGACCTTCACTAGTGGTTTTTGATTGTTAGTCCTGTTTGGAAAATGAAGACAAAATATGTGAAACTTTGTCAATTCAATCTGTCGCAGTTTACTGTATATGGTAACGAAATCCTTAGACTAAAAGAAAGCGACTTCATAGTCTATAGCGAGTGAAATTTTGTTATAGCAAATTTGATTTATCCCACCTTTGTTAATACTTTACTGCATACAACTCGTTAAGCTATTCATAACATCAGTAATAGCCATGGCATTATGATTTGAAATCAACCTAAAACATGATTAGTTTATCAACCTCTGAACAAAGCTTGATTAAACCAACGTTTGTAAATAATACTTTCCATAGAACCAGAGTTTACATTTAAATTGGCCTTGACCTTTTACCAAATCAAAATCCAGACACAATTAAGATCTATTAAAAATGCAACATCCTTAATATTGATACTTCAAGACTTTAATATAAGCTGGAAAATTTTAACAAACTTATAGTTCAGAAAATTGGCAAGTGCCAAATAGTCTACACCAACTTTATCAAAAAGGCAGAGGTGTAGAAAAACTAGAAAAGCTGCTACTTCGACTTTGATTGCAGCACGTTCAAAATAAAATTGTGCTATATCATAAACAAACATACTTATCCATGTCTAACTCACGATCCAGAAGTAAAAACTTTCAAACTGACAAGTCAGGTTAGACACGTAAATTTCCACCAGGGAAGTGAGATCTGGTGTTTCCGAATGATAAGCACCTTCTGCTTAGCTATCTACACCCGCCACGTGTGTAATCAAAACTGTGTGAAAGGAACATGGAACTATAGAACGTCAAATATATCCAGGGCAATCCTGGACACAGACATCAAACTTATCAGCAATACTATGATGACGGCCATTAAACTTTTTGAGGCCCATGATAAGCATAGGCTTTCAATATCCCCGAGTCAACAATTTATTTGCAAGCAGCCTGCTTCGTTGTAACTGCTTCGTTATGGATTGTGATCCGGACATGGATAAGTATGTTTGTTTTTGATTATGAACAATTAATATAGATGGTTCATAGTAGTACAGTTGTTGTTAAAATTCAGCACGCGCCCAAAAGGGGATTTAATTTTCTGTTGTTCTGTAATTACCGTTTGTAGTCATTATGCTTTATTTTATATTTCTTGGATATTACTGTTTTAACTACAACTTTTTCTCTTCGGTAACCAATCAGACACACATCTCTTAGAAGAAAATTTTATATATGATTTCAACCAATAAAACACTTTATTTCAATATATATAATATATAAGAACAAATCTCAACCAATTAAGAGATTTGTCCTGATATTGGCTTTACCATTAACTTTATGTCTGGGTCAACTGAATAACAACACATTTTTCATTATTTCGATATCATAATAAAACGAGATCAGTTTATCAGGTTGCATTCATCATAACATACAACAATATTCCCACAAATCTACAAAGATCTTAAGTCTGGACACAATCATTTAAGCTTAGAAATGTGTTGACAGAATCGTTTAAACACGCTTATTGGTGGCTTTTATGTGATACAAGATAAACATCACTATCTGACAGATCTACTAGGATTTCTGTAACTGGCTATATCATAATTTTACACATTCTCTAGCAACAAATTGTATGAAATCTTATCTCCTTAGCAAACTAAATTAAATGGAAAACAAGGTGACAATACTTTACAGTTATAATGAATCGAATCGCACTTTCTTTTCTAAAGAATACAAGTAAATGCACTGCATTTTGAATAACCAATCAAACAATCGTGAACTAGTGATGTCAATGCTTTTTACTTTTTCCCTATGGTTACTATTGTAAATATTGAAAACTGTACTGTTCCCCCTACAACTTCAGACTTGTATTTGGCATGCAAATAAAATAGGTATGAGCACTTATTTTAATTTTTTGGATTTCGTAATTTTTGTCTAGAAGAATCCCACAGACTAAAACCTAAAGTTGGCTTATTCAAACATAACATAAGTATTTAAAACAGAAATGATTTTGTCATATTCCCATTTTTCAGAACCTTTTCTTTTATATTTTAAAAGTACAAAATTGTTTGTTATCAAATCAAAAGCAAACATACTAATCGATATCCGAATGGCAATCCAGAAGCAAAGTAAAAACTTTGGAACTGACAAGTTAGATTAGACACATGAACTTCCACCAGGGAAGTGAGGCCGGGTGATCCGGAAGGTTAAGAACCTGCTGTTTAGCTAGCTACACCCACCACGTGTGTAATCAAAACTGTAAGGAATATAATCTTGCAAAAATACTCGGTCTATTGTGCATATGATATCATACAATATTTTCTATAATAAATTTAAAAAAAAATATTTGCCATTATGTATATTGAGTTTTGTCTTGATACAAAACCTACACATAAGTTTGTCATGTTGATTGAAATGTTACGTGTTTAAATCAGTAAAGAAAATTATTATTTCTTGTTCTGATGAAAACTGTTATTTGAGTAGAAACTACACAACGTATTTATGCTTTAGGGATTATTTATCATTAAATTGAATTAGCACTTCTAAAATCGATGGATTACACATTTATAATTCATCTGTCATTGATATCAAATTCGAAATTTGTTCGATTGTTATACTGGTATAAATTCATTTCAACTCTGAAACTCATCTTGTACAACATTATTTCGTTTTTCTCATAAAGAAATTTAATATAATATTTTGTTTTGTACTCAAAATATAAAATCACTAGGTATTAATATTGTGATTAGATGATCTTGTTGAAGACCTTGGTTCCGGCGCCATAAATCTTTACAGAAATTTGACTTTATTTTGTAATTTCCCTTCCCATAAATATTAGTAGTACTTCTGTGTTGTATAATCTCCGCAATATAATGCTCCAATACAAATTAAAAAATTGAATTTTTATCGTTTTTGTCTTATTTTTTGTACTTTGTTTGTGTTCTTGTTTTTGTTAGATTTTGCCATGATGTAAGGAACAGCCTGGGTTTATCGATACCATCTGTTTAGTTACATTTTGTCGTTATCAAGGGGTTTGTTGATATATCGAGGCTGTTAGTGTTGTATAATACTTTTCAGACTGCAATAAGCGAGGTGGCATTATAACGAGGTTTTGCTATACATTTGTTTAAATTGCAAAAATATTTTTCTATTTTATGATAACACATATGTTCACTTTGTTTTAAAAGGACTGTCTAATAGTACCATACTCACATTATTTAACAGCCGTCTAGTGCTGTAAAACTAAAACCGGTATAATATGTAATTAATAACATCTTATAAAAAAATTCTGTACCTGTCTAATGGGGTAAAACTAAATAAATGTTCCTAATATGCCATTTCGCTTGTTTGACAGATTTTATTTCATATGTTATGTCCAAAGGCACAAAAAATTGAAGTTAAGTTTCAAATATAATGCAACTTTTTCGTATTGTTGATTTTTGTAGATATTTACAATTAAATGAATAATTATCTACATGTATTTTCTTCTTATAAAGCCGAGTGTAATGTCATTTTCCTCCATCACACATTTATAGCAAAAGCGATATATCACCAATGCGAAGCCGATAAAACGGTTGTGGAAGCAACACAGAGAAGGTATATAGGCGACAAATAGACCACAAGAGAATGGAAGAAACTTATTTCAGTGAATTGGTAACACTGTGATGTGATGGGAGGGAGACAAACATATTGAAGCAGCAGGAATGGTTGCTGATCGGAATAGCTGGTTAATAAGTGGGAGTAGCGCTTTATCCCCTACATACTTACGCACACAAGGCTTGTTTGATGGATTTTTTTTCAAAATTAATTTGTCTTATTCCTTATTTACAGAAGTTAAAACATAAGAAATTTCTTTAGTCAGTTATCTCACCAGAGTGCATTGGTTTACACAGACATTGTCTGGTTTTTGAATCAGAGTTCCTTCTTTCTTAAAATATAATCATCCGGAGCGGCGTAAAAATATTCCACCCTTCATCACCCCCGTACAACATGATACACGTTTTATTATATTTCATTAAATGGAATGAACAAATTCACGTAAACAATTTTGCTGTAACCTGAAGTTGACACATCATTAATGAGATAGGAATGTCATTTGGCTTAATGTTATTCATTTAACAGGCAATTACTTGATCTTATTACAAAAAAAAGCTAATGAAAGAAATAATTGTTGGTCATACTGAATCAATGACATATAATGAATAAAACCCGAAATACTAGTGGGTGTTTTGTTTATGCTGTTATCCCAAAGTATATTGACCTATTAGTATTAGGTCTGATGGTCTTACTTTTAAAACAAAAAAAGGGGGTAATAAAAAATCAAAAAAAACGTGCTAATCAATGTCCAAATCCAAATTAAAAACTCTGAAACTGACAAATAAGGTTAAACACGTAAACTTTAACCAAGGAAAGTGAGATTAGGTGTTCCGAAAGGGTAAGCCTATCTAGTTTATCTAGCTACAACGACCACGTGTGTAATCAACCCGTCAAATGTATACAACTTTGAGGGTCCTGATAACAAAACTGGTTTGATTTATTTGAAAGGGGTTTCACGTCAAACTTAGATTACTTTACCTACTACAAGTCTTCACAAGATTTAATTGACAATGAAGAAATTAAGTTTACTACAGATTATAGCCTATCACAACCATTGTTATAAAAAAAACTTCAACTGAGGAACACATTGACTTTCCTACCTTCTTTATTGATAAACAGCCGACTTAAATTTCCTCAAGTTTGATAATCGTTTATTACGTTTTCACTTGCATTGATATATATAACGGTATATAATTCTGTCATGTGCTATTTTTTATTATTATTAAAAAGTTGAATCATTATTATTTAAAAATTTGAACTATAAAAACCTACGTACGACTCATATCAAGAATTGCATCAGTTTTAGTATTTCATTTATTTTCAACTCTAGAGGGCGTTTAATCTCGTGTGGCAAAATAAATGTCAATTATTTCTCCATATCTCCATAGTGTCATACTTTTAAGATATATCTAAGAACATTATTTTTCATTTGTCGATGAACTTCGGTAACTTAAGGATAGGAACAAACAAAAATAAATTCAATCTTTTTTCTGTATTTATTCCATATAGAGCGATTTTTTGGTTAGCTCGATACGTCTCATTGAGTATTAAAGAGTACTCTTCATTCCTTTCCCATCCCCATTAGCCGATATTTGAGAATTGATGGCTTTTTATGTACCAACTACTAGCTAACCGATCAGTATTCAAATTATACAAGAAAGTAAAAAGATTTAAAACTGATAAATTAGGTGAAAGATATAAACTTCCACCAGGGATGTGAAGACAAAAAAGGTAAAAGATATAAACTTCCACCAGGGATGTGAAGACAAAAAAGGTAAAAGATATAAACTTCCACCAGGGATGTGAAGCCAAAAAAGGTAAAAGATATAAACTTCCACCAGGGATGTGAAGACAAAAAAGGTAAAAGATATTAAGTTCCACCAGGGATGTGAAGACAAAAAAGGTAAAAGATATAAACTTCCACCAGGGATGTGAAGACAAAAAAGGTAAAAGATATAAACTTCCACCAGGGATGTGAAGACAAAAAAGGTAAAAGATATAAACTTCCACCAGGGATGTGAAGACAAAAAAGGTAAAAGATATAAACTTCCACCAGGGATGTGAAGACAAAAAAGGTAAAAGATATAAACTTCCACCAGGGATGTGAAGACAAAAAAGGTAAAAGATATAAACTTCCACCAGGGATGTGAAGACAAAAAAGGTAAAAGATATAAATTTCCACCAGGGATGTGAAGACAAAAAAGGTAAAAGATATTAACTTCCACCAGGGATGTGAAGACAAAAAAGGTAAAAGATATAAACTTCCACCAGGGATGTGAAGACAAAAAAGGTAAAAGATATAAACTTCCACCAGGGATGTGAAGACAAAAAAGGTAAAAGATATAAACTTCCACCAGAGATGTGTAGACAAAAAGGTAAAAGATATAAACTTCCACCAGAGATGTGTAGACAAAAAAGGTAAAAGATATAAACTTCCACCAGGGATGTGAAGACAAAAAAGGTAAAAGATATTAACTTCCACCAGGGATGTGAAGACAAAAAAAAGTGAAAGATATAAACTTCCACCAGGGATGTGAAGACAAAAAAGGTAGAAGATATTAACTTCCACCAGGGATGTGAAGACAAAAAACGTAAAAGATATAAACTTCCACCAGGGATGTGAAGACAAAAAAGGTAAAAGATATAAACTTCCACCAGGGATGTGAAGACAAAAAAGGTAAAAGATATAAACTTCCACCAGGGATGTGAAGACAAAAAAGGTAAAAGATATAAACTTCCACCAGGTATTTGAAGACAAAAAAGGTGAAAGATATAAACTTTCACCAGGGATGTGAAGACAAAAAAGGTAAAAGATATAAACTTCCACCAGGGATGTGAAGACAAAACAGGTAAAAGATATAAACTTCCACCAGGGATGTGAACAGCATAAAAATCGTTCCGTTTCCAATAAATCATATCGGAATAAAGTCAATACCTATATGAGCAGTCTGGTGACATTTTGATGAAGAGAAATAAATAATATCCGCGAAAATTAATATAAATGTCGCATTGGAATTTTTTTCCGTTCGGTTTGTTTCGTGAAAATTCCGTTAAATAATCGTCCTTTGAAAAATAAAATACCTGCAAACCTTCTAGATGTTCTTTCAAGATATATAACGAATTGGTGATAAATTGAACATGAGTGAAAAGAAACGTTTAATGTAGCAAATAAAACGCAGTTAAGAGAACATGGTATGTTACTTACAGGATATTGAATAATGTTACGGACGTCAAAGAAATCACTCATCCAACACTGCATCACAAAGGCATTGTACCTAGATAACAAAAGTTACAACAGTGTTGTCGTCGTGTGATAAGATGTTCATTTTTTGTATCCTGTGTCTTCTAACAAAATAATATTGAATACAACTCAGTACATCCTTTGAACATATCGATCTAATTCCTTAGAGAAATTTTATCTTTGAAGTGCTAACATTTTTTATTTTATTTATTTGGTACATTATGTTTTAATGGAGAGTGACAACAAGAAATTTAAACTTATACTTTATAATTAAATTTTATGTTTTTAATTAAAATTTAATTTTAAATCTCTTTGTTGTTTAAAACATTCAAAATTATTAATGAAAGTGCCGACAAGGGAAGTAACAATAGTCACATAGTAACATAACCGATCAGTCAAAATCGTACAAAATAATAACATTTCCCGTCAAATCTGCAATCGACATAACAATATTTATACATTTTACTGCCCATTGGCAGTTGTTTGTTAATTCGTTCTTTTTTAACATTTTTACATCTCGAAAACATTTAAAATATATCGTTTAGTTTTGTTTTATCTTTAAAAGTAAGGAGTAGAAGAGATAACCCGGTTTTTTTTCTCATTTAATTTTGTAGCATACACATTAAACTTCCTATATGTGGTTTTTAATCGAAACGTATTTCGCAGATTTTAATAAATCAAAACTTGTGCTTCAATGCAAATGAAAATGGAGGCACTTTTAGCAAAGAATGACTGAAGAAAACTGGCGGTTTTTTTATTGTATGAACACACAAAACCTAACGCGACGTGAAATATTGATAATAGCCAACAAAATAAAAAACAAATCAGTTTATCTACTTATTACCGAATCAATTACAAACACAAAATAGTTGGTCTAGAATATTTTGAAATTACCATTTAAAGATTGGAAAGAGGTGAGTGTTTAAGGCACTCTACTGGAAAATCGAAAAAAACAAGCATACCATTTTCTGTTTTTAATCAGTAGAGTAAATGCTCAGGGATACGTGTGGAAATTTTCAAAAAAACCTATTTCGGGAAAAAATTTTGTCTCAGGTGCCGGGATCTACTACTTAAAACTATATTATAATTATAATTTTCATTAATTCACTGTTCACTAAAATAAGTAGAATGATAAGAAAACAATAGTTTTAATATAACATGGATATATCGGGAGCAACAACAGTATTTAATCACAAACAAATATACCAATACATGTCGAGATCACAATCACAAAGCTAAATTGAAACTTTGAAACGGCAAATTAAAAAAAAAACTTGAACTTCTGTCAAGTAAGTGATGTCGGTTTTTGTCGGTAAACTGTAAACACCTCCTGATTAGCTAGCTACAACTACCAAGTGTGTAATCAAAATTGGGAATTAAAGGAACATGGACATATATGATATCAAATATTTTGGATGCCGAGACATACCTAACAACAATTTTGTAGTGACAGTCAATATACCTCGTTATATTAGGCCTGGACAATTTTGTAGTGACAGTCAATATACCTCGTTATATTAGGCCTGGACAATTTTGTAGTGACAGTCATTATACCTCGTTATATTAGGCCTGGACAATTTTGTAGTGACAGTCATTATACCTCGTTATATTAGGCCTGGACAATTTTGTAGTGACAGTCATTATACCTAACAACAATTTTGTAGTGACAGTCATTATACCTAACAACAATTTTGTAGTGACAGTCAATATACCTCGTTATATTAGGCCTGGACAATTTTGTAGTGACAGTCATTATACCTCGTTATGTTAGGCCTGGACAATTTTGTAGAGACAGTCATTATACCTAACAACAATTTTGTAGTGACAGTCAATATACCTCGTTATATTAGGCCTGGACAATTTTGTAGTGACAGTCATTATACCTCGTTATATTAGGCCTGGACAATTTTGTAGTGACAGTCATTATACATAACAACAATTTTGTAGTGACAGTCATTATACCTAACAACAATTTTGTAGTGACAGTCATTATACCTAACAACAATTTTGTAGTGACAGTCATTATACCTCGTTATATTAGGCCTGGACAATTTTGTAGTGAGAGTCATTATACCTCGTTATATTAGGCCTGGAATTGCAGTATCCTTGGGTAAAAATAAATATTTGCAAGCAATTGGCTTTGTTGTATAAATTCCCGTATTCAGAACAAGCTCTTTAATGGCATAACAATTGTGAAACATATACACCATAAACAGTAGTGAATTAATTATTGTTTAATGTCGCATCAGCGTTGTTACAGCTATTGCCGGCTAGAAAAAAACATAAACAGAACCACCGAATATTAAATTCTGGAAATAGATAATGAGTTATCTCGATGTGTTGTTCCTGTGTTGTTTTGTTCGTTTACGCATCTGGTGTGATACGTTTTTTGGTATGTACACATGACGGAAATGTAGTGCAAAAGTACTCAACTTCATTCCTTGTCGATATTACCTTGGCTTCACTTAATTAACAAAACATAATTGCTCCTTTACCCTTTAGTTGTTTTTCCTTTAGACAATTGCTCTCTTATATGATAAACATGAAAGGTTTACTGAGACTAGACGAACTCCACTTTTTCTCTAATTTCCGATTACATTTAAAAAATCAGAACAAGATATAACATGACAATTAACAACCGTTTCCTACTTGTAAAACATTCAGCTTGAACAGCTTCAAATTATAGTAATACCTATTTGTTTTTCTTTATTTGACTTTTAAGATGTAGCTTTGTCTTCATTGTAAATTAAAATCCACTCACTAGACTTAAAAACAAAAAAACAGTATTAATCCAGTTAAAAGGGTATTAAAAATGTTGTTGATGTAATGAATCAAGAACTTAACAGATAGAGAGAGACTAACAGTTGTATATGTGAAACATTATTTAACTTATCCTCTTGCGCTCTTCAGGGTAAAAACGGCATATGATTTTTTAAGCAAACGTCAATTTAAAGTTGTTACCTACAATGCTTGAAATTCAAAGCAACATAAATTTAAAGTTGCTACCGAATGTGCTTGCATAAGAAATTCAAACTGGCAAAGATGTGCCTTAAGCTACATATTTATATTTTTTTAGAAATGTTGTTCGGCGAAAGCTGGTGAATTTCCCGGTTGTAGGGTATACAATTACTGCACTACACTCTTTGTCGATATTACGTCAGTTTGACTTATCAACAAAAGATAAAATCATTGTTTAACGACTTTTCTTACATGAAATGTTTGTTAAGACATAACAAACTAGGATTTTTCCTCCTATAAATTTTTGATTATATTTAATAACACTCCTTTGAGAAAAATATAAAATGACAATAATATTTGTTTCTGATTAATAAGTTTGAATTTTTATTGCATTATATCATGAAATGGTATTGCTTTGTTGAAATTAAAAATCAAAAGGCAATGTCATCTAGAATAAGGTGAGACAAAACAACTAAGTTATTATTAAAAACAAAAACTCCACTGATGCATTCTGTGAGTTTTGTCATGAATATGTTCGCAAAGATGAAATAAAGTAATGTATTTCAAAGTAATACAAATTAGAACTGTATCTTGAGAGCCAAATACCCAACATTTAATGTTTTCCCACGACCTTGACATTTCCGGTATGTTCAAGGTCATGTCACACGATTTTACACAGGCATTTTGATTCCTAAATACCCCCTCAAACTAGTTTTCGGGGTTATAATACCTAGTATAAAGTAGTATCGAGTACATGAGAAATAACAATAACAAACAAACAATAAAAATATATACTTGTCAACAGCAAACAAAAGCAAGACAAATATAAATCAAAAAAATAAAAAAAAAACCAAAAAGGAAGAGACAATTATATTTTCCTACCGGTCATTTTTCGAAAGTAGATAGTTTACTCCTGTTACATCGATTTGAGTTCTTAGTGAAATTATTTTGATTGTGGTGCTGTAACAGTTCCATTCAATCAACTGAGTTATAATTTACAATATTTTAAACCATCGCAAAACAAAACATATCTAGAATGTTCTTTTCAGATGCCCGGTGATCAAAGGTATAAATTCTAAAATACATGAATAACAAATACGATGAATATTTTTAAATATTTCACTATGTGACAATTATTGAAGTAATGTTATTGACGTATGTGGATTCATCAGCAGTCGTTGAGGCGTTCTATATAATTTTTATTAAAACGTTATCGACCACTCCTTGTAAACAACTTATTATATTAATAAACAAATTATATCGTAATTCGTCAACTTGAATCACAACACGTTCTACCTTTTCCACATGTACTCAATGGCCGTTACCTTTATATATCCAAAATATCAGTTATTTTACGCAGTTTAATTATGAAATACGAATCCACATATAAAATGTCTGAATACCAAAAACCGTTTTCGTCAAATTTCATATTAAAATTTTAAATTCCTCAAAAACTAAGGTAAACTCCCTTATGCAAAGTATTTCCTTAGCTAAATTTTGTAAAATATATCTAGGTCCTTTGGGTAACTTTTTAACATCTTGAAATCATTTTTGATCCAAGCACTACTGATGAGGAATTTTATTCAAAACGGTCTTCTAGTGCTGTAAAATTGAAAGTGGTATAATATGTAATTAATTCAGGTCATATTTTTTTCTGAAATATGGAGATGTTTTAGAATATAGGCCAAATTGGCACTTATATACTGATTGGATGCTGGTTAACACCTGACTTATAACAAGAATAATCAATTCCGTATTACTTCAGTGATTTGATCTATTCCGTATTACCCCAGTGATTTGATCTATGTCAGTCACTCTGATGCCAAATTCATAACAAAACACTCCAAGTGACAAGAATTTACATTAGATTATGATAAAGCATTTTTAAGCACATTACATCAATAATGTCATCTCCTTGCCATTTTAACTTGCCTCCATGTAGAAAGCTTAGAATGTCAAAACATGGCGACCCATGATCAAACAATAATCCAACAGCAACGCAAAATAAAAACTTTAAAACTGGTAGATTAAGTTAAAGACATGAACATTTAACAGGGAAGTGAGGCAGGGTACTCCGGAAGGGTAAGCACTTCATATTTAGCCAGCTGTACGTGCCACGCGTGTAATTAAAATAGAGACTGGAAAAAACGTCGTATAAGACGTCAAATATATTAAGGGTAATATTGGAAACAACGACCTTATACTTTTAAATTATATAGGTATTAAAAATTCATATAAAAATGGCAATAATCCGATTTTATTACAAATGATTCGATTCATCAAAATTAAAATCTGCCTTTAAATTTATTTATAAATAGCTGAATGAACACAAACGTAGACCATGTCGTTAACCTTCGACACTTTGTTGAATATCGGATAAAGAACACGTGAAAACTGAATATCCCATGTCATCATCTGTCAATATAGTCTCTCAGTGTGTAATTTTGGTTATTCGTAATTACATATTCATTATATAACCTTCCACTTTCCTTTTTTTCCTTAATAATCTGTGGTATTAGGATTTGATTCTCATCTTTCGTTTGATTATCCACTTTCGTTTTTTTAATATTTTTTTCTGGAGTTCAATTCCCCTTTAATCTACAAATTACATTATTCCATTGTTGATATTCCAAAAATATATTTTGAGATTATTTCTGAATTCCAATATATATAAAATATTATTTTTATGAATAAAAACATCTATTTACATTCCTTCGTCGTGCGTTTAGGAAAATCAAATCGGATATTATTCGTTACAAAAACACAATTTTCAATCTTAATAGAACGTTTTCTATAATCTCATATTAATATATGTGTACCACCTGAAACGTCCTTGGGTGTTGTTCATTACGTTATATACAACTCCCACACAGAGCTTGACAAGAACTAGATTAAACTGTGAGAATGTTATCAATGAAGGGATCTTCCACTCAGTTTTACTTTGCCACAGCGTGGTAGGTTTTTAACCTGTGAGATGTTATATGTAAATTTGTTATACATGTGCAGTCTCTGTGTAACAAAAACCTGGCGGGATATCAATTTCTTATCAGTATAAGTAATCGCATTGTTAGACGTTAAAAGACGACCTTGCTTGATAAATATCCAGATTAACGATAATCCTCCTACTCCAAATTACGTAACAGCAGGTACTAACTCTACGTAGATTATCCAGATTAACATCTTTCTACAACCTTCAGACTGACAATATTTACAGTCGTTTTTTATGTTTTGTTTATAGTTCTTCTGGTAAATATTGCCAAAAATCACAGAAAACACAATACACTTTGTAGGTTTATATCGTTCTACTTATATAAATTTGTGTCTTCCTGAGAGATCTGTGCTACTACAGTTTAGTCTCAGAAAGCAGTGTGCCTAAGCCTTCCGCAAAATAATACAATACTGTATTTAGTATATCACTTTTAAGTAATTCCGTAAAATTGTCACACAATCCTGTTAATTAATAAACTTGTCCAGGTTGTAATGTCATTACTGTAAACAAATGAAGACAACCAGGACACCTGGTGGAGTCAACAGCACTACAAGGGGAATAGGCGGGTTCCTAGGACGCACTAAAGTATATAATTGTCCTCTTGACGTAATGTACCTGTCACGAAAAACAATAGTATAACAGGGGAGTCGTGTTAAAAAGGAAAATTGAAAACTATACAAAATAGAGTCTATTTCAATACCCAAATGAATATTCTTCGTTTGATCATGTGACGTATTAAATTACATTAGACTAGTCATAAGGTAACTAGAAATGCTTATGTGAACCCATAATGAACATTTGATACCTACTTATACTGAAGTAAAATGTTTCATGGGGATTTTACATGTTAAAAAAATTGCCAATGAATGCATCAAGAATATAATTTCCGGTGACATTGTCTATGTGAAAATTCAACACTTGTCAAATACAATTTTGTAAATTCCATTGTAAGTTAAATTGTAGTAACCACTCAAAAAAGAAACTATACGAGTTATTGTCCAAATCACAGTGAAAAAAAGCAAAGTAACACCTGGCAAATACAGTTATGTGAATGTCAGCTCGTAGAAAACTATGGAATGCTAAACACCTTCACAAATTAGACATGGAAGAATTAAAAAATCTTCCACCACAATGAATTTCCCAAAAACTGTTGTTCAACGAGAAATGACTGCTCCCTGACTCCAGAAAACGGGGAAAATAAAAATACAACTTACTGAAAGAAATATTAAAAAATAACACCCGAGGAATAAATTTTAATTCAGTTAAAAACTCACTACTTCAGTGTCACATGCTTTAATAACAAACTGAACCCGATTTGCCTAACCTCGTGTTCAGTTTAATTTGACCAAAAAAACAAACATACTTGTCCATGTCCGAATCACAATCCAGAAGCAAAGTAAAAGCTTTGGAACTGACAAGTTAGGTATGACACGTGAACTTCCACCAAAGGAAGTGAGGCCGGGTGCTCCGGAAGGGTAAGCACCTCCTGTTTAGCTAGCTACACCCGCCACGTGTGTAATCTAAATTGTGTGAAAGGAACATGGAGCTATGGGACGTCAAATATATCCAGGGCAATCCTGAACACAGGAACATCAAACTTGTCACAATACTGTGATGACGGCTATAAACCTTTTTGATGGCCTTGATAAGCCTAGGCTTGCAATATCCCTGAGTCAACAATTTATTTGCAAGAAGCCTGCTTCGTTGAACAAAGTTCACGTAGTGGGAACAAGCTCTAACATAGCTTAGGCCTAACCCTAACAGAGCTTTGAACAACCATAACATCGGCATATCGCCTAATTGCAGTGTTTATTCTAGAAAGATCCATAGGTCCTTGACATCTTATTTTGTCAAATGACTTATTGTTAAGGCCTAAGTGGGTCTTAATTAACATATGAATGCAAAAGTATTTATATTATGGCATTTTCAGAACAGTATTTGAAAATAGCTCCCTTTTTAAAAAAAAGTCCTAAATTGAACACTGAAAAATGATATACATGGGAAAATTGATGGTAGATATACCAAACATTACATGAACAATTATTGGGAAATTTACACCATTAAAATTATATAATCGTATAACAATACATTTTTTATATAAAAACAAACGCACCTGTCATATTTATAATTTTACACAAGTCATCCACATTTATTACCCACACACCCTACCCCCCAGGGGTGAGGGAGCTGTATGTGTGTTTGTTTGTGTGTTCGTGGATAATTTGGTTTCCGTGAATGTGAAAGAAAAACGGAAATCCGATTGAGCTGAAATTTAGTCATTTGATTTATTATGGTGGTGAGTGATACGGGATTGCTCAACAGCATTATAGCATATCCAATATGGCCGCTGTTACTATAAATTTCAAAAGCCTATAAATGACCATTACAGCCTAATATATGTACCGATTTTGTTAAAATTAATGTTTACCATTGGCAGGGGATAGTATTCTCTGAACAGCTTGTTAGAATATATTATCAAGGTGACATGTTGTCTTTTAACATTTTTAGCTCACCTGAGCCAAAGGCTCAGATGAGCTATTGCAATCTATCACCGTCCGTCGTGCGTCGTGTGTCGTGCGTCGTGTGTAAACTTTACATTTTAATCTTCTCCTCCAAAACTACTGGGCCATATTTGATGAAACTTGGTGATTATCATGCCTAGGTAACAGCCTTTCAAAATTGTGTTCGGAGTTTGGCCACGCCCAACAAGATGGCCGCTGTTACTAAAAATAGCAAAAAGACAAAAAAATCTTCTTCTCTGAAACCAAAAGATGCAGGCAAATTTTGATTGGATATTTGGATTCAGCATACCTGGGAACATTAAAATTGTGTTTTCATGAAAATTAGACGAAAAATGGGTTACGCGTTTTTTGCGTAAAATTATGTAATTTTTGAAATGAGACATTTATTGTTATAACTACATAATGGCTAAAGATAATTGTATGGAGTTTTCACTGATCTTGTCTTGCAATTTTCTTCCAATTGATGTCAAGGTCGAAGGTCAAGGTCATGTCCCAGTTTTTGACCTTTGATAAAAAATGCTATTTTTTTAACATTTCTTGTGATAATGGCGTAGGATTTTCAGTTACTTGTAGGTATTGACATGACGATCATTTTGATACATAGGTCATGGGTTCAAAGGTCAAGGTCACAGATGTCCAAGAATACCAAAATAGTTAATTATCTGCAAAACTATGAATTTTTTGTGTAGGCATGTATATCAGAATATTGTAGGTAATGGCACAATGGTCATTTTGATATATAAATAAAGGTCATGGGTTCAAAGGTCAAGGTCACAGATGTAAACAAGCACTGAAATGGTTAATTATCTCAAAAACTATAAACTTTTTGTATAGGCATGTATATTGGAATATTGTATGTATTGGCCTAACGATCATTTTGATATATGAATGAAGGTCATAGGTTCAAAGGTGAAGGTCAAAGATACGAACAAATACTTAAATGGTTAATTATCTCAAAAACTATAAACTTTTTGTATAGGCATATATATTGGAATATTGTAGGTATTGGCCTAATGATCATTTTGATATATGAATGAAGGTCATAGAATCAAAGGTCAAGGTCATAGATGCAAATGAATACTTAAATGGTTAATTATCTCAAAAACTATAAACTTTTTGTATAGGCATTATTATTGGAATATTGTAGGCATTTGCACAGCAATCATTTTGATATATGAATGAAGGTCATAGGTTCAAAGGTCAAGGTCATAGATGCAAACTACTACTTAAATGGTTAATTATCTCAGAAACTATAAACTTTTTGTATAGGCATGTATTTTAGAATATTGTAGGTATTGGCCTATCGATCATTTTGATATATGAATGAAGGTCATAGGTTCAAAGGTCAAGGTCATAGATGTAAATGAATACTTAAATGGTTAATTATCTCAAAAACTATAAACTTTTTGTATAGGCATGCATATTGGAATATTGTAGGCATTTGCACAACAATCATTTTGATATATGAATGAAGGTCATAGGTTCAAAGATCAAGGTCATAGATGCAAACGAATACTTAATCTCAAATACTATAAACTCTTTGTATAGGCATGTATATTGGAATATTGTAGGTATTGGCCTAATGCACATTTTAATATACAGATGTTTTAGCTGTTTATATTATATATTGTAGCTAGACTTTAAATATGTTATATATAGCATCCTTATATAATAATTATTATAATTAATTTGCAAAAATACTTGCATATTATTGGCCCTTACTGCTGAAAATTTTGATATTCTCTTTTATTAATGTCATTGACCATTGAACCTCTGCATAAGATATGTACTCTTCCTCAGGTGAGCGTTAAGGCCCATGGGCCTCTTGTATCATTTTTGGTTCATTCTAGTCTGAAAACACATTTTATAGTTTCGGAATTCTTATATACATTTTATATTTATTGTATATTCTCAAATATAGATTCCAATAAATATAAAAAAATCAAAATAAGTTCTATATGTTTGTTTTATAAGAGTACATTTAGTGCACTAATAATACGACGTATATAATTCGATATTATAACTGAAGTCGCATATATAACGACAATCCTACTTTTACTTTAATAAGGCGAGAGTATCTATTAACAAGGCAATTTTGGACATAATAAAACAGGAACGAAATCAAACAGGTATGTTATGAGAATACAAGTATAATAACAGCTTCTATTTGTTTTCATACTGAAATCCAAGCGCGTGGTTAAGTCAATAACCGAGATCAAACATGGTTACCAAGTCTATTTATCAAAATCACGATGAGAAGAAGGTCTTGAGATCGACAGAGTAGGTAAACACGGTTACCAAGTCTATTTATCAAAATCACGATGAGAAGAAGGTCGTGAGATCGACAGAGTAGGTAAACACGGTTACCAAGTCTATTTATCAAAATCACGATGAGAAGAAGGTCGTGAGATCGACAGAGTAGGTAAACACGGTTACCAAGTCTATTTATCAAAATCACGATGAGAAGAATGTCTTGAGATCGACAGAGTAGGTAAACACGGTTACCAAGTCTATTTATCAAAATCACGATGAGAAGAAGGTCGTGAGATCGACAGAGTAGGTAAACACGGTTACCAAGTCTATTTATCGAAATCACGATGAGAAGAAGGTCGTGATATCGACAGAGTAGGTAAACACGGTTACCGAATCTATTTATCGAAATCACGATGAGAAGAAGGTCGGAGATCGACAGAGTAGGTAAACACGGTTACCAAGTCTATTTATCAAAATCACGATGAGAAGAAGGTGTTGAGATCGACAGAGTAGGTAAACACGGTTACCAAGTCTATTTATCAAAATCACGATGAGAAGAAGGTCGTGATATCGACAGAGTAGGTAAACACGGTTACCAAGTCTATTTATTGAAATCACGATGAGAAGAAGGTCGTGATATCGACAGAGTAGGTAAACACGGTTACCAAGTCTATTTATCAAAATCACGATGAGAAGAAGGTCGGAGATCGACAGAGTAGGTAAACATGGTTACCAAGTCTATTTATCAAAATCACGATGAGAAGAAGGTCTTGAGATCGACAGAGTAGGTAAACACGGTTACCAAGTCTATTTATCAAAATCACGATGAGAAGAAGGTCGTGAGATCGACAGAGTAGGTAAACACGGTTACCAAGTCTATTTATTAAAATCACGATGAGAAGAAGGTCGTGATATCGACAGAGTAGGTAAACACGGTTACCAAGTCTATTTATCAAAATCACGATGAGAAGAAGGTCGTGATATCGACAGAGTAGGTAAACACGGTTACCAAGTCTATTTATCAAAATCACGATGAGAAGAAGGTCGTGAGATCGACAGAGTAGGTAAACACGGTTACCAAGTCTATTTATCAAAATCACGATGAGAAGAAGGTCGTGAGATCGACAGAGTAGGTAAACACGGTTACCAAGTCTATTTATTGAAATCACGATGAGAAGAAGGTCGTGATATCGACAGAGTAGGTAAACACGGTTACCAAGTCTATTTATTGAAATCACGATGAGAAGAAGGTCGTGATATCGACAGAGTAGGTAAACACGGTTACCAAGTCTATTTATCAAAATCACGATGAGAAGAAGGTCGTGAGATCGACAGAGTAGGTAAACACGGTTACCAAGTCTATTTATCAAAATCACGATGAGAAGAAGGTCGTGAGATCGACAGAGTAGGTAAACACGGTTACCAAGTATATTTATCAAAATCACGATGAGAAAAAGGTCCCGAGATCGACAGAGTAAATAAACACTTTCAATATGGAGAGCATGATAGAACGTGGAAATCTCAGAACATTGATGTGACAATCGTAATCTAGTTTGTGATTAAGGAAGCACGGTTTTTGCACGTTTAAAGAACTTGTTCCACAAGTTCATTACTTTCATGTTTTCCAACAAAACGAATTGAGAAGCTACATTGATTAGCAAGAATGAATCCATCACGTTGTGACATTTCTGCCTCTCACTCCCATGAACTCACACGAAGTTCAACTGATGCGGCTTTATGCAAGATTCAGTTATAAAACGTAATTAAAAGTTGAAAACTCATCCAACAAAGTAACAATTTTAATGTTTTTCCTTCAAACAGCATAAAAAGTTTATATAAAGCAATCGAATGAAACGCATGCAATATATTGGAAACATGGCAAAATTGAGGAAGTTCACTATAACAAGACACGTTACTTTTCAATCAGGGTTGAAACTTTCTGTGTTCTACACTTAAGTTAAATTATCGCTTGTCCTTCTACATCTAATAGGCTAGTTCCATACATTTAAACTTTAAAGTACAAAAATTGGGGGAAAAAGAAAACTAGTATTTTACCCATGGATTTCTGTTTTTATAATTATGATGCGTCTATATGATTCAGTACTGCACTTGTAAGATTGTTTGATTCAGTCTATCAAGTAAATGATCTAACACAACGTATATTACTGTATGTTATGTTTACTTCAAAACAATATACAAATCTTTCCTATGTGCAAAAGTTTTAATATTCTATAAAACGATAACAAAAAATGTAGCAAGCTTAAACACATCATACAACAAAGCTCAATATTTCAACATGTTAAATCCATTTGCATTTGAGGTCCTTGCACTACTGAGGAATGTTATTCCAAAAACGGCCGTCTAGTGCTGCAAAATTATAACAGGTAGATGGAAATGATATCCTTATCGTTCCGGAGCATCCGATCTCACTTGTGCACTAATAATAAAAAACGTGCATAAGTCGTTATTGAAATGGAAACTCGCATTGTTAAGCAATAACTGCGTTAAAACCAGGTTGGCAACTCATGTATCAAAATCATGATTAGAGAAGAAGGTGGTGATATCGACAGGAAGAACATGGTTTGACTCTCAATATGGAGAGCATGATATAATGTTGAACATTTACGTGCCAATCGTAGGAGAGTTTGTGATAAAGGAAACACGTTTTTTTGCGCGATTAAAGAACTTGTTCTACAATTTCATTGCTTTTATTTTTTTCATAAAACGACTCGTCAAGATACATTGATTAGCCAGAATAATTTCATCACGTTGTGACACTTCTGCTACGAAATGAGAATCCACTCCTATGACTTCCCACGAAGTTCAATAGCCTTATGCAAGATTCACAGAGTTCAAAGTTCTCTCAAAACCAACCACTAGTGAAAGTTAGATTTTGTCACATAAACATACCTTTGCCATGGTTATACAGAGTCCAAATAGATCATAACTCTACCAGTAAAAACACAAGACAGTACATTACTCGAGTTTAATCGTCAAATCAAACACAAAATAATATACCGGTACAATATTAAAGCAAAGTAATAACTGTTATAAATTCTTGCAACAAAGTTACAGTTTTACAGTTGTCGATCAAGCAGCATAAAAGTTATATATTATATAATCAAAAACATTAATATTTAGACCATTCACTGTTCACCAAACCAGTAACATAACAGTTGAACTAGTGATATAACATTTAATACATGTGTGTCCCGTTCTAAAACATTGAATGCATTCAGAATTTAAACTAACTGTTCTACTCTTGGCTGGTTCCAAACACTTAAAAGTACAAATAATGAAGGTGACTTAGAGATAAATAGTACTTTTAAATGGTTTCTGGTTTTATATTTATGATACGTCTATGATTTAGTGTTGCACTTGTAAGATTTGTTTGATTCAGTCCATCAAGTAATGATCTGATACAATGTATATTACCGCCTAAAGTATTTACGTTAATAAAACATACCAACTTTTCTGATTTTGTTATATTCAAAAACAAGCATACTAATTACTAAATTAGTATGTTTGTTTTTGATTAGGTAAACATTCGTAAAGCAAACATGCCAATCAATTTTAAGCAAATTAAAAAAGCTTGGACCTGACAATTTAGGTTAAAGACGGGAACCTCTCAGCAGGAAAGTGATGCTGGGCTCTACGGAGGGGTAAGCACCCTCTGGTCAGCTAGTTTCAACCATCTTGTCTTAAAGCCACCTGCTTATAAACTAAAGGCCAGTAAAATTGTATCCCAATTGTTCTTTATTCATTTTATTTAAACATGTTTATAAAGGCCACCTTCCCATATAGACTTCTTTTATTGGTTCCCTTGGGTGACTTTTATAAACAAGTTTGATTAAGAGCGGGAATGAAATAAACATGAAACGTCAAATATATTCAGGGTAAATTCAGATACAGAGACACTATATGTATCGACTATATTGTGATGACAACCATACATGCGCTGTGTAAGAAATAAAGCCACGGACACTGTAACCTCATGATTATTATGACCCCAAAAAGTTTCATAGCCGTCATCACAATGTCTTTGATAATTGTTATGTTTTTGTTTCTAAACTATCCTGAACAAATTAAACGTTTCATAGTTCAATTGATTTCACATGTGGCAGTTGTAGGTAGATAGACAAGACGTGCTTACCCTTCCGGAGTCTCAAGCTTCATTTCCCTGGTGGTGTTAAATGTCTTTATGGACCTTTAAAGTATGATGAACATTGTAAAATGTAGTTAGAGATTTGCATTATACTTTTTTAAAAATTAAAGTCTTCTTTTGTCTTATCTTTACAATTTTTATTTCCACCTTTGCAATTAAAAACGTTATCTCAACAAATGGTCAAATAGCGCTTGTATCACTCGATTCTTGCCTTAATTTTTATTGAATAAACGACCAGCTTCATGATGTAAAGAAAAACTATACAATACCAAATACTAAAACCAATATAGTCATTGTATCATAAAAAAAGGTGCTTAGTATGTTTTTATTATTAAACTTTTCACTTTGTTAAGAATAATATCCGAGTACAAAGTGGTAAAGTTTTAGTTTACAGGACCATTTGTTAAGTTTATTTTTTAAATGGTTAGTATTTATATGTAAAATAATATTAACGATCTTTTATAAAACAAATGAGATTTTATTTCAAACTACATGTGATTCTTAAATGAATGATGTAGTTCTAGACGACGCCAACCGTCCACGGCAGTTTGATTCCAGTCTATACCTCAAACAACTGCAAGGTCGAACTAATTTGACCTTAAATATTAATTCCTTCATCAAATACGTAATAAGGTCTGGTGTTTAATTATGTATACTGTTTATTGTTACAGTTAGTGACGTACAGACGTATGAACACAGCAGTAAAGTCAAAATTGCTTAAATCCAATCTAGAAAATAAAAACCTAGTACATGTAGTCTGCTAAGGACACACGTACTAATACAAAACATGACACATTTAATATCAACTTAATTCAGATATAATAAAATAAATTCGTATCTTAGCAACAGCCAACGCAACAAATTTAAATGGTAGAAGAGCTTAAAGGAAAAGACAGTAAGACATGTATAAGGCATAATGTCTCAAAACAAAACATTTTACATTGGCCTTAACTAACAATATATAAAACCACATGAATATGTTGCACTATGACTGTTAACAAACAATTCCCACCTCCAGCATTACATCGAGCAATAAAACCAGCATCCGTTGTAGCAACGTAGAGTACAGGATTAAATCACAATCCAGATGGGGGTTTTGAAAGATTTACTAAATAATGTTATATCATTAATCAGCTATGGAATAATTATCTGGCCAAGGTGTGCCATACTTATTGGCCCACAGCCATTATAAAATAGTACGTGTGGTAAGGTGTCTATATTCCCCTCAAAATCGAAGATTCTGGTCATGTATTTAATAAAACATCGTGGATAAACTGTTGCTATAATTGATTTGCTTCGTGTAGGAAAACTATAAGTAAATTACTTTTACATAATTTCTGACGTCATTTTAACAGTCTGGCCCTATGTTGAACGAAAAAAACATTTTTGTTGGCGAGAAAACCTAGCGTTCTATGAATCCAAATAGATGTTGCTACATACATTATATGCAAATGTCTCTCCTTCTGAACTATCTGGTTGGCACAAAAAGTCGGTTAATGTTTCTAGCAAAAGCGACCAGATCGTTCTGTTATTTAACTGAACCTTCTGAGACAACTTAATTGTTGAATGTACAAACAGTTATTTCCCTTCTATTATATACCATAAGAAGTATTATAAAACAACACGATAATACTTTTTATGGTATCCAAGATTCAATTCTCAATTCAGACCACGTGATTCTATCTTATTGTTACCGAGTGTTTAGTTTCTATTTGTTAATCGTTTGGGTTTTTTTTTACATTGTCTATCAGTAAATCTGCTGATGATGACAAAAAGATACGTTACTTGGCGTCATGTGACTTGCTTGTTTCAAATCTTATTTTTAAGGACATATATTGGCATATTTTGTGAAAGTGTGTGTGCCTGTTCATTTGCTATTTTGAAACCATTTAACGAACGAACATTTACCACTGGTGTGTTATAAATAAAACCATTAGTGATTATTTAACAATCAGCGGTCCATGAAAACCCTCATTTAAACACAAAAATGTTAGAATTTTAGGGAAAATGTTTTATGTACTAAACACACAACCAGAAATGTAAACTAAATATTAGATATATCTACCCTGTCAGTAACAATAATATCTTTATACAGTTCCACAAGATATAACAATATGTTAGGGGATATTTTCGTTTATTATTGAAATAACATTCACTTTTGTAGGACCTTTACTAGCGCTTTATCATAACTGTAAAACAAATTTAATGTAAACTCTGGCAATTAAATTCCGAAACGGCCATATAGTGTTGTAAAATTAAAACGGGATTAGTTATAATAGTTACATTTTGTTGACCTTTGATATCCAATGTGTCTTGGTCCAGTCTCTTAAAACTAATCAGATTAGATTTAATGAACATTAACACATTCATAAAACAAAAGGAGATATACAACATGTATCGTTCAACTTATACTTTATTTGCATTTTGAATGTCTGACATGACTCTAGGACACACACATACACACACATATATATATATATATATATATATATTATATATATATATATATATATATATATATATATATATATATATATATATATATATCAGATACTCTGAAGTGACACTTATTTTATATACTCTGTGAAACTGGGACAACTAAAACTTTTTTCTGAAAAGCAAGTAGCTCGAGCTATTAGCTTAAGATATCAAATTGAAACAAAACGGTTCAGTTATTAATAGTAACAGCACTATCATTTCTATAGCTTTTTCTATTGGAAAATATGACTGCTATCGTGGTTTTCAGACAACATAAACGGATGCAAAAAAATTCGGTCTAGCGGTTTGCAAAGGAGGATTAAAGTTAACGGACACACTACTTTGCAATACAATAAGCTCATCTTTTTAAAGCAAATTAAACTACAATGATTTTGAAGTATGAGACAGAAAGATTGACATTCGTAAAATGGACTAGAACCATCAGACGGAAATTATATAAAGTTAAATGTTGACAAGCATATAATGCAAAATTCATTTGAGAATATTCTGAAAATTTAAGGCCAAATCTTAACATAATTTCTTGACAACAGATGACGTTCGAATTCCTTTGTGTATAATATTAAAACTAAATATCTAAATTTGATTAATCAATATTATAAACTGATCAATCGATAGTATTGATTTGAATGTTCGTGACACTTGGACCTTATGTTTACTATAGTAAATAATATACATAATATAAACATGACCTACAATGGCTTCCCAGACTACACCTAAACACAGCAGACAGGTATGTATTTAAATACATTTTTATGAATGAAACTGATCAAGTTCAGTTGGTACGTACTAATCTGTCCTGGTAACATATGGTACGAGGTCACGCCATTTTCTCTATGTTCATCTAATGAACCAATCGAAATGTTCGTCTTTACGATGAAGGCGTTTTAATTGGTATACCGTATGATGCAATACTGCCAGGATCACTGTGTCATTGTGATGCTCTGATTGGCACATTCAACAACATTATTATTATTATGTTTTAATAACATAGATTTTGACTGACAATTATGGCAGTCAGTTTATCTAGTTATTCCACTTCATGCCTTAACTCACAATCACTAATAACTGGCGATGTCTGAGATGGACACTAAGATGTGACATGTCACTTGTCAAAAATTAAAGATCTCCGGACATACCAAAAATCATAAACCTTTTGTCATAATGCCTTAACATGAGGTAAAAAGTTTTGTTATATTTCTGATCGCAGATTAAAATATAACTTCGTGTACCGGTACATACATACCACAGCACACCCTGTGCGAACATCCATGCGAATAATACGAACATCCAATGTCCGAAGTCTTGTTTTACCTATATAGAAGATAAACATTGTAAAATTAGTGTAATACAAAATTGAAATGAACATAATAACAGGAAAGTACAACTTGAAAACTCGTAAATTTAAACACTCAGACGAGAAACCGCGTGCTTCGGAAGCGTAAGCACCCCCGTTTAACCACCTATACCGGCTGCATGCGAAAAATATCAGAATACCAACGAGCGTAATTATACGAATATGTTCTGTCTATTTGTTATAAAAACCTTCGGAATGTTTTGTTCCCTGTATTTGTGTAAAGTTTACGACTATGTCGATTGACTTCCGTTGAAATAACTTCGAATGAGGCATTTTTAATAATTTTTGTATTTCATGGTTTTGCTTTATTAATGCCGCCTTGCATAAATTTCTATATAAAGTAAGGTAGCGTCAAGTATACCAGTCCTTGTTTAAATAAAAATTAAAAAAAACTTTGAATAGTGTCAAATTGAGATAAATATGTAAAATACAAGCAAAATGCGTTACATGCATGTATCGGGTCTTGAGTAACAAGGGAAATCAGAGTGCCCGGAAAAAAACCACCAACATCAGCTAGCGAACTGACAAAATCCTATACGAATCTTGATGGTGAGAAGGTAAGCTCGGTAAGCACTTTAGATCATTTTGACACTGAAACCCCCGTTCGTTTTGTACAAGAAATATGTTTATAATGCATAGTTAGATCAACCCGACTTTAAATGTAAAGCATAATTTATAATGTTGTCAAACTTTTTATATTTTGTAATATTGAATTTTTCAACAGCTGTCCATCATAATATATAGCAGTGTCGTTTAACAAGAATATTTGATTATAGTCACATTATAAACACATGTATAAAAATTCTAAATGAAAAACTTGTTCAAAGTCATAGCATCCAGAAGCGACAAAACACACAGAAAAAATAAGCCAATGTGTGGTTATGTGGAACAAGTCAACTACCTTGTGCTTTAGTGTGAGCTCCGTCATTGATTCCATCAGGAGATTCGCAAAGTAGCTATCTTAAGTTGCATAATTATAATGAAGGTATGTCTAAAGGCATGTCAATTAGTTGCTATATTGTGCATTTTCAGACGGATAATTTTTTGTTGTCATAACGCGGAAGATATAATTCTTCTGTCATTATGATGGATATCTTGACTAACTGTAATGTATTCATATCTTACTTACTGAAGGACAAGTCAGTTTAACAATCTACATTTATAATATTTTATCGTATTTCGTGAAGGACTAGTGCAAATACGCTAGAACACTGCTGTGAACACATGTTGAACCTTGAACTTGTAACTTTAAAATATCTTTCTTCTGATATCATCTTTATTATCTATTGCTGAATACACAGAAATGTATTTCCTTCTAAGTTAATTAACTACAAAGTGACAGTATTGCTCATATGTGACACAGTTGACCATGGAACCTAACGCTTTTGCTGTACTAAATTAGACATTCAGACAACAATTAATGACATTTCCTTTTCCTCTGAAAAAACCACAAAAACAGACAAATAATGTCTATGGACAATAGGTTAATACTCTATTTGGTACATAATCAGCATAATCTAGAACATGTTTTCTCTCTTTGTAAAGTTGTATTTTCTAAGACACGACAAACATATTTTAAAATTACAAAAATACTGACCTCGGGCAGGCAGTGAATTTAATTTAATTGAACGGTCCAAAACCACCCTACAATCGGGACCTATCCATTTTTGTAAAATTTGAGGTTGGGCGCTTAATAGATCCTTCCTACCGTTATCAATCAGTTTGTTGGTAAAACATTACTGAGATAGAAGGTTGTATAGATTTCTCCAGCCATTTATAGGGTCCGATACATCATTTTTATTATTCTTCCTTTATAAAACGCATTTTGATAAGTGGTACGGGTTACACGGAAATTGATGTTTTCGACAGCTTGAGACATATAGACATTTAACTTCTTTCGTACTGAGATTTTTATTTACTTTAGTTATAGTGATTTTATCTTATGTTTAAATCATGTTAGAATGGAACAAAATCGGGAAACTTGTCACGTGGGAGTTTATGAAATAGTTACTACAACGTTAAAGTCTACATCCTAGTTCAGGGTTTTGAATTGTCTGTATTTGTATGCAAGCGCAAACCTGGTACCAACTGAAGTCATGAAAAACAGGAAACTAATCGACTGGTCACATTATAGTACACATCCCAATCAAGGGTTTTATTTTGACCGCAATCTTGTAAGGAACGTCAGTACTAGTTTTAAAATTTACCCTTTCCTTTTTAAACAACATTGCGCCCCTCACCGCCTGGGTTTGAATCCTACCCGGTGTATATCCTAGAGTAAGAAAGTATGTCAATTCACTCGCCAAAACTCGGTAGTTTTTTTTTTTTTTTTGGGGGGGGGGGCACTCCGGTGGTTTCCTCTACTATCAAAGAACTTGCCGTCTAAGTCAAAGAATCTTTAATGAGACCTTAAACAATATAACTCAACTCCATCCCTCCATCCCGCTCTTTTTCAACAAGTTTTACTTTAATTATATTGCGTAGAACAATATTGTACACGCAGTGTAATTTCCGGAATATGTTTGTAGCTTTACATATAATGATCTTCATTATATTTGATATATAAAATTGATCTCGATTGATGGTTTTTGCTGTATGACTTTATTAAATATGAAACAAGGTATTATATTATACGTGATAAATCGTGCGTGCTTCTAAATTTAAACTGGTGAACACTTTGGTACACGTCTTACCATAGTTGATGTACGTGTTGTACTTTTACGATCCCTATACACGGTGTCGCACTTTTACCTATATTGGAGAGAATCTCATTGTACGAAATTGTATGAATACTGGTTCTGAAATAAGTACTTAAATCATTAGGAAAGTGTTTGAAAAAAACGCTTGATGGACCAAAACAATAATTATATACATGTAAACTCAATTACCGACTGACCGATGCTATTTTTAAAATCGTATAATTAAGTGTTAAAAAATCCCGATATTGTAAAAATAAAAATATAGCTATTTGCCCTTTTTCCGTCTCCTATTTTCTTAGCAACTTTTCTAACAAGGTATACTTTTTAACTTAAAAAACACAAAATTAATTTTCGTATTAAAAGTATGCTAAAACCGTGTTTGTTGCATAAATTAGCGAGTTCTTATTAATTTATTTAAATGATCTTATTTCAATATTTATTTATTTAATCAACCAAAGTTTTATTCACCGAGTTAAGATTAACCAGGTTTAAAATCCTTTAAACTTGACAAAAACAAATTAAAGTTGTATTGGAAGTCAAGATCTTTATTTGAATTCTACCAGTGGCAAAATGATCTAAAACGCGCATTTACACGTCGATTATCGACGCCCAAGTTCGAATCTCACTCGGACAGATACTACTGTGGGAATATCTACCAGTTCGCTTGCCAAAGGTCATTTGTTCTCCACTCCGGATAATAAAGTTTTCTTCATCATCAAAGAAATGCCATGTGCTACTTTTGAGTTTTTATGAAATAATACGTTCAAAAATTGTCATGTTTTCCTTTTGAATATACGTATTATTTTATAAAAAATCTAAAGTAGCACATGGCAGAAATAACCGCCTCAATATAAGATTAAAAAAACTGACGGGGATGTTAAACTATTACTAAGCACCACTCTGAAATACTGACACTCCAACATACGTCCTTAGATGCATTATGAAATAACACTGTGATGTACCTTCAATTTTACACGAACGATGTATTAGCTTCCGGAAGTAGTTGCATCATCTTATAAATCTCACTTACTAAGGACGTAAAATGAAGGTCGTGTTTAATGGGTTTGGTTCCTCTTTTAAAGTTCAGATTTCCGCTAAAAAGAGCTGCCGAAAGTGACGAAAGGTCATCGTCTTAAAGTTATCAACTTTGTTACTATTATTAGACAGACATAACTATATATGGTATGTAGACGTTAATTCCAATTTAAATTTATATTTAAATAAAACAAATAGGATATTTTAAAGTAGTTCATAAAAAGACTATAATTTATTTGCTGTAGTAAACATTAAATGTTGATGTTGACATACACTCTTGGTTTTCTTTACATAAAATACACGTAGGTTTTCATATCAAATTAAATGTAGGGGGTCGTCTAAAGTGTGCGCTTACGAATAACAACGCCTCTCGCTGCTTAGGTTCGAATCCTACTCCGGTACATGCCGCTACGCCTGGCGAAAGTTTATGGTTTTTGTCAGACACTCTGGTTTTCTCTAACATCTCGAACTCACCGCCTGAATATGAGTGAAAAGAAATTTACTCTATACACTTAAATTACACACAGCCTTATTCTCCTGAGCAAATGGAAAAAAATTATCACAATTTATTTTATAAACGCTATCTCAATCGGCTGTATGTAGATAATATGCATTGTGTATACACAGATGAATACAGTATGCTGTCATACATTCGTATTTAATATTACTTATTTTCTGTGTATAATAATGCTTGCTGATGATGTTTTTTATTCCCCTAGTTACTTACACATTACAGAGGAATGGCTAATACACTACGGAGAAAATTCATTCATACACATAATTATGTTACCTTTGCCACGTGTATGAGTATATCAATAAAAACTTTAATTTGATTGGATAATGCAGTATGAGTGGCTGACAACATAGAAGTAGTGGGATTGACTTGCTTCAATGGATAGTAATACATAGCGTTAGTATACGACAAAGTCCAACCCATTTTAGTGACATCTCTTTTAAATGCACGTAGGTTGGGAACATTTCTTATATATGCTTAACTCCAAGATGGATCGAGTACTTGACCAAGTTGTATTAAACAGTTAAAAAGGATATCAAATATTACTTTGAGAATTAATTTATTTTCGTATATTATAACTACTTCAGTATAATAGTCTATATCAACTAACAATGGCACTCAGGGAAGCTACAGTACCCAAGTCGACTTTTGTTTTAGTGACTGTTGTGTTTTATTTGCTGTGTTTACATAATTCCCACGTGTTTTCAATGCCAAGACCGGCTATATGTAAAGGCGGATGTTTTCAGGACAGGGGTATCTTAGAAATTCCACTTTCTCTATTTGGATATTGTAGGTGCCGATGTAAAGCGGCTTACGCTGGACCACGCTGTGAATTTCTAAAATCAAAACGAAACGGATATAAATTACAAAAACTCCGAAAATTGATTAGAATTAGAAACAATTTACAAGAAGTTTTAAGAAAAAGAATGGAAATAAGCTGAGAATAAATCAAGTTTAATTTGGTATGTATTATATTGTGTTTCACCTAGATAACATTTTATCTTGCTATCTTCATTTGTCATGAGTGTATGACGGTTATGACTTAACTTCATCTTGTTTCGTTCCTTTTGTTGTTTGTTTTTTGTAATTATCGACAATTATCTGTTACAGAAACATATTATTTTTTTATGTTATGACAATGCCATTCCCTAATTAGAACCGTTGTTTTACCTTGTTTCTATATATTTGCATGTATATAGTTTTATTTTTCTTGTCATAATGTTTTTTATCCCTTTTATTTTTTTTTCACATCTTTTATTCCTAGTGTTATGCTCTAGCTGTAAATAAATGTAAAAGGGATTATCTACTGCACAATGCATTTTGACATACTCATATATATTTTTTTCAATTCAGTGATAAATGTCAACATACGATCTTCCAACAGATGTCGGTATACAGATGCGTCTCATATGCACTGTATGTTATTTTAATATTTAAATAGCCCGATTAAACAATTGGAAAATTACAGAATAAAATTTTTAAACTTGGCTTTGTAAATCCATTATAAGACCGAGTAGTCATTTCAAATGTACAAAACCAGACCATGAAACAAATGAACAATTTCTCAGCATGTGTGATTTATTTTAACATATATGAATTTTAAATATTGTTTTAAACCTACTTTCTATCACACGTGAAGCAACTTCTATACTTCTGATATACAATAGATATCTGTCAGGTAAAGGTAAGCCATTTCAAATAATAAAAAGTAAATGTTAATATCATTAAACTGGGCTTTGGGTTACAACAAAAACAACCTTGTAATATCCATCATTAAAAATCCATTTGTGTATTTAAACTGACAAGATCGCTAAATTAAACATAAGAACTGAATAGAATATATTATAAAACATAATGTAATAACAATGAGAAATAGTGTCTGATTACAGTAGGAGCTACAGCAGGAGTGACACAGAGACAATTATTAAATATTTTCTGTCATTTTAGCAGATGTAATTTTAAATGTCCAAAAATGGCAATTTATGTCGCCAAACGCTCCATCTTGGAATCCTTTTAATAGTCATTAGCATCGTATGAGGTCCAGATGTCAAATATTTTGAAATTTTGTTTTGTAATAATGCCGTTATGCAATGTTGCGTTGTCAGCGGTTTGCAGCAAGATTAAAAAAGATATGTCCTTCAAGAAATCAAGTTGTACCTTCCATCACATTTTAATAGCGAAAATTAAAACGCAAAACATTTCCAAAAGTTAGATATAAGTCAAATCGCAAAATATTGAAAGGGTGAGCTTAAAAGTGCGTCCGCCCAAACAATAAATCATAAAGTTATACAAGAACAACGTATAACTGGTTGTAACAATCATAACATTGTTATGTGTCAAATAGTAATACTGACACTGGAATGTCTTCAATCTGCAAAACTCGCTTCCTCAAGCTAAAATATCACAATACAACCTTCTGAAAAAACTTCAATTTTATTAAAGTCATTAAATTGTCCAATCCCGCTAAATTGCTGTTTAGCATAGGAATAAGTAAGGTATTATATTTTACAACATTTCAAAAAATGACATATGCAACAATGTTAATTATCTTATTACATTATCAAATTTTACACTAGTTTTTCCATTAATATGTAAATGCCAATCTTTTTTGAAATTATAAATTGTTTTAGGAAATGTCTGGTGTTGTAACGTACATGAAGGATCAAACATGCTTACCAGATCACGAAACAAAATCACAGAACAAACAATTAAAGTTAAAAAAGCGTCCAAAACACTCAAGTTGCTTTGAAAATCAGAAAAAGGTTCGGCGGACAAGTAATCTAAAACATGCGTTTACGGATCGCATCGCTTCTCATCAATTCAAGTAATTCTCTAGAAGATCCTAATTTTTGGACAGTTTGTCAGTTTGTCCTATCCGTCATTTCTTAACTGAGCGCATCGAAATACTCTTCACTCAGCTGTTAATATTAGTACTCAAATTCACTAAAAAGACACTATTCCAAAAATACGTATTTCAAAAACAAACATAACAATCTATGTTCAATAATACCAATACATTAACGAAGCTCAAATGCCATCTTAATTAAGTTTGTGTACACTTCTTACCTCTCCTTCATTTACATATACGATATCAGCAGACATAACCTCAGCTTAATTCCCACTAATGCTGATTTCTAGTCGACTATTCAAAATGAGACTGGAATTAAACAAGTGACATTTAAACCAGTGTATTCTGATTTCGATCCTAAACAATACATCATGTTTAATCAGCCAATATTAATGCTTTGTTGGCTATACAAGTACTTTTTATATGTTTTATTGAGTGTGTAAACAATTAATTTGCTGTTTGGTTCTGTATCTTATTGAGTGTAAGAAAACGTTAATTTTCTCTTTGAGAAACTCTCATAAAAATCTCATTTATCTTAGATAAGATTAACACAGCTGTTAAATTGACATGGAGTCTCATAATTAAATAGAAGGTTTTTCGAAGAATCAATAATTCACAATACTTGTAATTCCTCAGGGGTCATCTTTACTTTTTAACGTAAACAGTGAGTGGTAAAACAAATGTATTATAAATGTGTTCTGGTAAATATCAAGGTATTTTATTATGTAATGATTAAGTAATTACAACTACTTTAGATGATTTGTTTTTTATTATAAACGCTATATGTGTGTCAATACAGGAAGACATTAGTTTAATTTCGTTTTATGTACTGGGTCTACTTATAATAAAAAGTAACTGACAATGTCTAATTCAACCAAGGACACCAAACAACAAAGAAACGAAACGAGACTAAAATATATATATAAAACTTTCGACTTGAACTGGATCTCGGGCATAATAATATCTAGTGGTATGCAAGTATTGGAGACTCTAACAATTCAAAAATATTAAACAGCGGTCCCTTAACACAAGAGAAAATATGATATTGGGTTTCTTTTTTCGATTATATAGGATATTAATGTAATTTTCAAGATATGTTAAAAACACTATTTGCCCATAATTTTACGTTATATTTAACAAAAAACGGTAATTAATCGTACGTGTTATAACATTGGTATTTCTTTGTTTCAAACATCATGCAGTGCAAATTATTAAAACAAAATTATTACCTGTATTACAAGCCAAAATTAAAGCTTTAAGATAAAGAATTGAAAAAATAATTTCATCAAAATTCTGCTTTTGTTCAAATTTAAACCGTTTTAAAACAAAAGTTATAATACAATATTTGAAACTGATATTAAATTTTTTGTCATGGACCTGCATTTGAAAAGAGAATTTTGTTATTTATTTTACTTTTACAAAAATGGTGAATTTGAATTTAGTTTTTTTAACAGTCTCCAATGGGGTTCACCTCTGTACCACGTGGTCAATGCCTCTTAACGTTTGTGCGGAACATTTTGGAAAACGTCGTTTTTACGGGAAACGTCATCTCATGCGATTCCATATCCATTGGAAACAAGCGTTTCGCAGACACGTTAGAAGGTATCACGTAGTACAGCGGCGAACCCCATTAAAAACGTTTCTTTTTAAAATTTGTATTATTTTTCTTAAATAAATTATCTTTTCAAAGATGTTTTATTTATTTGTTTTCTTCGTAAACATACTTTTTATAAGTTTTTTTGGTAAAAATGATCTTATTTAAACATTCTATCTGTGTATCTACTTATTCGTTATTATCGGATGTTTTTATCAGAAATAACGAGTTCATTTTGTAAATTTTGCTGTCTCTACTTCCTTTACCAAAGACACACAATAAGAGAACGATCTACCTGTTACAGTATTTAAATCAGATTAGTTTGCACCGTACAGATAAATTATATATTATGATATAATATATGTACCTGTGGTCTACCAATAATTACGATACATTTACACATTTTTTATGTTTATTTTTTAATGTTGTTTGCTGGAGTAGTAAAGTAAACAATAAATAGATTGTGTCATTTCCACAACCAATGAACTGAAATCGAAAGGCGTCATTGTATTTTCAGAATAACTTCCTTCACATATAACATGTGATAAAAACAACATGTTTTGCATATTTAAAAAAAACATCAAACTTTTATTGTAATAAACTCCGAGTGTTGCATCACTAAATACAAATAATCGATAAGGACCGTATGTTTTAATTTTATTATTTACAAACAGTTAACACATGTGCCTCATCAGTTTCACTGTCGTCTGATAGCTCAAGGACACTTACAGCTATATATAACACGAGGAGATATATAAATAGCTACTAGTCTATATAATAAGTAATGTCATCGGAATGTGTGATATTTTCATTTGAATTCATTGTCTGTGTTTTACAAAAGTACTTTAACCATATCCCTGGATGCTTCTGACTTGAATTAATTGTCCTTAATCTACAAAAGTGTTTTAACCATATCCCTGGACGCTTTTTATTGATTGTATTGTAATTTTTCTAGAGAAATACTTTAACTAAATTCCTGGAGTACGGTTACCATATTCCTTAACCCTTTTCAATTACTTAATAACATAAACATTTCACAATAGTTTCGACATAAAAAGTACTACAATCTTGAGCTTTAAAATTGAAACCGAAAGATCATTTAATTACAAATATAAATGTTGTTTATTGCTTTGCTAATGTAAAGTTACTTTTTATATTTGCAGATAAATGTGGACCCAGACCAAGAACGAGCGCTAACAAATAGCATTTTAAACATAACCTTTGCTGAATTTTATCCAATAGGAAATTTCTGCTGCAGAAATAACACCCGAGTAAAAGTGGACGTTTGAGGAATAAGTGAAAGAAAGTACAACCTGAATGACAGACTGGATAAATTGTTTGATATTGTTAACTGTGATATATTTATTTAGATTAATCAAACTGATGCATATCTGAAAGAATTTCGCCATTTCGTGAATAAGATACTGATAAGAACTTGAATTCTAATTAAAAAGATGAGCAAAACTATTCCATGGCTTTACCAGTTAATTGATTCTGTTCAACCTGTACATGCCGCCATTAAAATTAGTTGTTTCTAGTGTTTCGAACTTTGTTTCGTTACGTGTATTGATATTTTGCTTTTGATAAAAGCGTGATCGTATTGGCGGCGATGATAGCTCAACTTACTGTAATGCACTGTACAATGCATTATATATTTACAAATAATTGATATTCTTAAGAGATTTTATTTTTGTTATGTTGTTTGTAAAAAGTTATTTATTTATTATGCAAATAATATTTGCAGTGAATTATTTATTAAACTTTTTTATATAAAATGAAAACCTGATAGTTATTTTAGTATAAATACTAACCTATACTATTAACAAACTGCACCTAATCATATATGACTAAGCCTGGATCAAGTCCTTCATGTTCACCTTAAGATGACAAATTTATTATAGAAAAAGGAACAGCACTGTTTACATATAGTAAACCTTTTGTTTCATAAAACATGAAGCATATGCATTAATACGTAAGAGTTCAATGACATTTTTTTCTTCCATCAAAAACAATTTTTTTTAAATACTCAAATACTCTTTGTCAAACAATGTGTTTTTATTATCTATGTTCTATATTCAATGATGCCCACACAAAGTTACATACATTATGTATACAAACAAGCTGTTGCTGTTTTACACCTATCTCATTTCAGATCCTTTGTACGAGCTTGTTAACTCTTCGATCAATCTAAGCATAAGGCAAACATTACAAATAAATAATGTGTCTGTTAATAATAAAACTTTATTCAGTTAACATTCACTAAAGATGTTGCACAAAACTTGGTGAAAAAAATGAATTAAGTTTGTTTTTAATACTACATATACATATGTTTAGAATCAGTGTTTAAACACTCTAGCAAAGGATTTTGACTGATTTGACGGTGTAACTATCATTCTGTTTTGTATGATGGGTTTGGTTTGTTTAACCTTTTTTGATCAGCCAATCCAAAGCAACCTACTACGGCAAGAAAAACCCCTTGTTGACTCAAACAGCTGGACAAAATTCTAAACTGTATTGATGGTTGATTGCAATAGTGTTTACGTCACAATCAAAATACAATGTTTTATATCTAAATACTTAACACAATTTAAGAAAGTCAAAGTGTGTCTGCTGTCTTTCAGGATAATCAACAAAAGTCAGAACATGAATTGGTACGTTTGTTTGTTTACTTGATGGTATTCGGACAGAGCGTAATTATAATGAAATCAAAAGCAAACGTACCAAATCAAAAACAAACACACTAATCCATGTCCGAATCACAATCCAGAAGCAAAGTAAAAACTTTGGAACTGAAACGTTAGGTTGGACACGTGAACTTCCACCAGGGAAGTGAGGTCGGGTGCTCCGGAAGGATAAGCACCTCATGTTTAGCTAGCTACACCCGCCACGTGTATAAGTAAAACTGTGTGAAAGGAACATGGAACTACGAGACGTTAAATATATCCAGGGCAATCCTGGACACAGAAACATCAAACTTATCAACAATACTGTAATGGCGGCCATAAAACGTTTCGAGGGCCTTGATAAGCCTAGGCTTGCAATATCCCTGAGTCAACAATTTATTTGCAAGCAGCCTACTTCGTTGTACGAAGTCCCCGTAGTGGTAACAAGCTCTGCCATAGTGTATTAATTTGGAAAACATTTACACCATAAGCAGGAGAAGCAGGTATATTGCTGCATAAAAAGGGAAAGTTGACAATAGAAAAATTGAAGTCATCACGTTTGTCATAAAGTTTCAAATGTAGCCTTTCGTGTGCGTCATAATTCAGGTATAGCAGAACTTAAATTATATTGGCCTGTCCTTTTAACCTTTAATTTTTATTTCGTCAGTCGCTGCATATCCTAACATTTTTCATGTATTGCGTGGACCCTTTTATATAAAAGTTTCCAATGAAAGGTCAGCGGTCAGGTCAATGTCGTTTATCTATACTATGCGATTCGGTGTTAATAAACAATCTGCCACCAGATCGTGGACTGACTTAATCTATAATCACGCCATTTCACGCTTGTCCTCGTTATACCAACCCTTATTTTAAGATAGAGTGTAGCATCAGATTGTGAACGACCTATAATAACGGCGTGCCGTGTCTGTATATAATCACGCCTTCCTACGCTTCATTTGTTACAACAGCATATACTCGCTGTATCAATCTCCATCAGATCGTGAACGACCTTGACATACCGACAATCAGCTTATCAATATTGCTTACATAGGTACATTTCAACAATCAGCTTATAGTCGTGTATCTACATGGTCATATGATTCAATAAAGAAGTAAAACATACATCAAACAAAATGTATATATGAGTCAATACCTTTATGAATTTTATTATAATCCAGGATTACAGATGAGTTTATTTCTGTCACTCCTTTTGATAAACTAGACAATAACGACGATATGTTTGGTGCCCGTCTAAAGTCGGGAGAATTACATCCAGTGATCTGTCAATTTTGTCTCTGGTTTCCTTTCTTTTTACCTTTGTGGTTTAGGTTTCTGCTTTTATGCCAAGTAAATTGTATTTTTCTATTTGAAGCGAAAACTATACTAATTTTTTACCGTGAAATTCTGAGAAAATGACGTCAAAAAATTTCGGATATTTTTTCCATGAATGAAAGCACCTGTTTTCATATTCATGTATGACATTTAACTTGAATCTCGGTATAACTAACTGCTCATCGAAAAGCCACATCTTAATTTCACAATCAAAGTTTTTACTTTGCTTTTGGATTGCGATTTACACGTGGATAAGTATGTTTGGTTTTTTTTTTTTCATTTAAGTGTAAATGTTGTTAAATACATAAAGGTAAAAACAAATTGAAGATGATGTGACGTAGTATAAATCGTACATACCGTCAACATCGATTTACAATGATCAGTAAACATGACTTTATCACGGTTCTGTGCATATTATTAAGATTTGTGTATATTTAGTCAGAAACTGTTTTTTTTTCAAGATGGAAAAATTTAAGTTTGCTTAATAAAACAGAAACATGAAAATCCGTTTAAATTGCCTATAAGTTTTGTGTTTTGCCTGACGTGCTACATTTCAATTTTATTGAATCTTAAACTTATGTTTATTTTGTCGAATCGTCTCTTGTCGCGGAGTCAAATGGAATCTGCTGACAATTTACAAAATAGAACTTTTTTATTCCGATAAATTAAAATTGCGTGTTAAACATACTAATCAATGTCCAAATTACTATCAATAAGCAATATAAAAACTTTGAAACTCATAAGTTAGGTTAAACACGTGAACTGCCACTAGGAGAGCGAGGCAGGGTGCTCCGCGAGGGTAAGCGCCTCCTGCTAAGCTACTAAACCAGCAATCAAAATAAGTGAAACGAATATGCATGGGACGTCAAATATATCCAGGGCAGTCCTGAACACAGAAATGTCAAACTTATCAACAATACTGTGATGATGATCATTAAACTTTTTGAGGACTCTGGTAAGCCTAGGCTTGCAATATCCCTGGGTCAACAATTTATTTGCAACAGCTTGCTTCTTTGTATAAAGTTTACATTTATTTAAGATTTGTCAGAGGTAAAATAGTGTATTATTGTTTATATTTAATACTCCGAACACAATTTAGACAGAATATCCTGAATCAGTGAATCAGGAAAAATACACCAACCGTAGACAAGCTTACTTCTCGAACTGTACGCATGTGTTCTTCCTGATCGAGATTCGGACCCAGGCAGTTATTATGAAAAACGTTGTGATCCATGAGCCAGCGCTTTGGACATTTTGGGCTACCGAGATTCTATGCAATAAATGAATTAATTATGTAACAGTAATGTCATGTGTAAAATAAAGTTGTCCTCTGACAATTAAAGTAATAATGGTAATAAGAAAGATTTGTTCAAACTGTGGCGAGAAAAATCCTAAATCATTGTTTGTTTATACGTGCATAAAATAGATATGTAAAAAACATGAACACCTGTCACCGATACGTGGGAGGTTACATTTTGTATTTTACAAATGTATGACGTAAAACTGAAATGTCAACTTCACAAAAAAACCGATGTTTTAATATAATACTATGTACAGATTCTTGTGTACAAACTAAATAAAGAGTTGGGAAGGTTTGACATGGACTAATTGAGTGTCAGACTACTTTTTAAAGTTGTTGAAGATTTGTAAACATCTCCTGATTGATGAATCTCTATTCGATGCTGAATTGATTGATTTTATGGCCAGAACAACAGCAGCAAATAAAATGTTCAAAGTTATACTACTTTGTTATCCATCCATTACCCATGGTTCATGAATGCTGAAGTTGTAGACTTAAGTTGATAGAATCATTTTACTTAATGAGATTTAACACTTTAGTTAAGAGAAAATGGAGAAATCAACAACAACGTGTTAAAAACATTGGCACGTGAATTTGTTCTTGACATTGGTTGCTTAGCAATCCTTTCGCCATTTTCATGAAAAGCTTGCTTATCTCGTAATGAGATCACGTGATTATAAACCATTAGGTTTCTGTCAAATTGCTAGATTTACTTCTATATTTAGGTATAAAATCACGTGACTTACATACTGCACAAGGACTATTAAATCTAACCTTGATGTTATGACGTGCTAAGTGTTTGGTTGTTTTCCTGGAGCCTATACGATACAAACTCTATAAATGGTGATATTATTCTACATATGTTTTACCCTTTACTAAAGTGAAGGTTGTCTATCCTCCTAGCTATATTTGTATGTTAATCATGAATCTAAATGTCGAGTTTGCACTTGTATTTGAAAAATAATTTTCCCAAACATGACCTTTACTTTTCAGGCAAATAAATCAAAAATTTGAATATCACAAATTTACACGATATTCGTGTACTGATAATATTCGCAATTGCAATCCAAAAAGCAAAGCATGTTTAAACTGGCAGCTTAAGTTAAATTTGTCAACTTCCACTACGGAAGTAATGTCAGGTGCTCCGGAAGGTAAAAGCACTTCCTGTCGAATTTATTTATCGTTATCGTTCGCAATCTTCATTTGCATTTTATCTTAATGTTGTACTTTATAAACTTCAGAAATATAATGCATGCATAATTCTTATATTTCCTCCTTTTTTTCTTTAAAACATCAGAAGGAACATGTACTGAACTTGAAGTACCGTTCATCCGTAATCCCATAATTCAAAATTTAATAAAATAAAACGACATATTTTGTAATAAGTCGGACATGATATTAGTTTTAGTATAGACTAAAATAGAAACAATTGGTTTTAATTTTTTTTAATTTAATTAAATGAAATACTCAAATCGTGATTTTCATAAATTAGGGAAATTGGTTTCAGAGCTTTAAAGAAAAATAAAACCGCCTTGGGTGTCTCATTTGATATATTTTAAGTATCCTGAACATGTAAAAGAGCTATTATATGTAATAAATTATGAAACATTACTCTTTATGTTACAGTATTTATTATGAAACGGAACACTTCAAAGTTTAAGAGTCAAGAGGGTTTTTATATCAATTTACTATGGATTGAGTGGACAAATTTACTTTCTTTAACAGCTTACAATTATATGAGGTCGTTTTGGTAGTTAAATAAAAAGGTCTGAATTCGATGCTGTCAGTTCTTGGGTGGTGGGGAAACCAAAAAACGCGCACCTAAGACATAACCACTCATAATATAATGTGTATGTATATGTAGCTGAGTGGAATATGCTATGGAAAACAAAAATCTATTTGAAATATGCACGCCTGTGATTTTGGCTATTTGCGGTCAGAAAGTGTTGGAAACTACATTGTATACAGTATACACATATGGAACATTCCACATTAAAGCAGTATATGCAAACGTCACACTAACCATTTTAATTATGTAAACTAGATAGTTTACCATCTTAGGATTGATTGGAGATGTTCATCTAGTCAATCAATACGAAATCCTTATTATGTCAATGTAGGTTCCATTGCGAGCGACGACAAGACAGACACTTGTCAGTGGGAAGGGACGGAGTGGTTAAGGTGATACCCCGCAAACCGAAAATGCTTCACCGCTGTGGGATCCATCCTAAGTGTTTCCTTGTCATGACCCTCTACCCTCTGTGAAATCGTGGTGAAAAATACTAGCATTCTGAATGCCAACTTAAGTGGGCGATAGTAAATAGAAGATCATCACTTGAAAAAAAATCAATGATCTCATGAATCTTTGGGGGTTTTTTAAATGTGAAACGTCTCATGCCGAGTGGATAAGTTCATGAACTTTCGAGGAATCGACTTTCGGCAAAAAAACTGACATATTTTCTGCCACTGCATATGGCTCGTAGCTGAATCTGATTCTTTATTCTGATAAAATGGCTAAAACGCCGGTGGTGCAGATTATCATTACGGCTTATAAGTAAAAAATAAACCAATGGAAATCCAGCAAAATAGACACGGCGAAATACAGACAGAATGTTATAGTAGTATAAACGTAATAGACACGGCGAAATACAGACAGAATGTTATAGTAGTATAAACGTAATAGACACGGCGAAATACAGACAGAATGTTATAGTAGTATAAACGTAATAGACACGGCGAAATACAGACAGAATGTTATAGTAGTATAAACGTAATAGACACGGCGAAATACAGACAGAATGTTATAGTAGTATAAACGTAATAGACACGGCGAAATACAGACAGAATGTTATAGTAGTATAAACGTAATAGACACGGCGAAATACAGACAGAATGTTATAGTAGTATAAACGTAATAGACACGGCGAAATACAGACAGAATGTTATAGTAGTATAAACGTAATAGACACGGCGAAATACAGACAGAATGTTATAGTAGTATAAACGTAAAAGACACGGCGAAATACAGACAGAATGTTATAGTAGTATAAACGTAATAGACACGGCGAAATACAGACAGAATGTTATAGTAGTATAAACGTAATAGACACGGCGAAATACAGACAGAATGTTATAGTAGTATAAACGTAATAGACCCGGCGAAATACAGACAGAATGTTATAGTAGTATAAACGTAATAGACACGGCGAAATACAGACAGAATGTTATAGTAGTATAAACGTAATAGACACGGCGAAATACAGACAGAATGTTATAGTAGTATAAACGTAATAGACACGGCGAAATACAGACAGAATGTTATAGTAGTATAAACGTAATAGACACGGCGAAATACAGACAGAATGTTATAGTAGTATAAACGTAATAGACACGGCGAAATACAGACAGAATGTTATAGTAGTATAAACGTAATAGACACGGCGAAATACAGACAGAATGTTATAGTAGTATAAACGTAATAGACACGGCGAAATACAGACAGAATGTTATAGTAGTATAAACGTAATAGACATGGCGAAATACAGACAGAATGTTATAGTAGTATAAACGTAAAATAGGCAATTATTGACTTATATAAATATGATGTGTTTCTCTGAGTTTCAAAAACCTTGCATCAACGGGCTTCCGTATATATGCTCCCATAATTTTTAAGTTTTTATGATGTTAAGTTTTTAATTATTATTAAACCCTGTGTAATTATGTTTATATGCACATGTTTAATTATCAAAGAAGAAACCACAAAAATAATTGTCAGAAAAAATGAAAACAAATATTGCATCATCTTTTTTATGGATTACTGCTTAGCATGGCTGACATATCCTATTACATGATTGAATGAATATATCTGAACAAAATACGTAACGTAACTGTTTAATTCAGTGTTAGCAAAACGGATATTGCATCATACAAAAAAGTTTGGTATCTTTTGTCACAGTTCTAAACTAAATACAAATGAAACCCCATTAAAAAAAACACAAAAAACAAACAAACCAAGCTGTTATCTGAAGTTTATTTTTATGATCCGTTGTGGATTATACATAAATTATTTTTATACTGGTAAGAACAAACATTCTGTTTCACTTTTAATCTTAATTTTTCAATATTGTTTTTTAAATAATAAAAATTAATATATTTTAAAAAGATTGCATTTGTTTTGTTTAAGTGTAAGGATTTTGAAAAGGTTTTTGGAAACGATTAAGGTAAACATGGACCAATATGTTTGTGGATAATAAATTATTTCACAAAAACGTTAAAATGAATATTGTATGCCAATATTTCCATATTTAATCTCGGATTTTGACCAGCCACAAATATTTATTTTGTCCAGATTTATTGCAGAAGGAGTGTATATGATATGGACTTCTTTGGCTCTTTAAATGCAACGAAAATTTTCTAACGCATCAATTAAAAGTTTCAACCTTTTGAGTGACAGCTTTTTGAAATTGCCAAGTTTCACATCTAGCTACACCCTTGAGATGTGTAATCAATTTAGGGAATAAAAGTATGGGGCATCAAATATATACAAAAGTATACAAATAGATACAAAGACATCATATTTATCAACAATATTGTGATGACGACCATAAAATATGGATATCAGTAAAACCGTCTCTGTACAATGGATATTTTTGTCCTTGTTGGTTTTATTTTGATGTCATTTACCTGTTAGGCCAAATAGGACCTTTTTATCATATATACTCCTTAGATTACCATTCTAACGTATAATAAAACCAATAAGTGTGTAAATTGTTACGTAAATTTTGGGTTTTTTTCTAGAAGTGACCAGCGTTATATATCCCGTTGGTCTGATGATTTGCAATATATTTTGTTCAGGCAATGATGAAATAGGATTGAAAATCTAATTAATGCTCTATCGTATTAATAAATCAGTAATAAAAATTGAAGAATTAAGTTTTTATTAAATTTTGAACAGTATATGTCATCAAGATATAAGTTTTAATTACGCATGTTGATAGCTGAATAGAATATTTCATAAAAAATTCCAAAGTAGCACGTGGCAGCTACCTACATAGCATGATAGTTATCTAGAATTTTGTTTCTTTGCCAATGAAACCGCTTGTTTTGGATAAAATCCATATGGAAAACATCCATGTAATATTAAACGTTTGTTAATAGGATTTTTTTTAATATTTTAGGACAACCTAAGAGAACATTTTATTTCACTTATTTAACAAAAGCGTTATATTAACTTTGACTGTTATTGCTTATAGTTTAAGAGATGTTTCTTGTAATAAAAAATGTTAAAAAGCACGTTTTAAAATTGTAAACAATTATTTATTTTCAAATTTTGTTATTGTACATAATTTCAAAAGTAAAATGTTCTAACATAAAAACAAACCAAAAGAGATATACAAAGGCGTTTTTGCGTCAATTGACATTTCATTTGCGTCAAACAAAATTTTATTATGTACAATTTCAATTCTGTATAAGGAAATTAAATTATCAGTTTGACTTTCACGTTCTAGCTACTATATAGTCTTAATTTACATTATTAAATCATGTTATAAATTATTATTATCATTATTAACTTCGCAAATGAAGGATGTCCTTTAGCGCGTGATGATTTTTTTTCAGATAAAAAAATAAACATACAAAGATAAAAAACTTGTGCATGTAATAACTATAACTCAACCAAAGATATTTTTAAAAAATATTTTGTTTTTGCAATTCTTTGGGCCTTGGGGGTTGAATGTCATGAATCCTGTGGTTCCGGATCGCAGCACTTCTGACCGCCCATGTTAGAATCCTACAAGGGTAGATTATAGTGTTAGAAAGTTTGACAGTTCGCTTGCCTAAATATTTGTAATTTTTTATTTTGTAAGATAGTTAACAAATAGCAAAACAAATATCTGGCTTTTGTATTACAAAATCAATAATTTTCTAAGAATTTTCTGAATTTAAATCTGACAAAGTTGATGTTTTTTATTTTAGTTTTAAATACAAACAGGAATTCTGTGTTGTTTCAAAAGATAACTTTTATCCCAAGACATTTACATTCAATTTTTTTTTTATTTTAATAACTTCATCCTCTTCCTTTTAAAGTGCTGTTTTATGATTGATCGATCAATCCTTTGAATGTTTCTCAATAATAATAATAATTATATAACTATATAATGTTTGATTTTATTTTATTTTCAAACACAATTATGTAATCGGTTTATTACAAGGAAATAGTTATTTTGATGATATATTGCATGATTTACTTTTTGTCTCAAATTCATAGAAAGATCATTTGTTCTCAAATATTTAGGGGTGAAAATCAACAAAAAATACTTGTACATCAAAGTATTGTTTCATTGACTGTTTTTGAACGATACGATCTCATTCTAAATTTAAGATAATTCCTTGTATTTTATTCCCCTGTTTAAAAGAAATGTTTTTTTCTGTTGAAATATGGATTCCTTTTATTATCAGTATTGTATTGATAGTTTGTAATTTTAATTCATATTTAATGAAAAATTGAGTGTTTATCAAAACTTCAAACATTTATTCCTTTATAATACAACCTCTATAGATTGAATTTTACCAGACTTTTTCACAGGAAAGAATAGCATATATTTTCGCGCCAAATGGTTTGACGTCGGTATAGTAAACACTGTGTTTGTTTTGACGGTTTCTTTGTTTGCAAAAGTACAAATTCCAAAGTTCAATTTTTCTTCTAGACATATAAACATAATGTATTAGATATTACGATATAAACAGTACACGCGGGATAATTGGAAGCCTATCAAATACTATCAATGAAAAAACTATTCCGTTGGTCAAGTTTATGTCAAAAATTGACGTGATTATTTCAAATAAAACCGTACCAAATATTTGAACAACAAAGACATAATGACAAAATGGCATTTTAATTAGGTCTATGTTGAAAATTATCTTAAAAGTGTCACAAGACTGCAAAAGAAGTCGTGTGACTACAAGGTCTATTAGAGATCTGATAAAACTGATGGAATTCTTCCAATTACTCGACTACAATACCGATCATGACGGACAGATTTACGGACGAGTAATTACAAATGTAAATATACACACTGATGAGAAAATTGTACATTATATTTGACCTCCTTGTGCTACAATTTTTTTCTGTTTCTGGTTTTAATTAAAAGATAACATAATTAGTAATTTTGAGTTTGTTAATGTTCTCTATCACGCATGGTAAAACCACCATGAACAGTGTGATACCGCACTGTGTTCTGTTTGACGAAGTAAGATGATGCAACACCTTGTAATGTTTTGTATAAGTTAAGTTTGTTAACTTTACAGTACAGACTTGTCCAAAGTTTAACACTGAGCTATCGACGAAAGGAGTCGAGTGGGCGAGGTGACAGAGAAGTTGTCAAGAGGCAGATAACAACTGCTTACATATATACCTAATGTGATGATTTGTCGAAACGACACTAACTCGTAGCTTAGTATGAACATTCGAAATGGGTGTACGTAATGACCAATAATTATCTCATTTTAATATTTTCTCGTTGTAAGTTCATATTATTGGCCAAAAAATGACCTACTGTCGGTTTACTGTGCTGGAGAGAAAGGAATAACGCTAATATCTCAAAGATTTGAATGGCACAGTTAAAAATCAAATAATCATTTACTTACATGAGCCGAGTCGTTGCTAATAATCCTTATTTCGATCTAATCCGTGCATTATAACTCCTTTAATGCACCAAAACGTGTTTTGGGTGGGTGTTTACAATGGTAAAAATTTTGACAAAATGGCGGAGTCTTTCGTGTGACGTAATGATGACGGAAGAATTTATTATTTACGTAGGTTCGCGAGGGGTACAATGAAGGGTAATTCAAAGGTCGGGTTGAGTTTTAAAGTTTGAATTTACGTCAATTTTTTCGAAAGTTTGAAAATACAGAAAGGTAGTTCACCTTATAACTTTATTAAATCGATTTTGGACATCCCGGTTAAGCAAAAATCAATCCGTTCTTGAGCTGCACTAACCTACGTAAATAGTCGACTCTTTCGTCATGACTACATAACATAAAGAACCCCGCCATTTCGTAAAAAAGATTACTATTGTAAACACCCACCCAGAATATATTTTGTCGCATAAAACGATATATTAAGCAAGGATGGAACCGAAACAGAAATTTTCAGTTACGACTCGGCTCATGTAAGTAAAAGAATCATTGAATTGTATCCGTCGTATTGAAATTTATAGAGTATTTTGCGATCTCGCTTTCTCCGAAATAGGCTAAATAAACAGTAGGAGTGACTTGGGCAATGTATGGTGTAGAAAAACAAACATATCAGCCCTTTTTCAAATCACAATCCTAAAACATAAGGGCAAAAAGTTTGCAAACTGTAAAAATACAGTTAGACAAGTAAATTTTTCTCAGAAAGGTGAGTTCATGTGTTCCGGAAGGGTAGACACCTGTTTAGCTAGCTACACTGCACGCGTGTAATAAAAAATGTAGAAGGAAAGCAACATAAATCTTAGCTACGCCAAACATATCCAGGGTAATTCTTAATTAGTAGCGGATATTATGTCTGATTTGTGTCTAATAATTTCTGTTTGGCTGCTGTACTAACTGGAACAAAAATGATAACATAACGAAACATTGCTTCGCAAAAGCCGCGCAAATGTTAAAGGACTAAATTCCAACGGCGGAATAAATAAAGGAGAAGGAAAAAAGTTTTGTATGTAAATTAATTTTAAAATGTATGTGTTTATCGACTACTGGTTGTAAATTAAAGCAGACATACCAATCCCTATCCGACCGACAATTCTAAAGCAAAGTTAAAAACTTCGAAGTTGGCAAATTAGTTGAAGTCACCAAGGAAGTGAGACAAGGCGCTCTGGAAGGGTAATCGCCTCCTGATTAGCTAGCTACACCCGTCACGTGTGTAATTAAATAAGAGAAATATCGTTTGCTCTTCCATAGTGCCATAACCTTATTGTTACACACCTCTTTTGTTCTTATTCAACTTTTTATTCAAGTGAACTCCCTAAGTCGGTAGTTTTCAAAATCAGTGGTACCATCATGGCCATATTGCCTCTACATAAGTACATCTCATGATTTTCAAATTGTTTTCTTATATTAAATTCAATTCTTTATTTTAAATGTCAAAAGTCTGATTTCATTGATGACTAATATATTTACATTTTATGTAAGTATTACGAGAAGGAAAAAACACTTGAAGTCTCTCAATTCCTTATAGTAGCAGTAATGTACTTGTTATTGTGAAAGATCGTGTATTCATAAGACACAAGACATGGATAATATAAATTGGAGCGGCATGGCGTATGACATTCTGATCTCCGGCACTTATTAAACATGTGCCATAGAGGCAGACTCTTCTTTCATGTATGGATATCTCATGTTACCATGACATCTTATTAAAAGATCCATTTGGTATTTTATCTGATTTTAAAATTCTTCATTTTGAAATTTAAAATTATCTTTGCCTACAAGATTTAAAATTAAGTTCACAGAAGCCGAGGCCTAACTCTTATAATAATTTCTTAACTTAGATTACTCTAAACTAAAAAACTGTATAAGTTCAAATTAAAATAATTTGGCAACTTTAATTTAGAAGACCAATTTAGGCATTTAGTTTTATCGAGCACAAATTATTTGTATTATAAATGATTGCCATAAGACATAATTACTGAACCAGGACTCGTTCTACTGCTCACTTAAATAAGATATTTATTTTATTAATCGGCCAGAAATCCCTGTCAGATAAGGTTATATAATCAATATAGTTGATAAGCAAATCGTTAAAACCGCTCTGATTTTTTGTACATGTTACGTTTTCAGTTATTTAGGAAGTTTGGTGTGGTAACTTTGAAGCGACCTTTAAATTTTTATACTCTTTTTATTAAAACAAGTAGTACCAAAATAATAATCATTTGTTAAAGAGTTCGTTCGTTGTATGGTAAAGCAAGACTTTTTTTTATTTCCGTCTTATGAACCACGGGTATTAAAATATTTGAGACCCTCAAATGGTACTATAAATACACTACTAAGTTACTTCAGTAACCGTCCTTAGTCCGACATTTTATAATCAGATGCCCCAATTTTGTTTGTCTTTTTTGTCCTGGCTTGTTTGACTTTTATTATGAATGGTTTTGGGTTTTCAGTTGAGCTGATTGTTGTAACTTTAGATTACGGATTTGTTTTACGCTAGATTACATTATGTTATTGAATATTTTACGGACTTGATATAAAAGCCGTTTATATTTCTGACAATATTTGTATCACTGTTGAAATTGACACAGAGACATGAAAAATAAAACATAAAAGCAAAAGTACACGTGTATGTGAACTCTTATCGAAATACTACAATAGCTTCAGAAGTAGACAAAAGTGATGGATTAAAATGTTACCACTGAAGATGTAATTATTAAACCGAGCGTGGAAGCTCACAATTAAAAATATTAAATACTTTTTCTCGTTAGGATTCAACAATAGCTACATCAGAACAAGAATAAGTTAAGTGAAATCGTTTAATTCATGTGTTAATGTATAGAACGTATTTATCAAACGGAGTGTAAAAATCTAAATTAAAAAACTAAGTAGATACACAACACAATTCCTTCATCTGTATTGTCTTTTAAACGAGCCAAATTTTTTTAAACTCGTAAATATAAAAAAAGACAATAGACATGTAAAGGTTCAAATCTTAAAGTCTCTAGTTTAACAATATGATTAATAAATGGAACATCTTTCATAAAAATAAGGAAAACAAATACATACATATTTGTTGAGAACACATTCTGTTGAACAACCAGCCCATGTATTGAAACGTTCACAATTGACTAAAAGTATTTTTCTAGGATTGAAATTGATACTTTCGTAGCGTTTGTAAAATATTTTTCCGATATCTCAATATCACAGAAAAAAGTATTTGATAATTACATAATTTCATAAACCCAGTTTTAATTTTACAGCACTAGACGGCCGTTTTGGAATAAAATTCCTCACCAGTAGTGCTTGGACCAAAATTGACGAATCCAAATACTATATCTCAATGAGAATCCACATGTTTAACCGAATTTGTCAGTTTTCAAACTAGGATTGTGATTTGAAAATGAATTAGTACAAGATTTTTGTTTTTGATCAATGTTATTTACATTATTTTGAAAGACATAATCATAAAAACAAACATACCAATCCATGTCTACATCACAGTCCCAAAGCAAAGCAAAACATTTTTAAACTGGAAAATTAACTTAAAACACGTAAAATTCCACAAGGAAAGTGATGCCTGGTGTTCCGGAAAGGTAAACACACCCTGTTTAGCTACCTACATCCGCAATTGCAACTTGTAATGAAAGGAAGATGGAACTATAGGACGTCAAATATATCCATGGTAGTTCTGTATACAGAGACATACATATTATATACACAGTGTGTATGTACAACCCTCAGTATCAGGTCGAGTCCTTTTTTCGTAGTCGTATCACTACGAGTCGCGCTTGCGCGACGAGTAGTGATACAGCTACGAAAAAAGGACTCGACCTGATACGAAGGGTTGTACATACACACTGTGTATATGATATTTTTATCTAACATTTCCTATTAGATAATTAAAATAATAAAAACCCAATACTTTATGTGAAAAAAATACATTTTACTACAGAAAACCACTGAACTCTGTTATGACATGTTTTGTAGTAATGACGTCATTGTTTACATTTGACAAATCGGAGATTCCACAATGACGTCACAATGAGAAGTGCACGTGTACTTTACCGCCAATGTTGTATCACCACAGTGTGGTGATACAAGATTCTGTATCACGCGTGTTCGATAAAACTTGTATTTCATCAAATACAAACAGCAAAACTAGTCTAATGTTAGATAAAATAAAGAAGTCCACGTGTTTAACCTAACGTGTCAGTTTCAAAGTTTTTACTTGTTTCTGGATTGTGATTCGGACATGGATCAGAATGTTTGTTTTTGAATTTATTTTGTTAATATTAACGGGTGCTCTGGAAGAATAACCATGTCAAGTCTTGTGTTTTGTTTGTATATATCATTCTGTTTGCTTTTAATATTTATCAACGGGGGACTACCTTTATGACTGTACCAGTTGTGTTTAAAACAATTTCAGTAGGAATACATACTACAATTAATATAATAATTACATATTATACCAGTGTTATTTTTACAGCCCTAGACGGTCGTTTCGGAATACAATTCCTCATCAGTAGGGCTTGGACCATAAAGTGTGAAACCATTTTTTAAGATGTTGAAAAGATACCCAAAAGAACAAAATATTTTACCAAATTTAGCTTAGCAAATACTTTGCATGAGGGAGTATGTATTAGTTTTTAGTTATGAATTGAAAGAACCAAAATATAAAAGGCACATTTTTAATTTTATTGATTTTTCGTTCTTGTTAGGATACAGTGAAACCTGCTATAGTGACCACCTTTTATATAAATACCATCTGTTCATTAAGTCCAGTGTTTAAAAGTCTTTAAGTACCTTATTTCAACCAAAAAGAGCCTTAATTAGAAATTTTAGATGAATAAGATATTTTAAACCACTGTACATAAACAAATACGTTTGGTCAACCAGTATACCGGATATATTTTTATACCTCATGGCAATGACATAATGTGAAAACTCCCATCTTAACCTGAAGTTATACTAAAATAGTTTGTTTTCATCTTGTTCTGAATTCATGTGCACATGATTTATTACGGAGGACAGTGCAGTTCATCAAAGAGAAAAATAGTTACCAAAACAGTACACTGGACCTTTTGTCGTTACAATTACACGGTTTCCGTAATACAGTAGATGACGAATTTTCCCGAAATTTGCCGAATGACTTTTATAGTGTCCATTTTTATCTCCGGAATCTGATAATTAGTAAACTCAATATGTTTATCTTGTATTGTTATTTTACCCTTCCAGAGTCCCCAGTCTCACTTTCCTGTTTCACCTAATGTGTCAGCATCAGGTTTTTTCTTTGTTTTGGTAAAGCTGTTTGGACATAGGTGTGTATGTTGATGTTTAATGTATAATTCACTTGTATTGTTTTATGTTCTTGCTTGTGTTTGATGTTGCGATGTACACGTGTTTCAGTTGCAATTTTCCTACTTCTGTTTTAGAGCTTTAATATGACTGTTCAGATTGTTTTTACTTAATGTAGTTACTTATACTAATATACATTTAGAAAAATAAAGTTTACGTATTCTTAAAGTAAAATCTAATTACAATCATTTGTATGTATTTGATGCGTGGTACATCAAAACATTCCATGCTTTGATAATTTTAACATTTAATCAGAGAAAATCCCGGAGTCAATACATGTTTAGAATATGAAATAGATTTGCATAATTCATTTTGTGACTTTAGTGTGAACAATTTAATTACTTTAATATGACACTAATCGGTAATATGACACGATGTGTCGGTAGTTCATTCAGTATTAAACTACATTAGTTAACCTCTGTTTGTTTTGGTATATTAATAGTAAACTAACATAAATGCCAACACATAGAAGAACCTATCAACTGCGAGACATGGCATCCACAAATCCCAAGTAAGCAGAGAATGAATACTAAATGCAAAAGGGGATCAAATGAAACAGAAGGAACGCATGAAACTCCATAACAAGCTTAGACAATTGCATTTTAACACTTAACTGTAAAGTCGTCGATGACGACGAGCCAGCTACAGTTATACAAAGCGCAATTTAATCTTTCTTTCAGACTGAAGCTATTAACGGTTAATTATTAACATCCGCCATTCAATCTGATAGATTTGAAGGACACTGTTCTACTAACTAACACGAAAAAAGTTAGTATAACGTATTGTCGTCAAATATTGTGGAACAAATGACAATGTGTACTTATATACTATGTGTAAATACATTTTAAATCTAAACATTCAAGAAAAATTAACATTAAAGAATAAGCATGTTATACATTGATTGTATAGGTAATGGAAAACTGGTTTTTGACGCCGATCTTGTATAAATATTTTTTATTCTCGGATGGTGGAAACAATTCGTATCGTACACTGGTCACATAATGTAATAACAAACAATCAAAAATAAATACACTTTATACCAATCCATGCCCAAACCAAAATCCCGAAGCTTGCAAATTAAACTCCTGAATTTCCACCATGGAAGTGAGACCGGGTGCTCCGGAACGGTTAATACCTCCTGTCTAGGAACTTCCACCATGGAAGTAAGATCGGGTGCTCCGGAACGGTTAATACCTTCTGTCTAGGAACTTCCATCATGGAAGTAAGACCGGGTGCTCTGGAACGGTTAATACCTCCAGTCTAGGAACTTACATCATGGAAGTAAGGCCGGGTGTTCCGGAACGGTTAATACCTCCTGTCTAGGAACTTCCATCATGGAAGTAAGACCGGGTGCTCCGGAACGGTTAATACCTGCTGTCTAGTAACTTCCACCATGGAAGTAACACCGGGTGCTCCGGAACGGTTAACACCTCATGTCTAGCTAGCTTCACCCGTCACGTGTGTAATCAAAATTGGGAAGAAATGGAACATAAAACTATGAAATATATCCAGTGTAATACAAAAACGTCACACATCAAATATATCGTGATAACAGCCGTTTTGAGAGTCTTGCTCAGCCTTGGCTTGTAATATCTTTGCATCAACAATTTATTTGCAAGAAGCTGACCTCAATGTATATAGATGCCATAGTGGGAATTAACTCTACCATAGCGCATTAATTGTGAAACAGATACACTATAAGCAGGAGAAGCAGGTATATTGCTGCATCGAAAACCACTACCTTTCGTCACACTAGAATCTGGCAAAGTTGATTGGACCCCAATCGATGGAAGGCGCCATGGTAATTAAGCTGGTATTTTAGTGTTCTCGGCCTAACCCTTAACCTAACCTGTTGTATAGGACTGAAATGAAATGTACAACAAAATCGAGCGAATGTTGACTTGTTTGCATATATCAAAATGTTACTATGTATTTTAAATTGTTTTGGAACGACGGTATGTTATTTTATTGCGTGTTTTATGAGCCAACATTGCAATGTTTATTTACAGGTTTACACTGAAATGTAGATAGCTTACCGTGCGTGAGTGAGGTACGTTTGTAGATGGATAACTAACCGTGCGTGAGTGAGGTACGTTTGTAGATGGATAACTAACCGTGCGTGAGTGTCGTATGTTTGTATCTTTTTGTATCGCGTGTCATTTCCGGATATAAAAGAAAATACCATGTTTATTTTTGGAAAGTCTGTATAGGTGGTTTACGGTTTGTTTGCTGTTATCTGTTTGGAAGTACATCACTAGGGAATGATTTGTTGATGTCATTATCTTCAGATTTTTATATTGTTACATCTCTGTATTGAACTTATGACGTTCAGTGTCTATCTTGGTGAAATCTCAAGCGTCAGAAACGTAATTATTGTCTTGTATTGCAGGATAGTCAACCAACAAAAACCTGATCAAATTAAGTAAAATAAAAGTCATCACATTATCTATTTCAAATAAAACACTAAAGATTGCCTCAATGAATTCCAATTACAATCAACGCCTTTACAGATACATCGTAGTATATCGTATATATATATGTATAGACTAAGACCCGGGAGTGGAAAATCAATTTATTTACCATTTATTACGTCTTTTATTCATTTATTTACATGAACTACCTCGATTATTATATATTTCAATTACCATAACTAATTAACACAACACCACACATGACCAATAATTACCATATTATGATATTACTACATCAGTCCTAGTATGTGTTTTATTTAAAGATTGAAGTAATGATGCTTTACGACCCTTTATGACATTTATATCTGCCCGAGGTGATGGGAGTCGCATTGATCTGTAAGGTGGATCATTAAACAATTCGGATAACAACACCGCTATGAAGATAGTGGACTTTTAAAATAAATGAATATAACATTTTCATTTTCTTTATAAAAGTAGATCTAGCATATATTTAAATTTTATGTATAATGAAAAAAGGTACTAAATGAAATTTGATACACCTCATGTAAACAGAACATCTCCGATTTGATTGAAGATATTGTCCCAGTCGGCCATCAAGACTAAACCAAGGTGGTGGATAGTTTTGCTTGATTGGACCACTGAAACAATATGACAGCTTTAGACTTTCAAGCGGACGGAATTGCAAGCAAAAAAAACCAAAATAATAATATTTTTTATAGTGCTGTAAAATTGAAACTGGTTTAATATGTAATTTAAACCACTTAGCCGGTATCTCTGCTGGTGGGTGTTTCCCCGAGGATATCACAAACGCAAGAGGCACTAATTGTATAATATTGTCAGAAATATACTATTTTTCCAATCATAGAAAAATTTAGAATTTTCTAAATCTAAATTTGCCGTAAATAGAATTTTAAATTCCTCAAAAATTCCCTCATCCAAACTATTTTCTTAGCTAAATTTGGTAAAATTTACTTTGCTCAATTGGGTATCTTTCCAAAATCTTGAGAATATTTTTGGTTTTATAATTTTGGTTCAAGCACTACTGATGAAGAATTGTATTCCGAAACTACGTCTAGTGCCGTAAATTAAAACTAGTAATATATGTCATCTAACACATCTAAATAATAAATTGTAGGCAGAACGCCTCAAGAAGAAGTAGTACACTTAAACTGGTTGTATAGAACAAACTGAAACATTTAATCTGATGAAGCGACTTAAGTGTCACCTGCATACATTTGGAAAAAAATAAAAAATAGCCATATAAAAACTAACTATTCTGCAAAAATATTTTAAGAAAGACTGAATATTTAAAAAAAGACTATTTTCAACTGAAAATCTGCGAAAATACTAAAATAAAGCTAAACTATGTTATTGTTGTACCTTAACATCAATTACGCATCGGAAAACTATAAATGAACATGTGTATAACACTATAAAAACTGTATAATGATTATCAGACTAAACTACGCATTTAATTGGGACAAGACTAATACACAGTAAAACCTTGATGTCTATTATTTACTAAACCATTTAAAGAAAGACACACACGCCTACACTATACCATCCATAATAAATAATTACAACAAAAACAAGAAATAGATATATGCATGTAGCCTATGGTATTGGATAGGCGGCTATTTATTCCTTAGTAATGTAAATATCCACATAAATATATATTACATGTAACCATAAATAATGCCCAGGATTAAAAACCAGAGATAAAACTAAATAAGTCAAAAACTCTGGAAAACCTTTGGGCTCTATGTTCCCAAAATAAATAATAATAATAAAAAAAAATGGTCTGACCAGTGTGAAGACCAAGGCTAGAATGACACGTACTTTAACAAACTTACTACATCTCACTTAAAAATCCGTGCATCACGCCTGACATACATAAACAAAGAATGCCACGCCCCCTAATTTAAATATTAAAGAACCAAACAGACAACAATTTTCTTCTATACTACGTAACGAAGAAAATTGTGAATTATTGCCACTATTTTTTCACTCGTTATAAATGAGCTGTAAACTTGAAGACTAATAATTCATGATTTGTGACTGGTCTAATAATTCATGATTTGTGACTGGTCTAATAATTCATGATTTGTGACTGGTCAAACCTTTTACGTTATGTTTCCATGAACAAAATTGGTCCACTATGATGCCAAGGGCAACAGACACTGATATTTGTATTCCTACGCCATAAAAACAATTAGACATTTTTCCATAATAAAAGAAAAATGTTTTAACATCTGTAATAATGGAAAGTTACCTCAAAATAACGTGATAATTCGCAAGTTCCAAAGTTATCAAGGGACATTATAATAAGGTTTTAATGTACACAAAAGATATATCTAAAAATGACCACTTTACTGTTCTTGAACAATAGAGTTGATAAAAAGAGGACAAACCGTGTGATTATTGTGTTGATATGGATGCATGCGCGATAATTTAAAACTGTGTCACTAGGTGATCTAGTTGCGACCGACATTGTCAACAGTAGTGCATACATCCTTTATTACATGTAACATTTCTATTTATAACTGACTACTTCGTAATAGTGTAAGATGACATGGATTGGTATGTTTGTTTTTGATTGAAATGTAGACGTAACAGCTAACAGTCTGCTCTTACTGCATTGTTACTTTAAACCATAGATAGTAAGTATAATAATGTCAACATACGTCGTAAAACATAGGTATATAGTATTTTGATGTGCTCTTAAACTCGAATTACATAATATGCTGTATGTCTTGTTAAAAATGAGGTAATAACTAACAAAGCTTCAAGCTAAATCTCACATTCGTTCATTGCAGACAAGTTTTTTAACAGATCTATTAAATTCAATCTTTTACATCCTTTTATAAACTCGCAATTAGATCTTTTTAATCTAAAACAGACGTAGAGTATATGTTGTCGTATTCGACTAAATAAAGCTTATGTCCTTTCTTCCAATCAAAACAGATCAAATGACATCTTCCGACTCATTGCATTCTTTCTCCGTTTAATTTGGATTGGCATATATTTGACATCCCATAGCTCCATGTTCCGTGCAAACCTAATTTTGATTACACACATGGCAGATGTAGCTTCATCAAGAGTGGTGCTTAACCTTCCGAAGCACATGGTCTCATTTTCCTGGTGGAAGTTCACTTGCTTAACCTTATTTGTCAGTTTCAGAGTTTTTACTGTGTTTTGGGTTTGTGATTTGGACATGGGGTTCGTATGTTTGTTTTTGATAATTCTTCCTTTCTAAATTCTCTCGATTGCCATATCAGATATCCATTGTGAATGACATCATTCTGCTTATTATTTATGTTTCTCTCTAAATGATCCTATAATGCAAGTGGTCTTAGCATGACATGCTCTCGTCTCTCAATCGTTTCATTGTGCCCTATGTAATGTAATATTCTAAATCATATTTTACGTAGTGTTATGGTCTCTCTCAATAGTCTTATTCCACCTCATGTAATCTTTTGGATTGTATTTTGCTTCGTGTCATATCATTTCAATATTCTGTCTCGTATCGTGTTTTTTTTCAATAATCCTATTCTGTTTTGTGTCATGATCTCGCTCAATAATCGTGCCCTGGCCCAGAAATTCAAACCAGATTGTTTATGTATAAGGCCATACGTTGAATTAAATAGACAACAATAGATGTGAAATTTAATTTGTTAGAATTTGTGTATTTCTATTATTGGTTTCTATTAAGCGACTCAATCATAGATAAGTTAGTTTGTAACCACGGAAGTGTGACGTTTCTGATTCCGTGTGAGTGTGTTTCCTGTCTCACAGAACCCAGAATGTGGTAAAAGGAAGGTATTGACAACTAAAATCAAATATAATCAAATTTGGATTTACATTTGTTTAAAACCTGAAACATGTAACGTTAATAGTATTTCGTTCTCTGGTAGTAAATAAATTCAATTTATACAGCTCAAAAATTGCAATTTAATTACAACGCCACAAACAATGGAATGATATATGAAGTCTGTGGTCGTAAGGTACAATGTCGTCTTTATATATTCAAAACCATGGCGCCAAACTGTATTCCATGGCCGTGATAAACCTTTAAATAGTCATTATTTTAGCATTGTGATCAAACCATACATGTGCAATGTAGTTAAAACAATAATATATTACAAGAGATCGCATGAAAAGCATTTCCATGAGCACTGATCGTCCATCTTATGTCAAGCTGAGGTCGCTTTCCCATTACTTATAGAGCACGACTGCAAAAATATTGTATAATGATCAGGCGGAATAACTCTTCCAGGTAAATTTCACAAACCTCGTTACCAAGAGCTATCGATAACTGATCACTGGGTAACTGACAACGTGACATGGTCATTATGAGATTAAAATGGACTGATGATAAAAATGATTCTAAGAGATATTCCAAGCAAAACAGTATATTAATTTAAATGTTTACATGAAGAGGAAAATATACAAGTCGAGAGAAAGAAAAAGTAGATGGTTATTTAGAAGTAGAAGATATACTATTAAACGTTTATCCTTTTAATTTACACAAAAACAGTAACTTGATCCAGTCATGAATCAAATTGCATAAAATACTATATGTTTGCGCAATACAAATATAAGTAAAAATGCTAATACACATTTTAATAAGTGTGATTATTCATGATACACTGCACCCATCCATCCCAATGCTAATGTTTAACTATCTTATCAAATTCATTAAACAAATATTTAATTGATAAATGCAAAATAAATAAATAAATAAATAAATAAATAAATAAATAAATAAATAAAATTTTGAATAATATTTTGGCCCATTATTAGAAAAAAAGAATGTATTATTTATATCAATAGAATACATTTTTGCATCAGAAAATTTCTCATATTGCAATAAAAAACAAATAATATGTATAAAATCACTTTTACAAAGTTCACATAATCCATGATGTCTAATCTTCCCACGGCAAACTTCAATAGGTAGTTTCTGATTACTATAAATTCACAATAAATTCATATTGCTAAAAGTGGGATCTCACATACCAGTAATTAAAAGATTATCAATAAACATCCTGTTTATTAGTAGACCTTTATCACCTGTAATCAAAAGAACTTACCGTCCAATTTGCAAAAAATGATTGACACTTGTGTGTATAAATCATTAGATATGAAGTCTCTATGATACCCGGTAAATGTTATTTCTGTAATTTTGAAAAGATATATTTGACCAAATTAATAAGATAAATCCAACAAATTAATAAGATTAATTTGGATGGATATACTACTGATGGACCGACTTACTGGCCTAATGAAATTAATTTTGAAATTTTAAAATTATTAAAATATATACTTTTTTCTTATTTGACTAAATTAATAATTTATAATTATTTTTATTGTCTTAAGAGATTATTTCACTTTTCTCGTTATATTTATTTTAAAAAAACCAGAATATTTATGAAGCTGACTGACAAATCTGTCTTTAATTTTTAATTTTTTAAAACTTTTAAGAGTATATTCAAAGGTCGAGAAGTATATCACCTTTTGTTTGGTTATTATTATTATTATTATTATTATTATTATTATTTTACCGTTTTTTACTTACGGGGAAGTCGGTGTAACTTGTACCGGAATATTGGTGGGGAAAATAAAACTTTTATATTTGGTGCGGTGTCGGCCATATTGGATATTTCTTCACTAGATATTCACAAATTCCCCTATTTTTAAATAAAATTGGAAGTAATTTGCCGTCAAAACCAACATTTGATTTTTATGTTTTTACCTTTATCAAAGTGTGCTCTAACACTTTAGATGTGGTCATTTTTGAAAAAAATCAAATTAGTGTGAAAAAACAGCCTATAACTAAAGGTCTTTCGCCACATTTTTCAAAAATTAAACAAGAATATTAAGAGATAGTGCCGAAATAACTGCTATATTTTTAACTTAAAATGGAAGTAATTTCCCGACGTCCTAAAATTTTACAAAAAATACTGAAATAACCGGAATTTAATGAGGAACTCAAATAGATGTGGTCATTTTTTGTATCGTTTTTGGTTTCTTTTTAACGAAACAAAAACTGTACACCTGTTCTATATTTCTATGTACCGATCGTAAGACACTGAGCTGTAGATCGTTACAAAGGTGAAGTACGACAATGTACATAATAGTTGCCTATGGGAAAAATAAGTTTGTAAAAAGACTCCTAACCAATTTCACAAATGTAGATGACGGCGGCATGGCTGCTGTATCTCACAAGAGGAACAAAAACAAATATAAATTAATTTGTCTCTGAAGTTCTTACAGGGTAATTCACAAAAATGTCACGTTCATAAATGCTGCAAAAATTGCTGTGGTTCTACGTAGAAAAACAAACAGCTATATTAGCTTACGAACTAATGTGGTTTGTTCCCAATAAAAACCATAAAGGGGTCGGGTCAGCTTTGTTTATCTGTAATATTAACACTTTGTCCATGTATGCTACCATTCTATATTAGCCATAAACACATAGAAGTATAAAGCATTCACAGACTAACATCACACGCTGTATTTTGTAACAAATATCTGAAACATTATTGGTGTCATTACATATTATACAAGTGTTCATTTTACAGCAATGAACGGCCGTTTCGGAATATTATTCCAGATCAGTAGTGATTGGACCAAAATTTTTAAACCAATAATTCTTATGGGGTTGAAAAATATCTAATGGCCCAAAATAAATTTAACCAAATTCAGATAAGGAAATATTTAACTTAAAGATATTTTTTGTTTATCTATGTAACGGCCATTTTTGAAATTTCAGAAATAAAGTGACACTTGGAAAACGCGGAAATAAATACATAAGAATTAACTTTGATTGATACGAGTAATTTATTACAACAACTTCCTTATCTAACTCCTCAACAGAACAATGTTACTACATTGTCTGCTGTTGTGTGTTGGGATTAAAGCGGTTATTAACTTTTTAGTAAAACGTGTTTGTCTGTACATTTCAGATAAATGTTAGTGTCATATACAGACTTTTAAAAGTTAAGAAAACTACAAAGGCAAACAATTTAGAATTCTTCACACGGCACAAGTAATTTATCATCTTTGCTTATTGTAAAAATGATATTTATAAAAATATTTAGTATACACGTGTATTGTTAATACCATAACTAATTAACTTGAAAATCAAAGGAAAGTTAAAATAGAGTAAAGTAAAGGTGTTTCACCTCTTGTTAAGATTCATCCATTTATATTGAGGGATGGAAGAAGAAATCGGTGTGCCTGAAAAAAAACCCACCCATCTCCGGCAAGCGAAATAGTAATTTTTCACACGAGTTCCTGCCTGTAGTGTTGAGAGCTGCTGTTCTGTAAGACTACGCTATAGACCATCGGGCCACTTAGAGCCCAAGAAATTATATTAAGATATTTTCACAAAAACACAAAAAATCTTATAAGTAGTACTCATCATTTAATAATTAATCCTCTTTCATAATTGCACTTATATATACACATGTATTTAACATGGATTGTTTATGTATAATAATTAGCAAATATTTTCAATGTATCAAATGGTAAGTGGCTTCATAACTAATTATGAACGCGCTCTTAAACTTGAAATAAACACAGTCTTTATTAGATAAACACATTATTATTTATTACTATTACTGTAGATTGGAAAATTATAAGTTCAAAAATTAGTATAAGAGGGGTTATTAAATAATAACATCATATGAAAATACACGGAAGTATGACTCAAAATCATTAAAATCAAATAATCGAAATCGTGACACAATAGTTAGTGATACAGAATGATTGAAATTATATTTGATGTTAAAATTAAGTTGAAACATTACCTTTGTAATATGGAAGTGACAATAAACAGACACGATCTTTATACCCCAGCAAATTAGTTTGAGGGGATATATAGGAATAACCATCAAATTAGTTTGAGGGGATATATAGGAATAACCATGTCTGTCCGCCCGTGCAAAATCGTCTCCAAGTCATATCTCATAGTTCCTTTGGAGGACTGTCATAAAACTTCATATGAATAATCTTCAAGGTATGTCATAACTTTGAACCAAGGTCATACCGGAAAGATCAATTTCGCAGGAAAACATTAATTGTTGGGGACAGGGGTATTTGGCTCTCAAGAAACTGTTCTCGTTTTTTTTCAATTCTTCAATGAACTAAAGCATAATTTTATCTCTTCTTTGGGGGTATCTTCATCTTCCTAAATGTTAAGTGCTAGGCAAAAGCATAGGCAATAATTATATTTTTTAATCTTAAGACTGGCCCACCACGAATAGAAGTTTAAAATCCGCCAAAAAAACGACTACCGAGATGAAAACGTTTGGTTTATTTGTTTAACAATGGTAAAACATAGTTTGGACCTTACTCGATTAGAGCCGCTGTAACAAAGAGTATGAAAAAAGAAAATTCCCGACTATGAACGGACAGTAATGTTGGCGGCAAAACATTACACTTTAAAACCAGTCGTCGCTAATTATAGCACTCGTAAAAAAGATAGCAAAATTGGATGTAATGAATGGAGTAATAGTTATTTACTAGACGGTAATATAACTATTTTTAAATAAAATCCTAGCGGTAGATTTGGGATGGCGAAGGACACCAACATATAAAAAAAATCGCCGATCATCAACAAACAACTGTGTAACTTTCTCACAATACGATTTGACGAACCCTGACTCTATGAAAGACGCTGTTCCTTATGCCGTCAATTTAGATCACTCGAGTATCAAGGAGCCTACAAAAATGAAATATACAGCTTGTGCACTTAAATATCAAATACATGAAATAATAAATATATTCAAATGGAACTTACATCACCTTTTAAGTGGGGAAGTTATTTTTGATATACAGATTGATTTTTATTGATACACTTATTTATCAAACACCATTTCTCTTGTCTTTGTTGTTTATTTTTTACAGATTTATTGCTTGATGTCCTTGACAACACCAACCATTATCAGGTATATTCCTTTTAGCTTGTTCCATGTAGCCTTCGCTGTATATGTTTTTGCAACACGTGTCTCTGTTTGATAAGGTTGTTTATGTTCTTGTTACACATGGCTCTGTTTGATAACACTTTATGTGTATGTGTTTTTTGTTTTATATGTCTCTTTGGAAACACTTTCAGACTTCGAAACCATTCTAAAACGGTAATTCGGTGCATAATACAATATATTTAGTTTATGTCACGTCACAAAAATATAACGAAAACGTGTTATAGAATTATTTTTTTCCAATGTTTTTGTATTTTATTAGAGTCTATCTTTGAATTGTTTTAGAAATAAAAGTAGAACAAGAAACTTAATATTACCTTCAACTGGCCTTGACTGTATTTTAGTGTGTTTCAGGAAGAGTGAATTGATATTTCCTCAAAGTCTCCATGGTTTTTCGAAAAAAGAATTGTTTTGTTTTTTACTTTAAAAACTATATATTTTTGTTATGACCTTGAGTCTACACTATTCTCGTGTTTTGCATAATAAATAATTCTTAATCCTTTGATCTATAGACAAATTGCTTAATGTTTAGATTTTGTTATTTACGAGCTTAAATACACGATTTATGTTGTAATAAAGCAAAGGCATGAGTACGGTAAGGTGCCTCAGACGTCCTGTTTCCGACGTTAGTCTGAGAGAGTTAAAGGTACGTGATAGTTCTCTGGTTTCTCCAGTTACCTCATCCATCTAAGAGCAGGTCGACAGAATATTTCTTCATTTTTCTTCTTTAACCACAAAATGTGTCGGTATTTTTATGTTTGATTTAGTGATACTGGTACTCAGATACGTATACAACAGGTGTCATTCTGTTTTTGAAATATAAAGAATACATTGAACTTAGCCACAGTCGAAAACATGTAAAATAGACAAGTCAAGTCAATTTTCGGAAAAAATTAGTTAAGCTTAATAAAATATGTGAAAAACACAGAAAGTCAAGATACAGCTTTCAAACGGTACAGCGAACATAATCGACTTGACGCATCTTAGCACCGTATATAAGGCTGTATTAAAAAGGATAAAATAAAGTAATCAGGAAAATGACATAATATATATTTGTGAATAGATAGGGAATTTAGAGTCAAGTCTACCTTATGCTGACAAAATTGTAAATAATATCAGTAAACAGCTAATTTTGTAAGGAATAGGGTATTGATTAAAAGTAATGGCAAAGACGTAAAACAACAATACTTCACTTTACGTCAAATATGCTAATTGTAAAAGTACAAACCCATTTTATCTATTTATAATTAAATTTATTTTTTTATTGTTACTTATCAACATGAGCGAGGCATCAAGTCAGCAATTCGTTATTAAATATTGATAAATGTAAGTTATTAAGACATTTTATTTTTTTAATTTAATTATTAAATAACACTAACTGTTACAAGATGATATTATATAACTTGACCTGATATTAAATTACATAATACATATAAAACTATAATATTATTAAAGTAAGATTAGGGATGCCTTACACAGTCACCTAAATATTACAACTAGTTAACTGTTACCAAAAAAATGGTAAAGTATATTGATATAGTGCTGACCTTATATTTAAATATATATATATTCCCATTTTCAAATAATAGTTTTTAACTTTTAAAACAATAATAATAAATGTGATTTCATTTTTCTTCTTTTGCCACAAAATGTGTCGGTATTTTTATGTTTGGTTTAGTGATACTGGTACTTAATTACGTATACAACAGATATTGTTCTGCTGTTAGTAAACAAAGTGGACTTCATCACAGTCAAAAACATAACTTTTCCCATATGAAAGTATACATAAACCCATTTTAACTTTGCAGCTTTAGACGATCGTTTGAGAATAAAATCATCAGTAGTAATGGAACCAAAGTATCAAGACAAATTTTGGAGAAATTACTATAGTAGAACGTGTCTCACATATTTGAAACAAGTCCTTTATTATTCCCAATTTGATTGCAGTTGTTCATTTAGACAGTCAAGATAAAGTCCTCACAAGCCGCTTGATGCTCCCTGACACTGTAGTTTATAATGAGATCGCATTAAAAACACAAATAAAATCAAAATTCAGGAAAATAACATATAAAATGCATATTTTAGAAAATATGGGAAGTCAAAGATAAGTCTTCCTTGTGCTAAAAAAATGTTAGTACCCAGCAATTTTTGTAAAGAACATAAATTCAGAAAATAAACGCAGATTATACTCTTGCTAATTTAACATACTTCTCAAGTTTTATGTGAAAACATTATCATAGTTTAGAAGTTCACAATAAAATATAGGGTGTAAATTAATATTAATACCCATTTAAATACAAACTGGGTGATTTGTATGAAATGTGTGCAATGCCGATAGAGATTTTCTGACGTCACATGACAAATGTGATTCTATCTGTACAGAATTGAAATTCAAACTGAAAATGAGTAATTAAATCAAGGCCTTCAATTACATCATTAAACAATATTTGGTTGAATAAATGCTGACTATTTGGTTCGATTGGCAAAATTAGCTTTTATTATTTAATCTGATGAGGGTCCTCATGTAATAACTTTTTGACATTAAATCCAGTGTTTGTTCAAATTTTATAAGTTTTCCAAATATACGTTCATGTAAAAAATAAGCTAAACATCACATTTACTGACAACTGGTTCAAAGAATAGCGATCAAAGCAGGAAAACAAGTGATTGGAGCAACAAATAAGGTTGTTTAACGTAACTAAATGAACATACAAATGGAAACATTGTATTTATGACACGTTTAATTGACAATAATTATCATTACAACACATTCGTTATAACTAACATGAGTGATTTAGTAGATATATTTACATGTTGGATACCAGATTTACCTAAAATATCTAACAGAATAAAAGACAATTTTAAAAATACACAAATTTAAAAATACAAATATTGATAAATCATACCAAAATTGTCATTTTACAACACTAAAATCCTAACATATTTCATATGTTTACATTGCTAATTGGACATAAAGAATAAAACAGTAATGATGCTCAAAAATATAAAGTTAAATATCAATCCTGTTATTGTTCGAAGTCAAACATGTGGGGTAATATTTACGAACTATTTCAGATGTCTGTTCACAAGAGGATTGGTCTATTTAATAACATTCAGATATGTGAAATTAAACAAATTTTGCCATATTAGTCAAATGAAATCTGTTTCGGTGAATTTAATCATGAAAATGTCGATCACAGTTTAAGATGATTAGGGATTTTTATCAGCTACCATTGTTAGTATTTAAACGCTTTTGCTTAAAAGAATATTACCAACAAATGGCATCTCTTGCTATCGCGGAAACAGCACAATCCTGATTAACACCTACAAGAGTCATTCTCCAGAGACCTATCTACCTCCAAGATATGACAGTGAATTACAGATATAATTGCCGTGTTTGATTTATAAAAAAAGTAATTTTCTGTCATTGATGGGTTTGTCATGAAGATCCGAGTACATGGTTGTACGTAAACAGGGAAGCGGGAGTCTTTTGCCATCTGAGATTTGATATGGTATCAAGTTTCATTCACCATTTTTTTGTTTTTTACACGATATATCCCATCATTTCCCGTAGGAAGTATTTAATTTCCCATAAAAATTCCGTTTTTCCTCATCTGTGTATTATTTCTTTGTTTAAAAAATGATACACCATTGTGGTTCACGTAATATTTGGGCTTTTTTTAAATAAATCGTGATGAAGGTTTTATCACGATGAAACAGAAGCACTAATATCAAATAACGATCCAATACGGTTTATCGTCGTTTATATTTCATTCGTCTTGGTTCATTGCACATCATCTTTAATGTCACGAGAATCAGTTATTTAAGTAACACTTTTTTTATAAAAAGTCATTGACTACAGAATTGTTAAAAATGATGAATATCGGTATTATCTCTTATCTGTTTGCTATACATTGTTCTTGATCGCATCGTTTCTTATCTAAAACATGGTTTTCATCTCCAATTTTTTGTCATTTTGTGTTTTTCGAAAAACAAGTCATACAGAGTTGCTGGTCAAAAAGATACGAGTATTAATTATGTTGAGACGCAATTACTGTGTCCAAATTCAGAAAACACGTGGAACCAAATTGGAACTGGGTCCAAAATGACTTTTTAAAAATATCGTCAAGCAATATCCCAGAAAAGCCATGGACAACAGAATGAAGAGAGAGAGGATGAAAGAACAACAATCAGACACATTGCAAATTTGGGGAACGTGCAAACAAATGCTTCTATGGTCGAACCTCAATATGAATGTTTACATTTCAGGTATATTTATTTTTATTGCAGGTATTAGCTTATCAATTGACCTTTAAACTCAAATACCAATTGACTAATTTGATCGTGAATTATCTATACAATTCAAATTTATTTAAAGATTTTCTGATTAACTTTCCATAATGTATTAAATAAACCTAACATTACGGTAGATGTTTTGTTTGAAGCCGTTATTTGTCAAATTATTATCGGAGCACCTACTTTTCTTGATCATCAATACTTGGTTCTATTAACCTGGTGCAGTAATATCAATTATAAATCGTTATGCTTTCTCTATGGGGTACCCGCACACTGTGTTAAATAACTGAGATTTTCAGATGTAAACTAAGTAACTTCACATTCTAATCAAATTAAAACGATTTTCATAATGACTAATCGTCAAAAATTACAATATTGGTGTTCTAATAAAATTGGCAAAATATTTGTGCATACATATAGAAAAGTGCACTAAAATTGTTATAATGTTTTAACACATCATTTCACGACTGAGCTGACGCTCGCTATGCCTGTATATTAACTTAAAACCAAATATTGTAAATGCTTGATTGAAACAAAAATCCACACTTTTATTGCCAGTATTTATCGGGTGTATTATTAGCACCTAATTATCAAAAGACCAATCTGTTAGTATTGCATTACTAAATGTCATAATAAAATCTTTGAATTGCCAATGGCGATAAGTGATTGTGCAGTTCATGCATAAATTGAAAGTTTTATGGGCACATTATTATTTAAATATACATTGATTAATTTGTTTTACGGTCTGTGTATAATGTCATGATATTGGATTTCTAGACTTCATTATGTATGTTAATACACCAAAATCTTCACGGTTTTAATTCTCCTTAGATTATTATTGTTATTATTATTGGAACTGATGTACGTCGTTTTCTAGAGCCAAAAGCAGATTAGATAATGATACCAAGTAGAAATAATGATGAGCACCCGGCCTCACTTACCTGATGGAGATTCACGTGTTTAACCTAAAGTGTCAGTTTCAAAGTTTTTACTTTGCTTCTGGATTGTGATTTGGATATTGATTAGAATGTTTGTTTTTGATTATTTAGTAGCACCCCGTTTGTCAATCCGGCAGATCTTAATACTTAAAATTATCCATTTACCATGATAAATAACGCATCAAATTTAAAATTTGTATCGGTTAGTCGATTGATTTTCTTTTAATTTTTTATTTTAGCTGAGTTATGGCTATTGAATTTAGTTAAAATCTCATAAACCTAGGTTTCCGTCATTCTGGAAGATATTTATTCCATGTTCGTCACATTGCTTACTATCATAAGCTACAGATTAAATTCTGTTCCGGTTGTTTGCTACATGATCCTGGGAGTATTAAAACTTTATGCTTCAGCTTATTTTTTAAGGCTTCGGATTCTTTGGTTAACCTTATAAACTTATAAACAGTGCTCCTTTTGAATGAGCCCATTTCTGCATCGTTGGTATAAGCTTTTGTATTCGGACAAGAACAGTATACAAAAATAAGTCTAAAAAAGCAATTTTAAATATTAAAAGAAATTCCTTTTTGTAGGTATTACTTTGCAATAGTCAATACCGCAAAGACATGAAAAACAAAAAGATATGTGAAAACGTGACTATACAATCACGTATTGAGACTACTAATTATGTAAAACATGTAACTTACAATTTTGAACGGGTAATTAATCTAACGTATGGTTTTGGAAGGACATATCTAATTTAATGTTTTTGTTCTTATAATTTTTGACGGATGTGTTTCAAGCTAATGATTTTTCGCGAATTGTGTTCTGACTTTGGATTAATATATGTCCCAACCTATGATTTTGGATATTACAAAATGGCGAAGATTTGTGCAATTTCTGAAGGCCGCAAACCACTCCACTGCATAAATGTACTTTTCAAAAAAGAAAGGAAGAACATTCCGTTGTAACTGGATGAGTAACACATAGTAAGCGACATTTGTCACGTACAACTTCAAGTATCTAGCGTTACACCAGTTCCATTCATGATAAATTGTAACAGATTATGTCATAAGGCATGATCAATCAAATTTCCTGTTGGAAACCTTGAACTTGCGCATGTGACAAATACAAAAAAAAGTTATGACATGCTTCGTGAAACGAGTTTTGTTTCTCAAATGACCTTGAAAATTGTATATTGAGCGCGCAACATACTTATTGAAAAGGTTAGAAATGATGTCGGTCGTGGCTTCAGAAAATTACTCTTACGTGTACTTGTTGATTTTTTTTCAAGAAATCAAATACTTTGTTGTCGTATGCTCTTGAACTTCATCACGTAACATCACCGCAGCTTACGCACGTCACCACACTTAGAGTAATGCCCTCTTGTACTATCAGAATGATACTGCTGAGTCAACATTTATTCCTCATTTTTCAACTTTAACAATTATGAAGGTATTGTCGCTTCAATGGCACACTGTAAATACCACTTTCTATTTTTTGTTGGTTGGTTGAATAACTGTCTTATGTCTCAATCAAAATTATGATCAAGCTCGCATAGGTATAGGTAGAATGTCTTTCACATTAAATACAAGCTTACTTTTCCAATATATCTAGGATACACTTATTATTGCAAACCAATACTAAAGGAGTTGAGAAATCACAAAAACCCATCTTGACGTAAAGTTGCATTCAATAAAAATAAAATACTCGTAAACCTAGTTTCACAGAACGTTCCACAATGCATATCGACCAGCACATTTATCATCTCCATTTTATTGAAGTCGCTCTTCATTAATATGACACACAGTGTCTGTCTGGACGCCTCTACTACTGGAGTTTAAGCAGAAAAAAAGATTTAAAAAAAAATAATGTTAAGGGTAGATCTTAAATGTTTTAACATCGTTGTATAATAAATACCGGTAGGACAAATCATCTAAGAATCTAAACGCAATCCAAATCTAACTAAGTTTGTAACCTAGCTTCAGCTAGTTGTAAACAAGACACTATCAAAACTTTCTTGTTATGTTATATTGTGAAAAAATACAACTGTATAAGATTTTTTCCGTTACAATGATTATTTTGTGCATTATTTGTTGTTGGTAATTCAGAACTCTGCATTCAGTATCATTTCGATATTTCTATGAATGCAAAATTGCAAATGTAATCATATTTATTAATTCCCGAACAAACAAATATTGCTGAAATATACCAATCATTCTGGGTATTGACAACAGCATGAAATATTAAAAGTCATTCTTTGTTTATTCCTCTATACATACATGCCACTCTGTATACATACATGCCACTCTGTACACTACTATACAATCTATATCTGAGTTCATTACCATTTGGTGTTATTACATGTTCACACTATATAAATAACTGGGTATTTATCTGTCATACTTTAATTTTCTCTGACATGACGAATTGCACATTCCAATATCTATAAGGGTCATAATGAGAATATTATGTCTATTAAGCCTTTAATACGAATAGGATATGTATATTGGTAAAAAGCAAAGCCTTACAAACAACTTCTCTCGCCAGTATGATTGCTCAAGGTAGATTGTTTCCTTCGGAAGGCACTACGGTTTCCTATACCATCAAAGAACTGACCACCATATAGGGGAAAGAATCTCGAGTAAACAGGAGCAACCCCGTCCCCGGAGAACCAGACCTCATTTTCCAGATGAAAGATATTTCTTGATTTTTGGATTCGTGTTTAAATATGGACGGGTTTGTTTTTGTTTGATTAATATTAAACATTAAGAATGTGTGTATTTTTTCAATTTATGATTTTATGTTTGGGTCACTCTGCTGAAATTTTGTTGTTATTTACCTCTATTTGCTTAATTTGAAATTAAAACATCCGTTTTGGGCTTAACACTCCAGTTTAGCTAGTTAAATAGGACTAGCTTACCTTTTTGAACACCTGTATCTCACCTCTCTGGAGGAAGTTCACGTGTTTAACTTAATGTAGCTTAAGTTTCAAGGTTTTTAATTTGCTTTGGGGGATGGAACGGTATGTTTGCTTTGTTTTCCCAGAACTCTTGTTGTTTGATAAATGGGATGGCTCTATGGTCTTCAATTTGTACTTTACCGGGCTACTGCACATTATGTTAGTCATTCAATCCAGTGGCCATCTAAAGTTGAGAGCGTGAATACCATTAGCCCGTTTGTGCTTTCTTGTCTTATTTTTTATGGAAATTTCTTGTTTACGTTCTTGTTTCTATTGGTAACTGCTGTTTTTCAGTCACAAGTTCCTTGTAAAGATATATCAAACAAGTCTATTAAGTCTGCAAGTTAAAGTTCAATTAGCTGTATTAATAATAAGTATGCTTTCATACTTGGTTCCGGAACATGCAATTATATTTGTGTTTTAGTCTTTCAAACAGGGTTTAGGCATGGAGTGAAAATACACATATCAAAGGTTATTTTATATCTGCTTCTGTATCTATAACATTTAAACAGATTGATAATCAGCCAATTGAATTAAGGCTTGAAGAATTAAATTAGGGAAATTGTTTTTTGTCTACTTCGTATAATGTTCTACATAAAAGGATACCTGACGGAAATAACAGGAACGAAACAAATAGAACAGAGATGAACTGGAAATCCCATCAATAAGATAATTAGACCATTTTTATTCACTAACAATTGTAAAAGAAAGAATGGTTATTGTCAAGAGAATATAGATGATTTAGAAAAAAGCGATCAATTTGAGATCACGCCGAGATAAAAACAGTCTATTTTCTAATTGTTTTTACATTAACTCTATAGCTCAATAATGATCTAGAGTTCAACCTTTCCCTTTTTCCTATCAATCTACAATGTTGAGTAATAATCCAGGTTTATAGTTTTAAAAAAGCTTGGAATAAATTTATTCATATAAACCTCCTGTAATAATTCAAATGAGTGATAATCAATGCGCTTTTTCCTAATTAGTAGACATTCAAGTGTTCCTAATTGGCATTTGATATCATGTTTATTTTCCATGACAAATCAGTGTTTACCTGCATAATTCTCTGATTTAACTTTTACCGCATTGAGTACCTGCAGCTTGTATTTCATAGAATGTTATATTATTATACAATGCTTTTTTCACCAAATGCAATTATTTTAATGCTTAAGTAGAAATATATTGTATTGTTGATAAGATTGATGTCTGTGTCCAGGATTAGCCTGAATATATTTGACGTCCCATCATTCCATGTTCTTTTCACACAATTTTGATTACACACGCGGCGGTTGTAGCTATCTAAACAGGAAGTTTTACCCTGCCGTAGCATCCGGTCTCATTACCTAGTGGAATTTCAAGTGCCTTACCTAATTCGTGGGTTTCAAAGTTTTAACTTTGCTTCTGGATTGTGATTCGGACATGTATTGGTATGTTTATTTTTGATTATATGCAAAATATGCAGTTATGAAATAATTACAAATATAGGTGTACCATTTCTTTCTAATCATACTGGAAGGACAATTTAACACGACATTCTGTGTGCTATTGGACGGTAAACACAATTATTGATCATTTCAACTATCACATGATTTGACCTATTTTTTTAACGGAAATATAATTACCTTGACCTATGTTTGTGTTAAATTATTTGTATATGAATTGTGTGTTTGTTTACATTAGAACAAAATTAATCTTAAACCATATAACAATACTTTACGGTCCAATAGATACTGGTAAAATATACAAAACATAATTCACCAGCAAACATGTGACACAACACATTTCTATGACAACGGTCTTTACAATATAGAAACTTGTTATGTCAGAATCCCACACGCATAACCTATTGCCATACTTCAAAGAAATTTTGAGGCTATGATGGACTTCGTTATATCTCGTTCATAAACACGCGGTATATTTAGCAGTTTAGGAAAATCACTTTCCCCTTTTAATGTCGATATTTTGCATGCATAACATACTATATGTATTATATTTTGGAGCACCCGAACTCACTTCTCTACTAAAAGTTTGCGTGTTTCCAGTGTTCATAGTTTTTTTTTTTTTTTTTTTTTTTTTGGCTTCGGGGTTGCAATTTTGACATGGATTGGTATGTTTGGTCTTTATTTGATGAATTGATCAACAATCGTTTGGTCACCGTAACTAAGACAGACAACTCTAAAAATTATTGCTAGCCTGTTTTAATTTTGCTAGACTAGACGGTCGTTTCGAAGTAAAATTTCTCAGCATTAGTGCTTCGACCAGAATTGTGGGGATCCAATTTTAAAGGTAGATGATGCAATGAGGAAAAATAGAATTACGAAACTTATTTCACCCTACTTAATACTTCGAACGATTAAACATTAGTCATAAAATCAATTCTAAAGTAAGAAACAGATACTTTTGATCAATAATGTTTATCCGACAATACTTTGTATTGCCTCCTTGTTAACGATCTTAATCAACCCACAGAAATACCAGCCTTGAGTGTGTTAACATTTTAAAACCATTTCCAATTTGGGTTTATCTTCATTTTGAAGTAACGGAAAAAATCATATCGTTGATATGATAAAAGAATGAAATCATGAATCAATTACATATTATACCAGTTTTAATTTTACAACACTAGACGACCGTTTCGGAATACAATTCCTCATTAGTAGTGCTCGGACCAAAAGTATGAAACCAAAAATTGGTTCAAGATATTGCAAAGATACCCAAAGAACCAAAGAAATTACCAAAAATATCTCAGGAAATACTTTCCGACCTTGTGATATATTCTACCGCATGTTAGCTCTGTCCTGTGTACTATTCGACAATATACCATGGGTATTTTTTTATTATTATTTAAGTAAAAGTGATATGTTATGCTGTGTAATATCGCTTTTTTACAAAACAGGATACTGGAAGATCTGATGGAAAGACTCCCGTCGATACACGCATTAAAACATTTCTATATATAAAAAGTATGTCGTAGATCTGATAACTTGTTGTAAAACGATTACTTCCTTTCTTCTCAGGGAGTTTCTCGGTGATTTTGTTTCCGTTGACTCATTTTGTCATACTTAACAATTCGATATATATAGTAGATATTTGTATAAATTAAGATATATATGTTAAAGCCTAGGTTCATTATAAATGTAGGCTTATACGTAGAACTAATTCTTGCTATATTTAGTATGTACAGATGTGTATTAGTTCCGTTTAACACTCTAAAACAAACGAATTTACGTATTTATTTTTCATTTTTTAATCATTAATAAGTCATAAAGCGTCGTACTTCATAAAAATAATGAACCAATAAAATAATTGTCACATGAAACAACATTAAGTAATAAAATTATTTTATTCTACAATAATTGATGAAATAGACTCATAAGTAATAAAGTTAACAAAATATCTCCAGTTTGATTGGACACCTAATATTATCCATAGCAATCGGCTAGACGCATCTTTGTCATTCTAATGATGCAGTTTTGGTACCGAAAACAATAAATATCTAGAGTTTGCTGAATCAAGTAGTATTTAACTAACGTTGGTTGTATGGGGTCAAGTGAAATGTATAACTAATTAAGTAAATGAAGTTCCAATGTGGGTTTATACTTATTAAGTTAACAAAACAAAAAATGAAATATTTTTGGAATAGCATTAAATAATTCTTAATTCCCTTGCAATATATTGATTATATGCATTTATACATAAAAATGCATGCACACTGTAATAAAATGTACACACTAGAGCTCATTTTATTTTGCATTATAGGAATATAAAACCCTTATCTTACACACAAGGTCAAGCACAAAATACTCTAAACTGATTGTAAATATTACATGTGAATTTCACATTTACCGCCGACCATAAAAATCTGTCGCAGTAATAATTAATAGAAAACAATTATTTCGTGATAGAAATAAATAAAACAATATCTTTTTATCTCAAATTATTTTAAGTTAATGAAAAATCAAAGGATCCTGGTACATTTATGTTACAAAAGGTCATAAAAAATAGATACCTGTATTAGATGTGGAGTAGTTCGAGTTAAAATATTTAAAATTAAATTTGGATTCGTTTTATAAATTAATTCCATCTTGTAAGACTTAATTGATTTCTGTTGTCTAAGTATAAATATTCCACTTATAAATGATGTTATGCCGTAAAGTAGGTTTATTGCATTTGCTATATCGTCTTTTGTGCTCAGTTGAAGGTACATCAATTTACAATTAAATTCGGGATGGATGTGGGAAAGCAATATGAATGTGTGAATTATCACAATATTTATTAGGGTCATATTCATATCATAAAATCAGTTACGAAAAAATTCCACGGGACCAGAGCCAGTACTTTTATACAACTTGTAGATCAACTTTGACAAATACTTTGTGTGTGTTATAATCACGATGTGCTTTGTAAGTGCGTAAAAAATTAAGAGTAGAAAATACAATTACCGTCTTTGATGTTCACTGAGAAACAAAAAAAGCATTATCATCTGACAATCTGAGAAATCCCTTATACTATCGCTGTCAACAATTCATTTGTAAGCAGCTTGCTTCGTGATACACTTATAAAGTTCACGTAGTTCACCCTTCACTTAAATAAGTTCGTGTTTTAGTTATGTTAACTGTTGCAAACTACATGGTTTTAAATTGAAAATTTCCACCTTCCACCTAGTTTGTTGTCTCCGTCTCCAGGATTCCCCTGGATATATTTGACGTCCCATACTTCCTTTCAAACAATTTTGATTAAATAAGTGGCGGGTGTAGCGTTGCACCCGACCTCACTTCCCTAGTGGAAGTTCACGTGTCTAACCTGACTTGTCAGTTCCAAAGTTTTTACTTTGCTTCTGGATTGTAATTAGGACATGAATAAGTATGTTTGTTTTGGATAAGATGAATTTATTTCCATTATTCTATTCCTTATATTAAATATTATTATACCCAAGGTAATAAAAAAGGTTCAAATGTCAAATGATACTTTTGTTTTGAAGAAGATAGTTTATAGTGTAGGTAACAAGAAATTGGATCTGTAGGATCACTATATAATAATCGTTTTTTACTTTTTCATTGATACGATTTATTGTGAAAAACATCTGCAACAAAAATCTATAAGTGCACATGACGGAACTTGAAATGGGTTCTAAGGTTACAAATCGTAGTTCAAGTAAATTTTCAATCAAAGATACCGATGATATGATATTCATGTTTAATTAAGAAATTAAAAATTCCATCCCCTGGGCACCGTTATCTTTTTTAGCTTATACAATGACGATATTTTTTTAAACCATAAGGGGATCTTAAAAATTCACCACACTTCGTATTACTACAATTGTTAGCTTATGGTATCTATCGTAGTGAGATTCAAAAAAAAAGCATAGGACTAAGTTCGGCATTATATTTAGACTTTTACCTCAATTTGACATCTACAAAGGCTATATTTAAAGCTGTATGGTGAATGTTTGTCAACTCTCCTTTTCTATATAACTGGTTTTCAAGCTTATGGTGTATTTGTTTCACGATATGCTATGTTAGAGTTTGTTCCCGGTATGGCAGTATGGAAACTTTATACAATGAAGCAAGTATTTTTACAAATAAACTGTTGATGCAGTGTTATTGCAGGCTTATCAATGTCTTCAAAATGTTACACACGAGTTGCTTAATTTATTATTTAGAATAGCCACGAAAAGCTACATTCGAAACTGTATGACAAACGTAATTAATTCAATTTTTCTATCGTCAATTTTCCTAACCCTATGCAGCAATATACCTACTTCTCCTGCTGATAGTGTATTTGGTTCTTGTCTAGGCTTATTAGGCCTTTAAAAGTTTTATGGCAGTCATCACACAATATTTTTAATAAGTATGATGTCTCTTCGTCCAGGATTGTCCTGGATATATTTAACTCCCCGTGTTCCATGTTCCTTTTACTCAATTTTAATTACATATCCACAACTGTTACACACAGGTAGTGGGTACATACCCACTACCGTTACACAGGTAGTGGGTGTATCCAGCTAAACAGAAGGTGTTCACGTGTTGAACCTAATTTGTAATTTCCAAAGTTTTTACTTTGCTCTTGGATTGTGATTCGGACAAGGATTAGTATATTTGATTTTGATTACCATCGAAACACCCAAAACTACATAATACGCGTGTACATACTACAGAATAAATCACGAGGTGGCGATAATAACATATTGATGAATTCTTTAATAAAATATAGTTTGCTTACTTTCTTTATCATAGAAAGAAAATAAAAAATACTAACGTACTACATTGTATTAAGTTAAATTATCCACCCAGTGTGATTGGGTATAATTTGTTCCAGGACATTTGCACTGTCTAAAGGCACAACTATTGATTACAAACAATCGATATATACATATAGAATGAATATTCATGGCATTCATTCCAGATAAAAATTAATCATTGTATTTCAGATATAAATTATCTACTGGTAAAGAAATTTGGTTTTCGCTTGATACCATATACAAAAAAACTCCATTTGTAATAAATAAACCATCCAGGTAATTGGGACAATCCCACAAAAGCATATAAACTTAAACTAGCTTCAAAGTTTTTACTTTGCTTTTGGATAGTGATTTGAGAAACGTGGATCGGAATGTTTGTGGTCGAAAAAAAATACTGATTTAAATATATTTACAGTCAATTTTCTTAGGATTGTACATATAATTAAACACCAACATACCGGTCCAGCTCTTAATAATAGAAAAAGGAAAGGTAAAATGCAAGGTCACCAATGTCATTGAACCATAAACACTGTAAAGCAATAAGAAAATGGACTGTTTTATCTCGGTGTGTTCTTAAATTGATCGCTTTTTTCTAAATCATCTGTATTCTCTTGACAATAACCACTATCTTTTACAATTATTAGTGAATAAAAAATGGTCTCTTAATTATTTTAAAATCTATTTTGTCCTTTGGGTTTCTCTTCAGCGTCTTAGAAAAAAGTTTTGGTTTCATGATTTTGGTTTAAGCACTACTGATGAGGAATTGTATTCCGAAACGCCCGTCTAGGGCTGTTCAATTAAGACTGGTATAAAATGTAATTATCTTATTGATGGGATTTCTAGTTCATCTCTGTTCTATTTGTTTCGTTCCTGTTATTTCCGGCAGGTATCCTTTTATGTAGAACATTATACCAAACAGGAAAATGATTCTCCTAATTTAGCTCGACAAACCTTAATTCAATTGGCTGATTATCAGTGTGTTTAAATATTAAAGATAAACCATATAAAATAAAATAATATCTATATTTTTTCTAATGGTTGAACTGTGTTCGAAAGAATAAAACAACTTATTACCCTTTAGTACCTTGCTATTGCTAAATTTGGACTTTACAGCTTCGATTGGTGCAAATTTAATACTAGGTGCCCTTATTTTGTTTTACATGAAAATCTAAACTATAACTTTTGTTTGTTCAGGGGAGATGATTTTTAAGATTTCCCAATTTTCCTCTTTATGAAGGCCCAAGGAAATATAGCACCCTTATATGCTATGTACCTAGACATCATAACTGCTAAATATCACTTAGCAGTTAATAATTTGGGCCTGTAGTTTTTGAAGGAAGTAGGGTTGATTAAAGTGTGAAAAGTTTTTACAAGATGAACGACGGACAAAGATAGAGGCAATAGCCTATACGAGCCTTTGGCTCGGGTGAGCTGAAAAATGACAAACAAGTACTAGGAATGACTTCATTAGTAACCGATGCATAGATTTGAGGGTGTGTACCAAATCAAGCAAGCAAAACATTATTTTATTGAACATTTTTTCTGATGATGGTGAATATGAAATTTTTAAAAATGACACTGAGGGAAGATTCAATCTTGGCATACAAGTTCTAGCTGGCACTGTCAGTGCTAGTCAGCTGCATGAACAGTAGGTATGTGTGCGCATATTGCAGCTGTAAATTGGTATTTAGCATATGTTAGATGTAACAATCTGCCTCAACATAAGCAATATGGACCGTTTTTTGATGATGCAGCAGATTTTCTAAGTACACGTTCAGATGACAGTGACTGTTCCGATAGTTCTGACACAGAGTAAAGGACAATATTATCGAGAACCATTTAGTTTGAAATCTATTCTGATCTTTGATAGTATGGCTTGAGGGAAAACATGATAAGCAGGTCATTAAAACATTTAAAGTTATTTGTACATAGAGAATATGTATAGGAATGTCAATGACTGTCATTGTTGCATATTGACTTCAAAATGATATAAAGAAAATAAATTTTGTTAAAATGGATGTTTACACGTGAGAACACTTGAAAAGTAGTTGGTTGACCCTTATGGCCTTTGATCCCAATCAAGGGTCATTACAGAGGTAAGACAAGTAAATAAACCCTTTTTCAAATACGTTAAATATTCATGTATTTATGTACCAAAATTGTATTTCCGACCATTTTGATGACCTTCTTATACATAGTCCTTGCTCTACTGTGTTCTCAAGCAACACATATTCCAAATGAAAGAGAAAGTAATGGTTCTGAAACAACGATGTTACAAAAACATACCAATTAATTTTTTCAGCAAGAAGCTTTTTTATCGTTAATTTTTTTTCTGTTGATGTCATTGACTTTTCCTAATTCAATGAATAATGATGTCGGAAGCATAGACATAACAATATCTTTTTACAAAATGAATCAAAACGTTGCTTTGTGATTGTGGTTAGGAAATGGATTGGAATGTTTTTACTGACATATCACTAACCACAAACATGCCGATCAATATTCAAATCGCAATACATGTACAAAAACATTTTGAGATCTGCCAAAACACCAGAAAAATGGCATTTTCTTTCACCGGATTCTTTGAATGAGAAAGCACCTCGAGTTTAGCTGGTTACAGCTGTCATATGTTAAATCAAAATTAAGAATGAAAGGGAAATTGAACTTTGGGACATCAAATATATCCAGGGTGATTTTGTATCCAGATTCATCATATTTATTAACAATATTGACGACCATAGATAAGCATAGGCTTGCAATATCCGTATGGGTAAGAAGCTCTATAATAGCGCATTAAATATGAAATAAAAAACATAAAAATAAAGGTGTTTGAAACTTTAGGTTATTTACAGAATTTAAAATATGAATAGACGAATTAGTTTCAAAATATCCTGATAAATATTAAATCGGTAAGCATCTAACAAGCGATGCGACATCTATAATGACTTTTTGGCTAGTCCTGTGAATAATATTTAATGTGTTTTCCAATAAAGGCCAATTTAGGTCTCTCCGTGCAACAATTGACTCAATTTAAGCAATGTATCTCGATAACATTTTATCAATGTCGTATGAAGATTCACGCGATGACAAAGGGGTTTAACTAGTAATTGCTTCAACGTATTGGATCTAAAGCGTGATAAAGGATTTTATATTCAATTAGGTATACCCAAAGAGACGAATTCTATAATACAGAATAAGTTTCCAATTTGTTAATAATTTTGTGGTATCAAAGGGGATATAAAGGAATAATATTAATGCGAATCCTTTACGTGCCTTGGTAAGGTGAATTTCAGAGAATATGTATAGTAAACTACAATGACGTGTTGTGAAGGTTACTGTAAACTAGGATGATGCGTTTTAAGTTATCGGGTGCTTTTGTCGTTGCGAGTTAAATTTTATTAAAATTGACGTAAATACAAACGTTATGTGGTTGTTAATTCATGTCGATACTGATATATCCACTTCGTATATTTTAGAAGTTAGGATAATGAGGTATTTTAGATGAAGTCTATTAAACGTTTTTTTCATGAACCTTCCATATTTCACTTTTTGAAAACGCAAATATTGGCAAGCCAATAACATTTAAGGTTATCGTACAATGCAAATATTTATATTTATACATTCTTAAGCTTCAAATTTTAAACCATCGAAATCTGTAAAACATGAAAATGTCTGGAACCAAGACGATTATCCACTAGATATATCAAGGCCTTCACTTCTTGAATGGAGGAGGAATCGGAAAACAACTTGGACCTTTCGAATTCGAACTAACAAATTTTCACTGTTGATGTTTACAATCCCCTAGGATATTGCTAACACAAGAGACAATAAATACTGTCAAATAAACATTCTTTATCATATGTTTTTCAAAATTTAAAATTTCCTAAAAAAATCTAAGTTTGTTTATCGTTCAATGAATTGCCCGAAGAATTGTCCAAGTGATTTTGATGAAATACGTTTTGGTCTTTCTAATTTTGCTATTAATCTTAAAAATATTTGAATTTCACAATTTTAGTCCGTGCAGTACTAATTATGAAATGTTGTGCAGTACTAATTATGAAACTTGTTTTAATCTTGCAGCACTAGATTGTCGTTTCATGAAACGACAATCTAGTGCTGCAAGATTAAAACAAGTTCATTAATAACTTAAGACTTGCAAAAGTTAGTTTCGAACTTGAAAAATAAATGATAAGTTACTGATATTAAAATCTACGTGCATAATATTACATGTTCAATATCGGATATATAGTCTAGCGATAAGATTACACATACGCCCGATATGATCTTACCATATAAAGGTGGTTGTTAACTATGTAATCTATTAGTTGTAAGATTCTTTATAAATGTAAACTGAAATACCTTAAATTTGAAGGGAACAAATCGATAAACTTATATAATGTATAAATAATTACTATAATAGTCAATACAAAAAAGTATAAATGTGACATTGTATTATGTAACTTCTACAAGTTCAGATAAAAATAAATTTAAAAAATAAATATTGGAATTTAAGTATTTAAAAAAGTAAAAGTAAGTTTATGGAAGTCAAGTTCTGGTTTAAGGAATAATACGTATTAAATGCACTTGTTGATTGATGAAATCACATGTTCTGCATTGGATGGTTTCCGCATTGACTAAGGGTACTTTGGATTGAATATAGCATATATAATTACTTAAAAACAGCCAAATGCAAGATCCACGGCACAATGGAAGAGGTCGCCCACAAAAATATACATTCAAGAATAAAAAAAATAAGCCTGAATTTTCTCAACAATGAACCAATATTCTAAACGGACACCAAAACAAAACAATATTTATAAAACTAAAAATTTTAAGCATGCTCATTTTACTATTAAGGGACAGATGGCCAATGTTCTGTAAACCATACTAAACACTGGCAAACCAGCTAACGTTCACTGTTCAATATTTATTGCAATAATGGTAAGGTGATTCTTAAGTTTTGGTAGTTTTTTTGATAGCGTATATAATGCGTTTTCAGGTTTCCGAACGGTAAAAACTCTGAAGACAAATCTAGAATATACGAAACAATAAACCATTAAATGTTCAGCCATTACAGTACGTTCGACATTTCATTTTATATTATCAGTGTCATTCTTTATTGAAATTGGAAACCAATATTGCCTAGAAGTTTCTATATTACATGAAATTTTATGTTAATTTCGCTTAATTTTATTTTTCGCTATACAAGAAAGCAGTGCGTATTTCGTTAATAGTTATTAAATCGGTTTTTATTTTGCAACACTATACGGCCGTTTAGGAATAGAATTTCTTATTAGTAGTGCTCAGACCAAAATTGGGAACATCAAATATTAAAATGTTGAAACGAAACAAATAGAACCAAAATGTATATTACCAAGGAACCTTTGGTCATTGAGCATAACTTTGGTTTTTTGTTGTTTTTTTGAGAATTTTTTTGAGAATTTTAGAAGCATATTATTTATCTGAACAATACTATGTATTGCAAAACATGTAAAATGTATTTCCCTAGCTAAATTTAATAAAATATGTTTTGGTCCTTCAGGAATCTTTAATATCTATAACGATTTTGGTTTCATTATTTTGGTCCAAGCACTACTGATAAGGAATTGTTTTCAGAAAAGAGTGCAGTAAAATAAAAAAAACTGGTATAAAATGTAATTTATATTATCTTATAGCTATAATATCCATTCATTTCAGATACTACTAGAATCAAGTGTTTTGTTTTGGTTTTCCTCAGTTAAATATGTTTTTTCCAATGACCAGGGTTATGTAGATAAAAAATCCCCGTTTGAACACTTCAAAGTTATCCCTCTATTCTAATCGTGCTGGACAATTTCTTTAGGCATTTATTTCTCATAGAAACCAATTTCCGTCCATTTTAACTGTCAAGTTTTACTATTCGTTTCATTCCTATGAATAACCGGACATGGACCGGCATGTTTGTGTTTGATCCATATATATTACTAATAACGTCAAATATATCTGGAGGATAATCCACTCTATAGAAAAAAATGTCTTTTATAAATATTTCACTTTTATGTATAGAAAATTATTTAAGTGTCTTAACATACTGCATACGTACATTGTATGCAAGAAAAAACGGTTCTGAAAAATATGCTCAAGAGAATATGCCACACTAAAAATGGCATACGTTAACGTCCCGTTGAATTTTTTTTAAAGAAATCGTCATAGGAGAAACATTGTATATGTAATGCTGCAAATATCTAATATGTACTTCAATACCCACTAGAGTTATTTCAGTTATACTTTAGTGTTATAAAGAGGTTTGGCGATAGATTGAGAGAATTCACAGAAACATTTGAAAGAACAGAACCTCTGGACTTTAAAAATGCCATGGTGATACACGACTTGAAAACAATATCTAGGACGTTTTATATAGATTTTACTGCATAGTTTTACAATATCCTTGCGTCTATAATTTATTTGTAGGCAACGTGGTACGTTATATAAAGTTCCTATAGCGGGAACATGCTGTACCATCACGTATTAATAAGCATGTTTAATTTTGATTGTGTAACAAATACGACATAGACAGGAAATAAAGCAGTACCTGAAGAACTGAGTCCCTTCTTTTATATAAAACCCACTAGGATAGATGACACTTACAGTCTTCCGTCTAGTATTTAGGAAGAATTAATATTAAATTTTATTCGACAATAAAATGGCTTTAATATTTATTACTAAAATAAAGAAGATTTTTCTGGATGCTAAAAATGAACTTTTATATGAAATAGAATATGTTTTTATTTAGTTCATTGGATTTGAATTTCAAACTAGGCTTTAAGAACCTTGAGATACAGCTTAAATGTTACATTACTTCTATATTAAAATAAATTAAGACCGTTGTACCTTATGACATTTATTTTGCAATTTTCAAGTATCGTAAAGGCCAGTTAACTTAACGAGTGTCATATCAGAAATTTTATGAAAGAAATATTAAATTTGATACATTTTTAATTTTTAGAATACGCTTCCGAACTGATAATGCGACGATATCGTTGACAAGTCATTAAATATATTGCAATTGAAAAATGATTTTTTTTAAAGAATATATATTTTCTTGGAAACAGCCAACAAAACCAAGGTTCAGGTTTGATGAATAAATACAGATAATTAAGTTTTGTGAAACCTAGGCCAAGGTTATCAATATCATCCGCTACACTGTGACATATATATTAATTTAACAATGTCCATTTTGCGTGCAAATAGATATAGACTTTTCAGATCTCATTTGAAAGAACCGCGACTTTGGTTTTCTATAATTTTGGTGATAGAACAGTCATACTTAGACAGACTTAGCCTGTGTTTCAACTCTGGATTATCCAGCTACTAGGCTATAATAGTGATATATTTGTCATTTTATCGGAAATTCCCTACTACAAAACCTGTTTTAACTTTGTATGAAAAATGATTCAACCATTTCCGTGAAAAACAAATAAAAGATTCACTGAAATTTGAAAAAACAGTGCACAATTTTACGAGAAAAATTGCACTACAATTTGATAATCTTTATTTTGGATCAAATCAAAAATTTAATTCTATTTATGGTTTTATAGGTTATCGTTATCTATAGAGGTGTTTGGTGCGATAATCCCTGAAGTACACAAAGTGCAAGAGAATCTTAATCCTCTCAATCTACTTAAATCTACGTGACAGACACCGCATATGTTTATGAACGTGTGAACCTTTACTTATACCTTACGGTTTTATGATTGATAACGCCCTACCGAACTTAATTGTGTAAAATCAAGGTATCCGTAGCATTTCATCAAATTAAAATATTCTCGTTTTATTCTGTATTAGGAGCTGAAGCAAACTTTGCTGCATATCAACTAACTTAATTTATTCTGAAATGATGATAAGGAATTACAAAAAGTTGCATTTCGCTGCATTGTCAATGCAATCAGGGGTTCGACACAATGCAAGTTGACGTAAGAAACAGACAAACAAGACTGTGCAAGAAATAAAAGTTCTAAAATTAAAGTATATGTATTAGTGTTTTCTTGTCTTGATATTTTTATAACTTTTTATGTTTTCTGTGGTGTTCTTTGTTTTATTGATTATTGACATCACAAGTATTTGATAAGTATAGTCTCTGTATCCAAACTTTATCTGGAAATTTTAAAATCATTTTAGCTGCATGTTTCTTTTCTTTTTTTTAATTTTTTATTTTATATGAGACTAGATTTGTCGGCAAGACAAAAGTGCTTATCTTTTCGGAGCACACGGCCTCATTCCTCTGGTAGACGTTCGCGCGTTTAACTTAATTATTTACGAAAACAACAAAAATTGGGACTCCATAAACATTAATGATTTCACAGCAATGCTTTTTAAATAGTTTATATGCATATTTATTGATTAATGGTTGTAAAATAAGTGGGTGGGGTAGTTGGTGTCCTGGCAGAACCATAAACACACCACTGCATATTTACTCCAGTATCCATCCTAGATCAGAGGCTCCAGTGTTTGGCTTTCCTTACAAATGTCTTTTGTAGACGTTAAGAAAAGTCGCAATATGAACATGATGAAAATATGCTATATTGATCAACTCTTAATAAAAGATCACTTGTCCATTCAGACATGCCCCCTTTTTGTGTTCCAACAAGGAAGAACGCCCGTCTATAAAGCCATTTTCCTTCGGTCATGTAGGATGTCTTTATATACAGGTTAACTGTATTTTAATTGATAAAGCAATTTTGATTCATAAAACGATCCCTTCCTATATTGATAATTTCCCCTTAAAGCTGTTTTACTACCATGACATGCACTTCTACATGGTAAACGTTATGTGTTAATTACTAGTAGTCACATATCAAACAAACCATTAGCCTTAACCGGACGTCGATCCAGTCTCGAGTCAGACACCACTTAAACTATTAATAACCTTTAGATTGTAGGATGGTATAACATATCCCGACCTTCCATATATAGATTGTTTGAAGTGTAAATGTCGATACTTCTTCATTCCAATGTCTTCTTACATAATATTATATCGAACGTGATTTTTACCATGCGAACATGAGAAAACCCCACGTGCTTGTAACATTTAATTGAAATATACCTTTAACTCTTATCTCAAGTCAATTGTTGCAAGGGCTTTATTTATAAAGGGATTATTCATGTCAACTTTTTATATAATGAGTGTTTGTACAAATATTGATATCTACTTCAATTCACCACATGTAAAAAGTTCCACGATAAACGTGATGTGTCGGCTAATCACGTAACATACGTTAAACAATGACAAAATGAGGAAATACAACAATTACATAATATATGGACGTATTAACCCAAGCTGAATTTCAAGTTTTACCTTCCTGTTATTATAATTCTCCCAAAATGAATCTACGACGTATCGGAGTTGACTGTTACCCACAACTACGACGTATCGGAGTTGACTGTTGCCCACAACTACGACGTATCGGAGTTGACTGTTACCCACAACTACGACGTATCGGAGTTGACTGTTACCCACAACTACGACGTATCGGAGTTGACTGTTACCCACAACTACGACGTATCGGAGTTGACTGTTACCCACAACTACGACGTATCGGAGTTGACTGTTGCCCACAACTACGACGTATCGGAGTTGACTGTTGCCCACAACTACGACGTATCGGAGTTGACTGTTACCCACAACTACGACGTATCGGAGTTGACTGTTGCCCACAACTACGACGTATTGGAGTTGACTGTTACCCACAACTACGACGTATCGGAGTTGACTGTTACCCACAACTACGACGTATCGGAGTTGACTGTTACCCACAATTACGTACTAAAACTGAAATGTTAAAAAGAACATCTTTCTGAAAGCTCTACAACAATAGAAAACCGCGTAATGAAGTGGAGTTATTACGCGGTCTTCTAATGTTATTTTTCAACCAAGTTAAGATTCTTTCCTGAACAGTTCTATGATAATGAAAAAACCGTATCGCCCGGAGATAAGAAACCTTTAGCAAGCAAACAGACAAACTTTCGCGCGCCAGGACACTCTGCAAAATATAAACCCCTGCTTTGGACCACTCCAACAGCTAGATATTCTATGAAAACAACAAACGCATCTAAGTAATACCGGTAAATGATGAATATGCCATATTTACCAAACAGTGAACTTATTACAATAACATCTATATATTATCCATCAAAAATATATAAAAGCATATATTTTCATACTGTTATTATAATTGCTTATTTGAAAGAAAAAAAAATAAGATGGATGTTATGAGCAACGGGAATAGACACATATAAAGGTCAGAATTTGTACGGCAAATTTTGCGATATTTCTGAGAATTTAAGATTTCGACTGCATTTCTGAGATTTCCGTTCTTCGCTGAAGTATTTTTTTTAATAAAAATTTACTGAATATCTATTTAGATTCTGGGTTTTCCGTTTTTGTATGATTTCCACAAAAACTAATTTATTATAAATTTGCACTGCATGTCCATCTTAATTTTCCGTAATACCGTTTTTTCACAGATTGGTTTGTTTTTGTTATGCATCTTATTATAAAATTGTATTCTAAGAAGGTTATACCTGGAATAATGAAGGTATAGCTTTTTGTAAGATCCTCAGATAAAAAACTTAAATAATTTATTTTGACCAGTCTCTATTTTCTTAATGCGAGATACATGCAGCTGGATTTTTATTGGATTTTCCTAATTTTGATTAAAGCACTACTGATGATGAATTTTATTCCGAAACTACCATCTAGTGCTTTAAATTAAAACAGGTTTAGTTATAATAACCTATGTGCAAATGGTATTACATCTCCGCCTTTGGTGTAGGCGAGCTTAAATTTTAATGAGTTGATAAAGTAGGCGAAATAAAAAAAACATACTAATCCATGTCCAAATCACAATCCCTCAGCTTATTTAAATGGATCGGTTTGATATACATTGAATATTAACACAACATGACGTAAACATCGCTAATCAAATAACACAATTATATTACAAAAAGACATTGTGGTTTCGTTTTTTTTTTCTAAAATCGTGGTAAATGGGCGGTCAAATAATAAAACATAAGTGTAGTACCATTACGATTTACGAAAAAGTATTTAATACAATAGACTTCATTTTGCCTTTATATTAAATACTCGTCAACCAGAAGAGCAATTTATAATCAGGTTTTTTATCTTTCAGTTTAGTTTTCTATGTACATTCGGAATATATTATTATAGGTATCAATATTTTTTGCGAGGAGTTTACTAAATACATTGAATACATCTCGAAATCACCATCCTCAAACAAAGTAAAAACTTTACCTATGACGTTATGTGGTAAACCCCACCAAACAATGACTCAATTTTAAATAAAACAGTTATAACAATTGTTTTCCACAATTTTCGGGAAATTGTGGTAAACGGGAGACCATAGAATTAAAAAAGTGAATCAGCTTCGACAAAGTTTATAATTATTACTAAAGTAATTTTTATTTTGCATTAATAGACTGACTTGCATGCTTTAAAATTCCTCACCATTAGTCCTCGGACCAAACTTATGGAAATCAAGTTTACAGGTTTTTATATGATGCAATGAAAAAAAGGATAAACATATAATGTATCAATTCCAAATGTATTCTTATAAACACATTCATGTGGAGCGTTTTTAAATTATATCAAATGCCTATGGAACAGTATAACTGTTTTAATTTGATTTTCCTCTGATTTTCTTTCTTAACTAAGCAATATATTATTTTAGGTATAAATCATTTTTTATTTAAACAATTACATATTCATCATTTAATAATAAGTGAGTCAAGTTTCAAATATCATGAAATGGCCTTATTCTCTCTGAAGATATCATTAAACCTTCTCCAATTCCATCGCACTATAAATCAAAATTGAAAACTTATATTGAAATTTGAGTAGTGTGACATTTTTTAATTTAAAATTGATATTTCAACAAGGCAATATGTGTATCGATTTGTCAATATATTTCTCAAGAAAATCTTATGTTTACCATTTAGTTATAATCAGAAAAAAAAATCAAGCTCGAGATTGACATTTTCAAAAATTTCTCTTGAAAAGTAAAATAAATAACAAAAACTTATATTTTTATTTTTTAATCAATGTTTTTATGGCAAACTGGTTATACAAAATAAGTGAGATAGATAGGGACTGATTTCTTTGTCTGGCTTGGCTGTTTTATCATTTACATGTATTGTATCATGGTAGATCTTGCTTTGGATTTTGCCAAGTACATGTTTTTCAATGCTTTTCGTTTGAATTACAGTTGAAAAGTGACTTGGAAAAATAACGATCGCGCTAAAACAATTTTAAACGTATGATACCAAAAATACCAATCCCTGTCAAAATCACAATCCAAAAATGAAGTTAAAATTTTGAGGCAGACAACTAAAGTTAAACACAAGAAGTTCCACCAGGGAATTTAGGCCGTGTGCTCCGAAGGGCAAGGAATAAATATTTACAATTGGAATTAACCTTCTTTAGATAAACCTATTTGTTTTTACTGGCATTCAATTGCTCTTGAATATAGTTTTGGGTCATGACCTCTGGTAACGTAACGTTCAACTATCCAATTACGTCATAGAATGTCATCCTATTACGTCAAGCATTGTTTGATTGGTCAGCATCCAAGTCTAGTCCGGACGTAACTATTATTATTATTATTTACCATATACATTGTCGGAATCTTGAATGAAATAAATTATAGTAGCGACAATTTTACATTTCAGACATGCTATCAATATTTTTTATGATTGTAAATAAGGAATAACATTCTATTTGAGTGTATTCATTCGGTATTATAAATGAGAGTCAGGAATAGCATATTTCATTTTAAATATGCTATTCCCGACTCTCATTCATAATACCGAATGAATACACTCAAATAGAATGTTATTTCTGAAGTAATGATCAAATAGTTATCCTTCAAACAAAGTATTCCCTTAGCTAAATTTGGTACAATATAGTTAGGTATTTTAGATAATTTTTCCAATCCCTAGCGTAAAAACGGGTTTTTAAATTTCGTTTGCTTATAAATATGAAATAGAGTTACACTGCTTTAAGTAACGTTAGAAGAATTAATTATACAACAGGTATCCACTTTAATTACCATCTTAACAACTCATTATTTAAATTAACATCTTGACAGCGGATCGGTGTCTGAGACACAGGTATTTAAGTACAAGGTTCCGTCGTTATAAACATCTTATATACAAGCGGCCAACATGCAAAATATCGCTAAAGTTGCATGTCATATGTCTACAACTATTGATCATGTTACATAAAACAAGAAATAGGGTTGAAACTTACAATGCACAAAACATTATTTGTGATTTCCCCATAGACAGTATTTCACCCCTGATATGAGCAAAAGTAATGTCACCCCTTATATGAGCAAAAGTAATGACAATTAACACCGTTGTCAAAATATAACTATTTATTCATTCAAATCTGTTCTATCACAAATATCGCAGCAAAATCAACAAACAGGTCTTAGCTTCATCGTCTTTACATTTTATAAATGCCTATATTTCTATCTGGTATGCTATGGATCAATCCCTTAACAGTCTTTTGGTATATCGTACCACAACCGATTATTTCTGATAATAATAATTTCCTGATTTATAGCACAGTCTCTGCTCGTTGACTGGCCAAGGTAACACTGTTATTCCTTGATGCTGAAGAAAGCTTGTGTGTACACTCAGTGTGGCGAAAAATCTTGCTGAAAGACAATTTTTGTTTTATTTTGAGAAACCATACAATAATCAACATGTTACTTATAATTGTTTATACTTGACACTGACAATTGTACCGCCACTAGTTTCAAAATATCTACACCTTTAACTCCTATTATGCCCCAAACCTGAACACTAAGACGGTTCTTGACATTATGTACAACTCTAACATAACTCAATTTCCACAAAAAATGTATTTAGCAACAAAGAATAACGGCGTTTTGCCACCAACATTAGGTTATATAACAAGAGGCCCATGGGCCTGATACGCTCACCTGATAACTAATGGCTAGCTGATAGATTTAAAGAAAACATAAATACTGAAACCCCAATGACTTTTTTCTTTATATCATAATGACCGTTGTATCAATACCTACAACATTCTAATATACATGCCTATACAAAAAATTTATAGTTATCAAGATAATTACCGGTAACAATTTCAGTATTGTTTCACATCTGTGACCTTGACCTTTGAACTCATGACCTTTTTCTATACATCAAAATGATTGTTGTATCAATACCTACAACATTCTTATATGCATGCCTATACAAAAAGTTTATAGTTTGCAACCATTTCGGTATTGTTTCGCATCTGTGACCTTGATCTTTGAACCCATGACCTTTTTCTACATATCAAAATTTTTGTTGTATCGATACCTACAATATTCTAATATACATGCCTATACAAAAAGTTTATGTTTTTTGAGATAATTAACCATTTCGGTATTGTTTTCCATCTGTGACCTTAACCTTTGAACCCATAACCTTTTCCTACACATCAAAATGATCATTGTTTCAATACCTACAACATTCTTGTCAGTTCCAAAGTTTTTACTTTGCTTCTGGATTGTGATTCGGAAATGGATAAGTATGTTTGTTTTTGATTTTGATACATGCCTATACAAAAAGTTTATGGTTTTCCAAATAAGAATTATAATCAGAGGTATAAAAAAATTAGGTCACAACCTTCACAATTGACCTTGATCTCATTTTGAAGATACTAACAAGACGATACCAAAACTGAAAACCATATGTCATTATCTGGTAAAATAGTCAAGTTATAACAATTTGAAGCTATTTACGATTTTTTCAAAATTAAACGCAAAAAACGCGTAACCTATTTTTTGTCCAAATTTCACAAAATGAACAAACTATAGGCTTAACACCCTAGAGAAGCCAAATATCATATCAGATTTTTCCTCCGATCAACACTTTCGGAGAAGAAGATTTTTTAAGATTTTTGCACCCCTAGGTCACCTTGAGCTAGTTATAGTAGCCATGGCAACGCCACAAACAAATCTGAATTGCACCGGCTCATATATACTTCTCACCAAGTTTCATTGAAATCTGTCCTGTAGTTTCAGATGAGATGTCGGAAATAGGTGTTAACGACGCACGCACACACGCACATACACACGCTGCGCTATGCCATAAGCCCACGTGACCTTTCGGTCAGGTGAGCGAGCTAAAAATGAAAATCAGAGATTCTATGCCAACTCAGAAGTAGGATATGTACAAAATAATCATTCAATTGTGGTACAAAATCCACAAAGACTATGTTAAGGGATCGATCCATAGCATGCCAAAAAGAATTCAGGCATTTATAAAAGCTTAGGACGATGTAACTTAATACTACTTGGCTGTGATGGAACAGCTTTGAATAATAAATACTTAGTATTGTATGTTTGTTTTTGATTTTTGGCAACGGTGTTATTTGTATTTACTTTTGCTCATAGTAGGGGTGACATAAAAACGCCCCAGGGCTGTCAGTTTTGTATTTAATTATTACTAAATCTGTACTGGAGCGTTTTGAAATATAACTCCCCATTAGTTGTTATCGGACCAAAACCCAAAAATGTTGAAATGAGAAAAATGGATGGAAGGACCAAAATGTATTTAACAAATGAATTGAGTTAATAAACGCTGTACGTGTTTCTAGTTATTACTGTCAAACTATTCTATAATTTCTGTTGATTGAATTTCAACCGCATCCAAAGTAATACAGTCATTCTCAAAAGAACTTCATTGATAGTCTCTAACGTAATTTCAAGACCCAGAGCCTAAATAATTTATATTCTTGGGTCTCATGGGCCGTATGAAAAGTCCAGTTTTAAGGCTCAAATGATTATATAGGCAACCAGCCCTAATGTTATTAGGTTAAAATCTAAAATCTAATCTTCCGTCTTTAATGTTACTTTGAGGCGCCGTATTACAACTTTTCGCAACATTTTACTGGGGATTTTTTTAGAATCATCTCGTGTAATAATAAAAACTTGATTTTTCCCAACACTTTACACCTCTATCCTTCATTTTAAACTGAAAGAACGTCTTAAACAAATTATTCACTTGTCATTATTTTATAAAAACAGTAAGCCAAGATGCAATTACCTACTGCTGAACAGGGATTTTGGTTATGTTGTCAAGCATCAAACAGATTCCAAACCATTGACTGAAGATACCATCAACAAAATTTTGAAATTATGAAACCAAACTTGTTTTCAAAATATTGAAAAATTTCCCTACTACTGATGAAGAATTGTATTCCGAAACGACCGTCTAGTGCTGTAAAATTAAAACTGGTATAATATGTAATTTAAACCTCTGAGCTGATATCTCTGCTGGTGGCTGGTGCCCAGAGGATATCACAAACTCAGTAGGCAATAATTTCGTATTATTGTCAAAAATATACTATAATTGTCTAAATTTCCTGCAAGTTAAAATTTGAAATTTCTCAAAAACTAAGGTATACTCCCTCATGCAAAGTATTTCCTTAGCTTAATTTGGAAAAATATATTTTGGTCCTTTGGATAGATTTTCAACATCTTCAAAATAATTTTGGTTTCATAATTTTGGTCCAAGCACTACTGATGAGGAATTGTATTCCGAAACGGCCGTCTAGTGCTGTAAAATTAAAACTGGTATAATATGTAATTCAACACTCGAACTTCCACCAGGAAAGGGATTATGTATTGCAACAGCTGCTGATACTTTCATATTAGGTACCTTCACTTTGCATGGCTCACTACTTAACAAACATTCTAATTGATACTTAAGCAAAAATAATAAATTGCAATAAAACCAATTATCGGATTTCTGAAAATTTCCTTCAAATCATGAAAGAGGAAGAGGTAGTTGTCTGGATCTAATCCATGTTTAACTTTACATAAAAAACAAACACACTAACCTATGTCCGAATCACAATCCAGAAGCAAAGTAAAAATTTAGGTTAGACAAGTGAACTTCTACCATGGACGACATGCCGGGTGCTCCGGAAGGGTAAGCACCTCATGTTTAAAACATTTAAGTTCTTGAAAAAATATTCTACTTTGTTTTGATATGTATTTAAAAAAATAATTTATGTTACAAATACTAATTTCGTTGTTTTATATGGAAGATTTTTACTTTTATTCCAGGTGTAGAAATATATATAATTGACTTTAATAGTCTGTAAATTAACATTGTGTATTGTGATTTATTTCATTAATGTCACCTGTAAGATGTATTAATGTCAATAATTCGCCACAATAAAAACAACACAGCAATCCTTAAATAATATCCAGTCAACAATACTCTTGTTTAAAATTTATGTACACTCGGAGACAAAGCCTTCTTTTATAAATATACAGTATATAGTTTTGAGTGGATAAATATGGTGTAAAACGGACCGTAAAAAGTTATATCTTTGGCAGAGAGAATAGTCGAGGTCAATATTTGGCACTTTGTTATCTATATAGTCCACATTACGCCATATGTATCTACTCAAGAGTTCATAACGGTTTTATCATATAATCAAAACCAAACATACTAACCCATGTCCGAATCACAATAAAGAAGCAAATGTAAAACATGGGAACTGACGAGTTAGGTTCGACACGTGAACTTCCACTACGGAAGTGAGGCCGGGTGCTTCGGAAGGATAGGCACCTCTTGTTATGCTAGCTACACCCGCCATGTGTGAAATAAAAATTGTGTGAAAGTGACATGGAACTATGGGACGTCAATTATATCCAGGACAATCCTGACACAGAGACATCAAACAATACTGTGATGACGACCATAAAACTTTTTGATAAGCCTAGGCTTGCAATATCCCTGAGTCAACAATTAATTAACTTACATTATACTACATGTTGTTTTTGTTGAATGTTGCTTAACGTCGCACCAGCATTTTTTCAGCTATTCGCGATGAGAACTACTTTATTAATCTATGAACAAGTTCGTAAATGCATGTGAATTGGAGTGTGTTTTATGGTCGGTCTTGTACCAGCGCGCACTCGGGCGGCTTTAAGATGCTATCTCACCGAGTCAATACACAGCAGACAAGCGTACCAATCCCCGGTCACAATAAACTGCCACCGGGCGAACTAGCAAAGGCCAACAGCAAGGGGAAATTCACTTTCCTTCATGTGGTCTGAGCGGGACTCGATCTCACAGCGGTGAGAGACCTTCGATTTGTAGACTGATGTCTTATTCATTAGGTCACCGTGGCACTGATGTCTTATTCATTAGGTCACCGTGGCACTGATGTCTTATTCACTAGGCCACCGTGGCCTCTTTACTACATGTGTTTCCTCGGATAATAGAACACAGTCGAATCAATTACCATTATTTTCCATTATTTTCAAGCTGATTGTGTGATTCTAGTCATCTAGTCGCTGGTGTGAATCACATAGGATCACAAATTTTACTGACAACATAGTGTATTGCCAATGAAATATGCGTTAAGGTTCTTGTGCCAGAGATGAACTTATCATAGAGCGGTAATTATTCGATGGTTCTAAATAAATCCTACATGTATATAAATATCATAAAATAAGTAATAATTCCATAATTATCCGATCACATGAAAATAATAATAATTTATTTTGAGTGTTCAACTTAACTTGTCAGTTTTAAAGTTTGTACTTTGCTTCTGGACTGTGATTTGGACATGTATAAGTATGTTTGTATGTGATTTTTAGTACCATAACATTATTTTAAACAGAGCCAGTTTTAAGACAGAGGCAACTAGGGGGAAAAGAAAAAGGAGGATGTTTCGCTTTTGTCCAATTCACGTAGTTGACATTCCTCGGCACTTACGGGATATGCATAGATATTCGAAACAGGACTCAACAGTTTATGTTAAACAAAACAGACACAAAATTTGTGGAATGAGAAAGCGTCATTACAAGAAATGCCCGGTGAAAAAGTGTGGTTCAATGGTAACATACATGACTCAACATCTTACTAATGTCCATCATTTTGAAAAGGAACAAAGCAGTCTGTTGTCAAAAACTGCAAGAAGAGTGCTGTTAGAAGAGTCAACTGATGAAGAAATGTCCGCAGAATCACCTAATATCACACGCAAAGAAACACAAGTGCAACAAGATGACACTGAGATTCTACAAACAGGCAAGTAGCATAAAAAAGGTTTGCCGGTGATCATAAAAAAAACGCCTTAAAAGATGACACTGGCAGGACACCTTAAAAAGAAAAACTTGAAATCAGCGAGGATGAATATTATTATTATATATCTTTATTTGTAAGGCCACAGACCCATATAATAGTTACATAGTATGTACATTACATTTCTGCCATGAAAGCTATATTACAATGTTATTGTGTTTTATATACAATTCTCGTTTTTTGAAATGCGTGTTATAGAAAATTTCCCACTGCTTGTATATTTGACAATTTTTTGGATGACAAGAGAATAACAAATTTATCAACATTTGGGGATTGAAAAAATAGTTTTGGTATAAATTGATGTCTTATATCCTCGTAAAATTTACAAATAAATAAAAAATGATATTCATCTTCAATTAACCCAAGGTTACAAAACTTACAAATTCTGTTTTGTTTTATAATATTTTTATATCTACCTTTGTAGTCAATGTATAAAGAAGTAACTGCATGTGTGAAAACAAAAAATAGTTTTACAGAATGTTTTAATTGCACTCTAGGTCTGAGACAAGGTTGTGTATTAAGCCCGATATTATTTTCATTATTCATAGAAGAATTTACAAAATCTATTGTTGAATGTGATTTAAAAGGAGTGCAACTTTTTCCAGATGTTCTGCAAGTTTTAATTTTGCTTTTTGCAGATGATATCGCTTTAATATCTGACATAGTTAAAGGTCTTCAAAGTCAGTTAACACTATTGGAACAATATTGTGATAAGTGGAAACTAGAGGTTAATCCCAATAAAACCCAAGTTGTCGTGTTCAGACAGGGCAACATACGTAAAAACGAGAAATGGTTATTTAAAGGGAAATATTTAGCATGTGTAAATACTTATACCTATTTAGGATTACTATTTTCTTGTAAATTTTCATTCTATGCTATGACCGAAAAATTGGCGGAAAAAGGAAAACGGGTTTTAACAGCAGTATTGTCAATGCTCTATAAGATCGAAGGTTTAAAGTTTAAAATTTTTGATACAAAGGTATGCCCAGTTTTGTGTTATGGTGCCGAAATATGGGGCTTTCAGTCATATCCTTCTATAGAAAGTGTTCAGATATATGCATGTAAAAGATTTTTAAATACATCTTTACGCTTATGTAATCTAGCTGTATTAGCAGAATGTGGAAGGTATCCATTGTATATTTTAACAGTTAAACGTCTTCTAAGATATTGGGGGAAAATTCTTTCCATGTCAGATGATAGAATTGTCAAAAAAGCGTATAATATGTTAGTTTTTTACGATCAACTTGGTTATATAAACTGGTCATCAAAGGTTAAAAAAAATCTGTGTGATTGTGGATTTAATTTTATATGGGAATATCAAAATAATATAAATATAGAGTATTATATTGATGACATTATACAAAGGTTAAAAGATATACATTTGCAAGAGTGGAGAAAAAATATAGAAAACACTTCACAATTATCATTTTACAAGTTGTTCAAAACCAATTTTTGTCAAGAACCTTATCTAGAAATTTTTAACTTAAGGAAATACCGTAAAATCATAACAAATTTCCGTATGAGTTCCCATGATTTAATGAATATTCTTGAAAGAGGTTTTATTGGAATTTGTGTATTACTGTCAGAAATATATTGTCTAACTTTACTTTTAGTTAAATTTTTAAATACCTCCAAAACTAAGGTATGCTCCCTCATGCAAAGTATTTCCTTTGCTAGTTTGGTACAATATATTTTTATCCTTTTGTGTATCTTTTAAACATCTTGATGACAATTTTGGTTTCATAATCTCGGTCCAAGCAGTACTGATGAGGAATTGTATTTCACAACGGCCGTATAGTGCTGTAAAATTAAAACGGGTATAATATGTTATTGAATTACTTCATTTTGATACATATTCTGTTTATATGAATTTACAGAATCTCATGAAAGAACTGATAAAAGCTTTGGAGATGGAAATAATCATGAAACAGCAATTTCAATAAGTAACAGGCAGATAAGATAAAACTAACTAAGAACATGAAAATACACACTTACAGATTGAAGTAACCGTTACATCTACTGACGCGAACAATTAAACCATCTATCCATCCATTATGTACACATGACGCAACATGTTAAAGCAATTTAGTCATACTTAAGGTCCAAGCATTAGTATGTTTGCTTTTGACATATAAAACGTATTAAACATTAAAAACAACAAATATGATTTTGAATCTTATTGGGCATTAGTAGTAATAAATAGAAACTTAAATTAACACTATATATACTCTATATAATTACATATTATACCAGTTTTATATTTACAGCACTAGACGGTCGTTTCGGAATACAATTCCTAATCAGTAGTGCTTGGACCAAAATTATGAAACCAAAATTATTTTGACGATGTTGAAACGATACCCAAAGGACCAAATTATGTTTTACCAAATTAAGTTAAGGAAATACTTTGCATGAGGGAGTATACCTTAGTTTTTAAGAAATTTCAAATTTAATTTTAACTTGCAGGAAATTTAGACAATTATAACAAATTTAAAACGGATATTTTGCGTAAACATATTTAAGTCAACTGGAACTTAAAGTCCTTGAAATGACAGTTTTTAATGTTATTCGAGAAAAATTCCGAATATATATAGATATGAAAATTGCTGTTTGGTGGCATACATTAAACGTAGTTAAGTAGAAAAACACTCATGGCGCACTAGTTCACTTATGAATTAGAATAATTTATCCATGTTTCAAACACTTTACTCATCTTTTGAAAACGCAAAGAACTGTACTAAGTTTAGAAACATCTTTTAAATGTCAAACATATTTTTTAGACGCAAATAGTATTTTTCAAGACCCATTAAACTCATACTTGGAGACAAATGGGAACAAGTTCAAATAGAATCTGTATACATTTGATTGACACGTGGTTAACCATATCTACTGAGATATTTGGCGATATGAAGAGAATTTTTTATTCTTATAAATCATAATGCAAAATAACTTGGTTAACCACAAACATATTTTTTGCATTACATCTATTGAAACACAAACGAACTATTGTCTCTGAAAAAGTCAAACTACCTGTTAAAAGAAGGGTATAGAAAACTACTATAGGAAAGTGTTACAAAAATATTATCAAAACCTTCGTCATCTTGGATATGATCATTTGTAAGTTTTGCTGAATAAATCGGGAACGCACGTTACCACAAGTGATTAGATTCTCCCTATCACCGCAGGAAAATATAATTTAACACATAAACTCTGGTTCTTGTCAAAATCACATTAAAAAGAAAAGCTAAAACCTTTAACACTTTGAAAACTAAAGAAAATATATGATCGGTATGGCCAAGATCATTATTCCTTGATTGACTTGCGGTTTGACAGATTTTAAATTAAAAAGAAAAGGTTTGCTTTTTTTGTAGAATATTTATCATTTATCATCAAAAGATATGATTTGGTTAACCGCATCCATATATTTCTATTACATATTTCAGCAAATAAATGATAAATGTACATTCTGAAAAGGTAATATTTTATTCTATTTTATTTATCATATTTTAATTCTTTAAATATTATATTTTAATTCTTTAAAATATGTTAAGCATTTTGATTGTTTCCTCCATTTTTGGAATGATCATCCCCAAGGATATATTTAACCCAGGGGGCAATACACTATATTGTCCGATGAATATTATTTATCAAAATGTCCTTATTCTAAATTTTAAAATTACTCAAAAAAACTGAGCAATGCATAACCGTTCAGTCTTCAGTCTCGGTTGAAAAAACATTTTGATCCTTTTATTTTAATTTTTTCATATTTTTTTATTTGAGGCCATTCTAATAAAATTATATGTTTAAAGTCACTTAATTTGTTTTAAGATAGGAGGGTATGAGGCAAACAAACAAATTTTAATAAAAAAACAAAATCATATTTTCTGTTCATATGCACATTTCATTTTCATAAATAAATAAAAAACATTGTGTTTTAAATGTTTAATAGAAATTAAACTCATTGCACGAGTGTGATAAATTGGAATTTTCTTCTGAATTTTTACATCATTTGATCTTTTCATGTCAATACCTAGTTCAGACTTCCAAACAAACCAGAGTGTACCCGATATTTCGAAATCGGAAAACGAAACGGACATAAAAATGACCGGATTTTACGATCGAATAAGGTTTTTCGCATTTGATGGAATTTTTTTTTCAAAAAAATAATAAAAAACGCGCGTTATGATGTCAAACTTAGAATTTTATAGGAATGGCCTTATTTAAATATCCGGATTTCAACAATTTTGGTCCGAGCTTGTGAAGTATTTTATTCCGCAACGGCGTTCAAAATTATTTATAATAAATTACAAGTTAACAATGGTATAATATGTGAAGTAATATTTCACCAGTGTTCATTTACAGCACTAGACGACCGTTGCAGTATACAATTTCCCATCAGTAATGCTTGGACGAAAATTGTGAAATCAAATTTTTTACCAGGATGTTGAAAAGATACACAAAAGGACCGAAATATATTTTACCAAATTAAGCTAAGGGAATACCTTGCATGGGGGAGTATACTCAAATATTGAATACAGGAATGTTGGATTAGGTGCTTTCCCTTTCCTCGACCTCAATTCCCTAGTGGAAGGTAACGTGTTTTACTTAATTTGATTGTGACGAAGACCGGTTTAATTGTGTAATTAACACTTTTAATTCTATTACTATTGTTGTATAAAATGACGTGTTTCAGTAATAATGTAATAAATCATAATAACTCTCAGATATCAATTTATACTGTTTAGTCAATAAACATTCTGTATGACATCAATTAATTATGGTAATTAAAGTTTGGTTTATGACTAATAAGATATCCTTTTTATGGTTTTAACATTTCAAGACGATCGGGAAGATCAACAACTTTTGATAATTATGTCGTAATTTTAACTTTAATTGCAAGTTCGTATCACAGCGAGATTTACAGTGAACAGCTCAAGTATGTGATTTAAAATAAATTGCGAGTGATTGGAAATATTGCACTAAATATTTTAGGACTAAATAATCTTTTCGAACTCTTATGACATCGCTTTGGATGCTTAGTTAACTACACAATTATACTCATTCGTCCTATGTGTTGAATTCTTCCACATCAAAATTGCAATCTACGTACAAAGCAAAATCCCAGAGCAAAGTAAAACTGTGAAAACTGACATAAGTTCAGCGACTTTGTAAGTAGTAAAACACCCTAATAGTAACTCTAAATTATCTAAATGTTAACACTGTAATAAATTGTCCATCAAGAATTTGGTAAGGTAAAGTAGTAAGTCAATTAAAACCTTAAAACTTTATTTTTAGTATACATAGATTTTATTTTGGTCTTTTCTTTATAGCTTTTGGGATAAAAATAACAGCAAAATATTGTTAAAGGCGTTTTTCTGTATTTAATTTTGGCATAAATAGTAACTTTAAAAACCTTACATACTTAATTACAACATAATATTATTTGAGGCAGAATACATTATTCTTTCGTGATATGACATTTGAATTAATAAAAAAATGTTAATTATTCAACGAAACGAAAAATTAGTCTTCCGGGTTTTACTGAAAATAGAATTACAGAGTAAAAAAAACTAGGCATGCCATTATAACAGTGATACATATATCTTAGGTACATATACACAAAAAATGATATTCATTGTCTATTTATAAATATTCTTAAATGTTATACAGTTTGCATTTCTTTAATTAGATGCAGATGATTCATTAGGTCACAATTAAAATGTTGATCTCTACTCTGATTATGCCTTCATACAATCGTTTATAAACCCGTTCAAGTATATATGCAGACATTTTTATGGTTCCACTCATTATGATATCATTATAATTGTTGTTTTTATGGCATTGGTTTCGTTGACATTTATTCATAATTGACAAGACAGAAGTTCATAATAAATGAATACTTTGTAATTCCAGTCTTATAATTCTTTTTCCAAGTAGCAACAAAAGACCAAGGTTAATGCATTGTTCAACAGCTGCTCTCGTGATCACGTCATATTATGACCTTGAAAATTTATAATGTATGTTAATATCACATTGAAGTGCTCTAATATATTGTTTTTATAATATAACAGATAACTTTCTTATGTTCATTATTTTTGGTTTTGCTCCTACTGGAAGATATTACAGAATGTCTCTTTGCGATGCACTATTTTTACGACATTTTAGTGCTCTACATTTCTTTCGGTTCATTCTCTGTGAATACTAGTGCGAGATAGTTTGTCAATACACAAATGCTGGTGTAAGAAGGAGTCTCTCCTGCTCTATTACTCCGGTTTTAACCTCAGTACTGACCTTCTCGATACGAGTGAAATTTTTGAATGGCCATAACACACCTTACTGTCCTCATTAAATCTAGATTACATCTAAAAGAAAAGTGTTATAATGAGTGATGTCAATATGTTTTCTTTATATTTTGTATTCAGAAAGTTTCTTCTTTGTCCTTTATTAAGTATTCAGTAAAACATCGATGGTGCTTCTCGATAATTTTGCTACTTCCCTTCTTGCCACATCATTTTGAGAGTTCAAAATTCCAATCCTTCTTTTCGTTCGATGTATGGCCAACCTCTTCATAACACCAAAATCAGACTTACGATGAATTAGTGTTTTACTGTTTATGCTAGCTACAAATTGTCATCACAATTGGTTGATAATGTCCACCCACCGGCATTTTGGACATTGATAAAACACTTGTTATTTTTTCACATCCATTTAAATCCCAATTGATTGATGACACACTGTCTCTGACGAAAGCATGGTGTTATACTTTGAACGTTTTGCATAGTAATCAGTATTAAAACTGATTTTTATTTTTCAGAACAGAAAAGTAATACGCATTTTTTTCTCACGGAAAGCATTACCGTGAATTTGGAAGATAACACATTTAGCTTATAACAATCTATTATTTTAATCGACTTAATTTTTTTAAGAGTAGAAAATGTGTTTTGATGGGAAGGAATCTAGTAAAACCAACTATTATGTGTATGTTTTTAAAGAAAACACGAAAACATCGATATATATTTTGGTCCTTTATGTAGCTTTTCAACATCTTCAAAATAATTTTAGTATTCCGAAACGGCCGTCTAGTGCTGTAAAATTAAAACTGGTATAATATGTAATATAAAAACATTACATTATATCATTACACGGTAATAACACTGTGGTGTTTTTGAAACAATAAAACATATTACACCGTAGATAGGTATAAAACGTTTGATTTGTACTTTTTCAGAACAAGAAAGTAATAAAATATTCTGTTGGAAGTAAAGTAAATCTAGTTCAACCAACAAGCAACTGCGTTGCCTTAAAAGCGTTTACTTGCAAATAAATTGTTGACTCAGGGATATTGCAAGCCTAGGCTTATCAAGGCCCTCAAAAAGTTTTATGGCCGTCATCACAGTATTGTTGATAAGTTTGATGTCTCTGTGTCCAGGATTGCCTTGGATATATTTGACGTCTCATAGTTCCATGTTTCTTTCACACAATTTTGATTACACACGTGACGGGTGTAGCTAGCTAAACAGGAGGTGCTTACCCTTCCGGAGCACCCGGCCTCACTTCCCTGGTGGAAGTTCACGTGTCTAACCTAACTTGTCAGTTCCAAAGTTTTTACTTTGCTTCTGGATTGTGATTCGGAAATGGATAAGTATGTTTGTTTTTGATTACTATCAATTCATCGCAATAATAATACAAGATGTTAACCGACATGCATTTTTACTTTTAAGTGCAGTCAATTCAGATCAACAAACCTGTACTTAAACTGATAAGGAAACCATTGTGCATCTATAACAACAAGCAATACCTTGTATTATTACAAAGTTATAACAATACATGTCTTTAACCTGCATCTTAACGTTTTAGAAGCTACAAAAATGATAAATGGTGAATCACGCTTATACATTAGTTTGTTTGTTTTTAGTTAAAATTTACTTTATTTGTGACTTTTTGCATGGAATGTGTAATTTGCGAAATAACAACAAAAACCCTGGAAATTTAAGAGCCTAAAGATGGAATGAATATCAACAAAATCCGTATCTTATCTTGTGTTTCAAGATCAGAAGTGATAAATCTGTTATTTTGATATTGGATTTACGTCGTGTATCGACTAAAACAAATAATAAAATTCATATATTATATATATACATTTGAAAACCCTGAATTTTTATTAGCATTAGGCACCTTAAACTAGGCAAAAGTCCAATACTTGTATCAGCATAAACCCTTTTAGTGCATTAAGTGACATTTTGCAGAATTTTATCTTTTGTAGATCTGAGTTTGTTATTCAGAAAAAGGTTTCCGTTTATATGGACTGGTATGTTTGTTTTGATCTAGGCGATGTAAAATTGGAAATTTTTAATTCCTCAAAAAATAATACATATTCTGCTTCAATGTTTTTCAGGAATGATAACTTTCTGAGATCTACTTAATAAACATGTGTTGCTATAGATAGACACTTATATTGAATTCCATAGTAATAAATTTGATTACAGAAGATTTTTGCCTTATTTATGATCCATAAATATTAAATATCATATCTTATAATAAAAAATGAAATATTACTCTAGACTCATTGATTTTGTTTGGAATAAACTAATTAATTATATCCACGCTCGTGCTTTGCGTGATACAGAGTTATATTAACGACTATAAGTCTAACATTCATATCAGCGCCCTCATATTGCCTCTCGCTGATAACACCGAATCCCCATCGGCAACATCTTGAGTGCAAAGATGTTAATCAATTCGCTCGCCAAAAAATGGAAGTTTTGTTGAGAGTACTGCCATCCCAAACCAATAGCTTCAATAAGAATTTAATTCTGCCTTGAATGGAAAAAACAAGGTATACATCTGTACATAACAGTTGGTGTACGTTATACGGCGGATTTGGAATAAAAAAAAGCTGCGCCTTGTTTGACCGTAATTGCAAACGCAGGCTACATGCAAATACATTGTTAACCCAAGGTTATTGCAGGCTTATCAATGCCCTCAAAAATTTTATGTACGTGATCACAGTATTCTTAATATGTTTGATGTCTAGAACTACCCTAGATATATTTGTCGTCCCATAGTTCCATCCCTTTCATACGAATTTTGATTACAGCCGTGGTGGGTGTGGATAGCTAGACATGAGGTGCTTACCTTTCCGGAGCCCGGAGCACCCGGCCTTATTTTCCTAGTGGAACTTAACTTGTCAGTTGCAAAGGAAAACTTTGCTGCTGGATTGTTATTCGGACATGGATTAGTGTTTGTTTTTGATTTCCAACCATAAATGTTTTTTTCAAAAATTTCTGTTTATCATCCTTATCCTAGCATTACATGTCTGGTTTCCATGAGCGGTGGATGTAGGTAGCTAAACAGTAGGCTCTTAGTCTGCCGCAGCACTCGGTCTCACTGAGAAGTAGAAATTTACCTGTTTGGCGTAATTTGTCAGTTTTGCTTTGCTTGTGGTTCATTTTGACATGGATAACATGTTTGGTTTTGATTCTATATATTATAGAAGATTTTATAGTGAGGGTTACTTATCTATTACTGGTAAGTTGTTTAGACTACACAAGTAGTGAAGTGAATATGCTCTATAATTTTCAATAACAGTTTTGTCGTATTTCTCTGAACTTCCCAGACAGTATGTTGTACGAATAACGACGATCTAAATAAACTGGAAATCAGCTTTATTAATTTGAATATTTTAGAAGGAAAGATATCTCAAATGGAATCGTTTTGTGTTAAGTTTCTAAAGATGTCATATCTGCTTAATATCAGTCTGGTGGAGTATGTGAAAATTCATACGTTAAATGCTTTCCAAAGTACATATATTTGGCGTATTGGGAAAACAGAACGTGGCACAGTCTGTGTATATTTTTTGTTAGAGAACAAAGCCAGACATTTATTTATATAAAAAATTAATTGGTTCACAATAGCATTCACTACGGCATGGTTTATTCGCTATTTTACTGCTGGAGACCAGTTGGGAAATCACATAACGCTTTATACGCATAATAAAGAGACGTTCATATACTATCAAACAAAAACTATCTTCAGTACAGATCCGTCATAATTAACACTGAGCTTAAGGAAAAGGAGTCAACGCGGCTCGACTGCCGAGACATGGATAGCTAGTTTTATAAAGATAGATGACAGCTATCATACATATAGCTCACGAATGGCAGAAATAAGCTGTCGATTTGGCACTAATTTGTACATGTTTTTATTTTGCACCACTACAGGCCTGTTAGAAATATTTTTTTCTAATAAAATCGCAACAAATTGTAGATATCAAAATATTTTCAAGATGTTGAAATAAAAACAGACAAGGACCAAATTTTATTTTACCAAATCTACCTTTAAGGCAATTCTTTGAACCATTAACCACAGCTTGGTGTTTTGAGGGGTTTTAAAATTTACGAAGCAAAGAATTTTGATTATGAATATTTATTTGACAATACAATTGATTGCCTCCTGGTTTAACAATATCCTTCCTAATGCTTTGTCCATCAGCAGAGATACCAGCTCAAAGGATTACAGTAAATCTTGTCAATAATCAAAAACAAACATACTAATCTAATAAAGGTCACCCAAGACAACCAGTAAAGTTGCTTTCATGGACAGGTGGCCTTTATATACAGGTCCAAATAACATAAATAAAGAGCAATTTAGATACATTTTCCTTTAAGGCCTTTAATGCAGGTTCTACTGCATTTATTACTAAACCTGTTTTCAATTTCTGATTTGAAAATGATTGCATTTGACTAGATAATATACTGTTACACTTTGAAATACTTTGGTTCAAGGAAGAAACCTGGTTGACACAAGTCTGGCACAGAGAAATGGTAAAAATCCCGATTTACATCAACTGCTGATCTAGTGGTGGGTTTATAACTGCCTTACGTATTTAAATCATTTAAAAATCAATGTATTTTTAAACCACACAGAACAATGCCCAGATTAGAATGACGTTGGACATTGTGTTTACGTTTACATGTTTATTCCCTGTATACATATTAAAACTAATTATAAAATATATATTTCATGTTTTGTATTTATATTATCATTTGGTTGACAGGATGTTTAATCTTTATTTCAAATCTTGCGAAAATAATTTTACTTTTGGGTTTACTTTCTTTAGGAGAAAAATGATTAATTCAATACTAGACAATAACCATGATTTAAGAATATTTTTCTATATTTAGAACTAGGCTTGGTTGATCTATAATACAGTTGATCCCAGCTATTTGTTTCAGGATAAACATAAACTACAATTCCTATCAATTATGTTGCATAAACGCACAGACTTTCTAAGGAGGTTCCGAATGGTCTAAAGTTCCGGCTTACGGATCACCACGCTCCTTGGTGCCTAGGCTTGAATCCAATTCGGGCAGATCTAATCAAAAACGAACATACTTTTCCATTTCCGAATCACAATTCAGAAGCAAAGTAACAACTTTGGAACTGAAAAGTCAGGTTAGACACGTGAACTTCCACCAGGGAAGTGAGGCCGGGTGCTCTGGAAGGGTAAGCACCTCCTGTTTAGCTAGCTACACCCGCCACGCGTGCAATCAAAATTGTGTGATTGGAACTCTGGGACGTCAAATGTATCTAGTTTAATACAAATTGTCCGTTTGCTTGCCGAAAAATCGATGGTTTGAATTTTAGTACTTCAGTTTTCGTCACCATCACATAACCGCTTTCATATCTAGATACTATAAGGAATCTTAAATGTGAAACACCAGACCATCCATCCGCTCTTCCTTACTGGGAGTGCTGCTGTACTGGCCAGGGTATTATACACAAGTGTATTGCAAAGCTTTTAATACAAGTTATATATTCATATTCATTAACCACTGATTGTAAAATGCGTTAGATGGTGACCATTACAAAACACAATTTAAAACGCCACTGGTGTTTTAATCCTGTCAATGAAAAGCTTCTAAGATATCTTACGTATTATATTTATAAATCAGTGGCTGTAAAGTACGTTGGATGGACCCTAGAATCAGACCACACCACTGGACATTTTAAATCAAGTACCTGCCAACGTTGGATGGACCTAGAATCAGACCACAGCACTGGACATTTTAAATCAAGTACCTGTCCTGTCTACAGATTTATAATCAGTGGATACAATATGTCTTTGTTTCGTTGCATTTGGCCGTTTCATTTCTAACCGATGTAGCTAGATAGATAGAGGACCCTTGTCCTTCCGAAATATCCGGTCTCACTGCCATGGAAGAAGTTCACATACTTTACTTAATTTGCCAGTTTTCAAAGTTTTTAACGTTGCTAATTGGAATTATGATTGACCGGTAAGTTTTGTAAGATTGCGTGTATTGATACGTGTTCTTTTGAAACAAGTGTTCCAATCACTAATTCCTTTCTTTTATTTCAAATGACTTTAATTCTGCATAGAACGAAACATTAGCTAATTTGGTGACAGAGCAATGAAGGCCTAGGGATTGAGCTTTCACATATCCCTCAAACACGGTTAGCTGATGTACATGGCTTATGACATCAAGTTGAATACAAGTGTGTTTTATTACAAATTGCCTTTTTATTTTGTCATAAAATAAAATTTTATCATTTTCCTGTATAATGTTACTTAAAATAAACAAATTATATAAATTGTAATTTCACAATTTGTAAATTTAATCCCAATTTGCAGATAAGAATCGTTTTACAACTACACGATATTAAAACTGTGCAATTATTCTTCCATCAACATTAAAATCAAATGAGAAAACCTGAAAATCAAGTGGATTTAGAATACTATCAATAATGAATAACAAATATTTGTGTTTCTCTTGGTGTAAAATTCATTTCAATACAACAGGTTTGGAACTATGATAATAACAGTATGCCCTCCAGGAAATGCATTAAGTTTTTTTTTTTCAATTTTACAATTATTTTGTTTCCTGAAAAGCAAACAAGCAAACAAATTAGTAAATATAGTTTTGTTAATTTGGAACTTTCAGTTTAATGGTTGATTAAAAAAGATCTAACCCCGTCTCGGTCCCACACCCTTTTAATTAGCGTTAACCCCATATCATTTGTAAACCAACATATATTTGGGTGTCAGTTAATTTGGCAGCTGCATGAACTAGAGCCATATCAAATCAAATATCCTGAGAAATTTACACAGTCCGTCTCGGATTAAATCAAGAACTTAAAACTTGAGGTCATGAAGTTTAGTACGATTTCACTAATTGTTAATTACATTTAATTCGAATAGATTTGACATTTTTGATGACTTGCCGAGAAGTCGCTTATTTTATTGACAACAAAATGTTTATTTTTAATGTTTGATATGAGTGTGCTTAGAAAGCACTGTTTAATACAAAATAAGCCAGAAATGACCCAAAAACAGTACTCCATACCATCGGGAATAATTTTTGAATTGGACAGGTGTGGTTTATATAAAATCAAAATACTCCATGTCCAAATCCCAATCCAAAAACAAAGTAAAAGCTTTCAAACTTCAAAATTAGCTTAATCACGTCAACTTCCACCAGGGAAGCGAGACCGGATGTTCAGGAAGGATAAGCACCTCCTGTTTAGCAAGCCACGTGTAGTATTTCCATCTTTCCGCGTATTGTTTTGTTTTTTCATAGGTTGCATTGACTGTTGTCTATTAACTCTTTTTAGTTAAAATCCGGGTTATATTCCATGCCATTCTATCATCCTGCTTAAATCAATTTCCTTGTTTCCAATATTTCTAAGGAGTTGTTTGTTTATAATTTTACCCCAGATTTACCCAAAGGGTTACTTAATATACAAGCAATTGAATTGCCAATGAATAGAAATTGACAACATAATTGCTTCTTCCTTAGGTAGTATTGTTATAAGTTAATCCTCTTATTTATATATTCAATGGACAGATGAATTATTAGTCAGAGAGTCAATTGACCAGTTGAATTATCAGTTAAATTATAAACTTGTTTGCTAAATTATTTTTGAAACTACATCTCAGATTTGTAATTTTGATTTTCCACTGATGCTGCATACCGGCCGCAAATACACATGCACTGAATTAATAAGATGTTTTATTTCACAGAAAAATACTAACTTGCATATATTACACCTTCAGTACTAGTTTAGTTTTACAAAAGTTTTTCATAATGCCGGCTGCTTAAAAATAGCAGTTTTCCAGAGGTTTTTTTTTCAAAACGCTCATAGATATTAAATTGATATTTGGTATGTGAATCGCACATCACGTAGAATATGAACTTGCAACTCGACTTGTGCACCCTTGTGTTCATTGATTTTTTATTGTTGAATTATATTTTTTTATTAAAATTTGCAAATTATTCATGTTAGGCAACTTCCAAGTTTTGAGTATCACACTTATAATGTGATAAATAAACATTGTGATGTACAAAATGTAGTAAGTAAAGAGAACATAAAGCAAACTAAAATTGTTGTTCAAGATTGATGGAAAAATTTAAGAATTCTATTTAGGTGTACAGTACAACATGTACTTATTAGTTACTTATTATTATTAGTTATTACAGGTAGTTCTTTTATTTTAGAAAAATCAGCAAAATTCATTTTATGGAGAGCTTTTTTTATAAACACGATAGAGATTTTTCACTGTTTGGATTACACTTTAATGCACAAATAATTTCATCACATATATTTATTCAGGTGGTATTGTCATCAAATAAATAATGATGTTGATTTGCCGTTAGTAATTTGCTATACATGTATATGTATTCATAAATTGAACCACTAAATAATGTGACCAAAATTAATCAGGCTTCAAACAACTGACCCCAGGTAAAACTCAAAATAAAGTTTTATCTGAAATTAAATGTATCTGAAAACAACCAAATCCACCACTTTAAATAAAGTAAAAAATGGTGTCCAACAGCTTATAGTGTGGTTAAAGTACTTTCTGTTGCTTTATGATAATATTTCCATGTTCCAAATATATGAACATCAAAATTTTTAACCAATTTTTTTAACAGAGTTTTAATAGGCCCCAGAAGTGGTGCTGATTGCAGGACCTGAATATTCAAATGATTCTACTAATCATTCCCAATAAGAAAAAACACACATACCCATTCTCCCCTCTCTTATTAATTCAGTGCATGTGTATTTGCAGACCAGTATGCAGCATCAGTGGAAAATCAAAATCACAATCCGAGATGTAGTTTCAAAAATAATTTAGCAAACAAGTTTATAATTTAACTGATAATTCAACTGATCAATTGACTCTCTGACTAACAATTCATCTGTCTATTAAATTCATAAATAAGAGGATTAACTTATAACAACACTGCCTATGAAAGAAGCAATTATGTTGTCAATTTCTATTCATTGGCAATTAAACTGTTTGTATATTAAGTAACACTTTAGGTAAATCCGGGGTAAAAACATTTAGTTACTAGTTGATGTGGTAACCGTTTTTATTTAACTTTATATTTGTATTGGAATCATTGCCAATTTTATTTGTTTCAGAATTATTCCGGTATTCGTTTTATTTTAAATTTGCACAAGCATTCATGTTATTGTTGTTAAATTTTGTCTTTTGGGAAAAATGACAGAAATAATAATCTGATTTTGATATGAACTCATCTAAACAAGGAAGCATTGACTCCCGCTAATGTAATTAAATCATGGTTAAAGATACATCCATGTAATTGCATTCCGTAATTAAACACTGAACAGCCATTCAACACAACCACCCCCATCATAATAAAAGACAAAAAGGATACGTCGATTTTCCAGGAAATTTAAATTCGGGTATAAAAGGATGTCTTGGAAAAGACGAGGCAATTAACTACAGGAAATATGTTAATATCCTCTGGCTGTTATATGTTCGAGATACTGTATAAGGTAAATGTGAACAATTACTTACTTCTATTGTAAATACAAGTGTTGAAAGAGGGAACTCGACTGTTCTTACGACCCAGCCAATCAAAAGAATGTCCGCCTCGAGAACGGGAGGTCGTGGGTTCGAACCCCGACTGGATCATACACAAGACCTTTAAAAATTTAAGAACTGCTTTTACGCATGACGCTCAATATTAAGAGGATAGAGTACCAGCTCTTTCCATTGTATTCAGTATAAAGTGACGTTTGTGGCATTCAATGAACTAAAGACCGTCATGAGTGCGCGTTAGTACAAGGCAGATCATAAAACACACTCGCACACCATGCAGACACGACTATTCTCTCATAAACAAGTAATCTAAAGTAATTAAATTTGATCATGACCATATAACGCGCTGAACTATTATAGAGTATACACAAACATTGCCCGTATTACAAGATCAAAAGTTATCACTTTTATTACCATGGGGCGCGCTATTCTACTATTAGAGATATTTTTATCTAGAGACCGATAGAGGATTTTTAAAGTTTAATTGATGTTATTAGAACTGCTCTAATACACGCTTTCTTGTAAAAATTATTCGCGATTGTCAACACTCTTAGTATGCGAACTTATCAATGCTAAAGGAATTATTTTTTATTTATCATGATTTGTAGGTTCGGCGAGTTTAGACCGGTATGTTTGTGTTTCATTTTATGATATTTATTACAAGTGGGAATCCATGTTCAAAGAAGAATTGTTTATTAAATGTTTCCTAGAAACAATGACTATTCCTCTCAATTGCCCACGCATCATGTGAAGCAAATGTACTAACCAGTGAAAGGACAATATTTGATGCAGATTTCTAAGAATCCAATAAAATCATGACAAGATTGTACAAAATGGGATTAAGTACACCTGTACTGTTGTACTGCATAGGTTTTAATCCCACCTGTTATGAACAGTTCTTCAGTTCGCTCGCTTGCTGCAATTCGGCGGTTGGTAGTAGTTGCCTCTAAAAAAAATTCATTCCAATTCCCCAAGATTAAATTCAAGTTGTGTTACAAAACATTTCGCCTAGTTTGCCGTGAACCAACAATCTCGACTCTCCTTGTAAAATAATACTAATAAAAAAAACTAATAGCATGTGTTTTTTTTCATTTGTTGAAAAAAATGTACAAATATTAATAAATCCTGTTTAGCGCCCGAAGTCGTATTTCACGAATAATCATCATTTATATTGTCGAGGAAAGCAATAACTTCACTTTTGAATATCGGTTAATGTTTCATTGGGAGATTTAAATTGTTCCCTTATTACAAAACAAATAGTTTTAATTGATCTAACATTTTAAATTAAAATTAAGCTAAAATAAAATGAATTAAATTTGCAATAGCAACACAAAACATCTTCAGAAATCTTCACAAGTAATTTATGATTTAATATAGGCAATTCTTAAATGGAGGTAAACGTACTGCAACATTGTACGTATTTCATTAACTAGAATAATCTAAAGTTTTTACTTTGCTTCTGGATTGTGATTCGGACATGGATTAGTATGTTTGTTTTTGATAATAAACTTTGGGAATAGAAACCCGACAGACATTGATAATGAAACCCCAACAGACATTGATAATATACCTCTATTTTTCTGTATTATTTCATGACAAAAATACAATTTTTCAATTCTCATTGGGTTAGAATTGTATCTTTTTTTATTTCCTTCTTTTGTAACGAAAGAAAAGAAAACAAGTTCAGAATATTCTGTAACAGAGAAAAACAATCTTTAATGAATAACATCAACTTAGTCAACATATTCAATGAAAGGTTTAACGAGACATAAAGCGCATTGATAAAAAGCTTCCGATATTGTAAATGTTTGTCTAAAAAGCACACAATTTTGAAACCTATTTTACAATAACGTGATCCATTTAAAAATACACAATGAACCAATATTTCCCCCATGTCTAACATATTTTATATTAATTTATTTTTACAAATGAATGAAATGTGATTGAAACACTTTGTATTTGGCAACAGCCAACGACATCATGAACACACAAAACATGTAAAAGATATTGAATAATAAAATACATGTTCACGTCAAAAGACGGATACTTAAGTAAATGTTCAGTACTATTGGAGGGACCCAAACATCCAACTCATTTCACAACCAGTTTCTCATTAAATCAAACACAGACATACTAATACATATTCAAATCGCAATCCCAGAGCAAAGACAAAACTGAAAATGATAAGTTAGGTTGATTACGTGAACCTCCAACAGAAACGTGATGTTTGTTGCTCCGGAAGGGTAAGCACCTCCTGTTTAGATAACCATGTGTGTAATCAAAATTTCTGAGTGAAAGAAATAAGAAACGTGAAATATATCCAGGGCAATCCTGGACACAGAGACACCATAGTTATCAACAAAACATGAGACGTGAAATATATCCAGGGCAATCCTGGACACAGAGACACCATAGTTATCAACAAAACATGAGACGTGAAATATATCCAGGGCAATCCTGGACACAGAGACATCATAGCTATCAACAAAACATGAGACGTGAAATATATCCAGGGCAATCCTGGACACAGAGACATCATAGTTATCAACAAAACATGAGACGTGAAATATATCCAGGGCAATCCTGGACACAGAGACATCATAGTTATCAACGAACCATGAGACGTGAAGTATATCCAGGGCAATCCTGGACACAGAGACATCATAGCTATCAACAAAACATGAGACGTGAAGTATATCCAGGGCAATCCTGGACACAGAGACATCATAGTTATCAACAAAACATGAGACGTGAAATATATCCAGGGCAATCCTGGACACAGAGACATCATAGTTATCAACAAAACATGAGACGTGAAATATATCCAGGGCAATCCTGGACACAGAGACATCATAGTTATCAACAAAACATGAGACGTGAAGTATATCCAGGGCAATCCTGGACACAGAGACATCATAGTTATCAACGAACCATGAGACGTGAAGTATATCCAGGGCAATCCTGGACACAGAGACATCATAGTTATCAACAATACTGTCATGTAGAGACATCATAGTTATTAACAATACTGTCATGTTGGCTATACAACCCACATTAGAACATTGTAAAATCGAAAATAACCCTAATGTGTTTCCGAAGAATGTAACGTTTTGATCAGATGAATGAGATGAATTTTACACCAATAGAAATACAAATATTTGTTATTCATTATTGATAGTATTCTAAATCCATTTTAATTTGATAGATGAATAATTGCATAGTTTTAATATCTTGTATTTGTTTAACGATTTGTATCTGCAAAATGGGAATCAAATAACAAATAGTGAAATCTTAAGATTTGGCATCAATTCGTTGCATTCAACAGGTCTGTACTTAAGATCATAATCGATGATAAAATTGCAATTTTAATACAAATACAAATTATTACAAAATTTTATTGATTATTCTACATTTAGGCAAATCAATTTTATTTTACTTTCTTCAGTTTCCCTAAAAAAAATTCATATTTTAACCAAACCTTGTTTACTGTCCAACATTTCATTTTCGCTTCGGTTTTGAAGACTGTAAAAACAGTTCGTTCTATTCCCCAACCAACGATAGATAAAGTATTGTATTATTACATGGACAGATAGGTTTTCTTTTTTAGTATTCGATAAAGTATCAGTCCGTGGAGTGGAGTAATGGTGTTTTAGGTCCAGATTCCTTCTTTCATATCGAAACAGTTATGACTCCATACGGGAGTTGCAAACCAAAGCCTCACTCCCCTGGTGAAAGTTCACGTGTTTAATTTGGGATTGTGATTTGACCTTTGATCGGTATATTTGCTTTTAAATTGTATAGGAAATCAGAATTACCAGAGAAAATCACCGGCCTTCAATAATGTTGAAGTGAAATATCGCGTTTTCCGACAATAACATCTGCTATAGTGATATTCAGACCTAGGATTTGAGATGTCACTCGGCCATTAAGTTTCTAGCCTAATGGCGATTCATAAACCATGTGTCAAATCAAAACTTAGAAACACTTCGATAGATACACAGAGGAAAATTGGACTCTACACTTTTCTTTGGAAATCGGTCGTGGCATTATTACTACCGATATGATTTGTTGTAATCCTTGTTATTTGTTTGTTAATAATGTGTCGCCTTCTATAAGAAGCAATATAACTATGTTCTCTGTGGATTTGAGTACCAGTGGCTTGTTTAATCCCGTGCGTTACTGACATTTTGTAATTGGTCTTGGTCTATTCCTGGTCTTTCTGTTGTTACTTAGATTGTCCCTTAGTGTACATTTATTGCGTGTTTTCCATAGTTAGTGTTTATTTAAGTATTGAATTAGCTGCTACACAAAGGGGCTGCACGAACTAAAACCAATAATTCACCATGGAAGAAAAACACTTCAAACTCCAATATCACTCCAAATAGAAATTTATTTTATTTTTGTAGTAAATAATTCATATTATAACCTTTAAACCCTATACAATTATTATCATTATCATCATCACTACTGCCCACTATCGCCATTTATCATGATAATTTCTTCCGTATCATGTACACGTGACAAAACATATCTTAGGGAGTTTTGTACTGATGAAGTAACTTATCAATGTATCATTGAACTTAAAAGGGCAGAATAATATTTGGAAAAAATACATACGGAAAACATGTTGTTCCGATTCATATAGCGCATGCGCAAATAAGACACATGCTATTTCAACTGTCCAGCGCCTAGATTTGATCGGCGATTTCATTGTTCTACTGTTTTAGATTTTAAATGAACGAAATTAAACTTCTATTCCCCATACTACAAGTCGTTCACATTTGTGGTGATTTTAAATAAAATCGCATGTATAATCATCAAATAAAATTAATAAAGAAAGATTGTATGCATAAATATTGCAATTATATTTGTAACGTTGTGAATAGTGGCAATGATTATACGCATCATTGTACGTCAAACAGTTCAATACAATTTTAATTCTCAGTAATATTGAATCAATGTCGTTTGTACATTCAATCATCTTAATTGTTTATTTTGTAGCAATTATATTTCATATATCTTTCTCTATAGTCCCAGTGGATTTTGTCTCATCCTCGAGCCTCTTAAGCCAGATTAACATAGCACTTGTAAATTACTTTCGTCACGTTTACTGGCGGTCACGCCGTATATCTATCATTGCCATCTACCTTGTCCCATGTGATCGTAATTTTACAACTTGGATACTCATTTATCCTGTATTAAAGTTACAGATCTAAGGTTAATATTTCAAGAATAGGTCCAGCACCATTATGTATTTTGCTTACACGACGGTGTAGAGTTTTCTGCAGTTAAACATCAGAAAACCTTTGCTTAAGATAAACCTATAAAACACCTAGACCAGGGGATATTGTATCAGTCTATTGGTCGTAATTTGTAATAATTTATAAACTATTTCTTTTACATTAAATGATCTCAAATAGACTGTGTGGTTATAAATCGCTATAATGCCCTAACTGCACAATCAACAATCAGGTTTTTTAAAACTGTGTTTGTGAGGTTAGAAGTAAACAAAATAATTTTTTAAACTGAAGTACACTCTTGATGTTTAATCATCAAAAACACGTACCGGTCAGTGTTTAAATCAGAATACTAAAACTGGAAAATTAAACAGATTACGTATATTTTCATCAAAGAAGGGAGACCGGGTGTTACGGAAGGATCAGCACCTCCGATTTAGCTAGCCACGCCCGGTCACATTCGAAATCGAAAATGAGAATGAACTCAACGTGAAACCTTATGACGTCAAATATATTCAAGATAATTTTAGATACAGAGATTGCACTCAATAATGTGGGGATGGACATAAAATTTGAAGGTCTTCAAAGGCTACTTTAGTCAGCAATAAGTCACGTATATTTGCAATTTCTGAACAACCGATTAACAATGTCATGTAACATTTCAAATATTCATAAATGAACAAGGAAACATTCGTCTACTTATCACGGAAATTCCCGAGTAGCCATAACTGTAATCATGAAGATAAATTAAATATTAATGTTGTGTTTATTTTGGTCCGAGTACTACTGATGAGGAATTTATTTTTGACACAGCCATCAATATCTGCAAAACAAAATAACAAACAGATTCAGTGACAATATTCAATCATTCATTCGCATACAGTCAATAGATATGTGTTAAACACAGAATCTTACAACTTAAACTACATTGCATTCTAGGGAGCGCCGGGTCACTTTTGATGGACTAAAAGTTGTTTCGTATTTGAACCAAACCTTGTTTACAGTACAACATTTCATTTTCGCGTCGGTTTGGAAGATTAAAAAAAGTTCGCTCTATTCCACAACCAACGATAGATAAAGTATTGTATTATTACATAGACCGATATGTTTGGGTTTTTGGTATTCGATAAAGTATCAGTCCGTGGAGTGGAGTAATGGTGTTTTAGGTCCTAGTCCAGATTCTTTCTTTCATATCGAAGCGGTCAGTTATGATTCCATGCGGGAGTTGCGGAGCAAACTCTCATTTCCCTGGTGAAAGTTCACGTGTTTAATTTGGGATTATGATTTTACCTTTGACCGGCATATTTGCGTTTAAATTGTATAGGAAATCGGAATTACAAGAGAAAATCACCGGCCTTCGATAATGTTGAAGTGAAATATCGCGTTTTCCGACAATTACATCTGCCATAGTGGGATTCAGACCTAGGCTTTGAGGTTTCACTCTGTCATTAAGTTTCTAGCCTAATGGCGATTCATGAAACATGTGTCAAATCAAAACTGAGGAACACTTCGATAGATACACTGAGGAAAATTGGATTCTACACTCTACTAGGGAAATCTTCTCATGGCATTATCACTACCGATATGATTTGTTGTAATCCTTGTTATTTGTTTGTTAATAACGTGTCACCTTCTATAAGAACCAATATAAGCATGTACTCTGAGGATTTAAGTACCAGTGCCTTGTTTAATCCCGTGCGTTACTGACATTTTGTAATTGGTCTTGGTCTATTTCTGGTGTTACTTAGAGTGTCCCTTAGTGTACATTTATTGCGTGTTTCCCATAGTTAGTGTTTATTTAAGTATTGAATTAGCTGCTACACAAAGGGGCTGCACGAACTAAAACCAATAATTCACCATGGAAGAAAAACACTTCAAACTCCAATATCACTCCAAATAGGAATTTATTTTATTTTTGTAGTAAATAATTCATATTATAACCTTTAAACCCTATACAATTATAATTATAATCATCACTACTGCCCACTACCGCCATTATTATCATGATATATTCTCCCCTACCATGAACATGTGACAAAACATATCTTAGGGAGTTTAGTATTGATTAAGTAACATATCAATGTATCATTGAACTTTAAAGGGCAGAATAATATTTGGAAAAAATACATACGGAAAACATGTTGTTCCGATTGATATAGCGCATGCGCAAACAAGACACATGCTACTTCAACTGTCCAGCGCTTAAATTTGATCGGCGATTTCATTTTTCTACTGTTTTAGATTTTAAATGAACGAAATTGAACTTCTATTCCCCATACTACATGTCGTTCACATTTGGGGTGATTTTAAATAAAATCGCATGTATAATCATCAAATAAAATTACTAAAAAAAGATTGTATGCATAAACATTGCAATTATATTTGTAACGTTGTGAATAGTGGCAATGATTATACGCATCATTGTACGTCAAACAGACCAACTTTCCATTAATTACAATTTTAATTCTTAGTAATATTGATTCAAGGTCTTTTGTACATTCAATCACCTTAATTGTTTATTTTGTAGCAATTATAATTCATATATCTTTCTCTATAGTCCCAGTGGATTTTGTCTCATCCTCAAGCCTCTTAAGCCAGATTAACATAGCACTTGTAAATTACTTTCGTCACGTTTAATGGCGGTCACGTCGTATATCTATCATTGCCATCTACCTTCTTCCATGTGATTGTAATTTTACAACTTGGATACTCATTTATCCTTTATTAAAGTTACACATCTAAAGTTAATATTTCAAGAATAGGTCCAGCACCGTTATGTATTTTACTTGCACGACGGTGTAGAGTTTTCTGCAGTTAAACATCAGAAAACCTTTGCTCAAGATAAACCTATAAAACACCTAGACCAGGGGATATTGTATCAATCTATTGGTTGTAATTTGTAATAACTTAGAAACAATTTCTTTTACATTAAATGATTCCAAAGAGACTGTGAGGTTGCTATAATGCCCATATTGCACAATAAGATTTTTTAAAACTGTGTTTGCAAGGCTAGAAGTAAACAAAATAATTATTAAAACTCGAGTACACTCTTGAACTTTAATAATCAAACAACGTACCGGTCAGTGTTCAAATCACAATACCAAAACTGACAAATTAAGAAGATTGAGTGAACTTGCATCAGGGAAGTGAGACCGGGTGTTACGGAAGGATCAGCACCTCTAATCTAGCTAGCTACACCGGTTACATTTGAAATCGAAATTAAGAATGAACTGAACCTTTAACTTTATGACGTCAAACAGATTCAAGATAATTTTGGATACAGGTATTGCACTCAATAATGTGGTGATGGACATAAAAACTTTATGACGTCAAACAGATTCAAGAAAATTTTGGATACAGACATTGCACTCAATAATGTGGTGATGGACATAAAAGTTGATAGTCTTCAATAGCTACCTTAGTCAGCAATAAGTCACGTATATTTGACAGTTACTGAACAACCGATTAACAATGTCATGTAACATTTCAAATATTCATAAATGAACAAGGAAACGTGCGTCTACTTATCACGGAAATTCCCGAGTAGCCATAACTGTAATCACAAAGATAAATTAAATATTAATGTTGTGTTTATTTTGGTCCGAGTACTACTGATGAGGAATTAATTTTCGACAAAGCCATCAAAATCTGCAAAATTAAAACAGATTCAGTGACAATATTGTTATCAATCCTTCATTCGTATACAGTCAATACATATGTGTTAAACATAGAATCTTACAACTTTAACTACACTGCGTTCTAGGGAGCGTCACTTTTAATGGAGAACAATTTATGCCATACTGAAGACTTGCCTGACTGGAGACGACAGAGGATTTTTTTTTCTGTTTAAACCGCCAAAAACAAACTTGATTGCCAAAAAAAACAAATTAATTGTGACGTCACCGATCGGGAAATGGGACAATGGGATCTCTTTTTAAAACAAACTTACTTCCTAACTCATACAATGAGGATAATTTTAATTTTTACACACCTGACGGGTGTGGCTAGGTGAACAAGAAATGTTTGCCAATTCGAAGCACCTGGTCTCACTTGCCTGGTGTGCATCATCGCGTTTAACCTAATGTGATAGTTTCACGTTTTTACTTTTTTCTGGATTTTGATTTGGCCATAGATTAGTATGTTTGTTTTTGATTTTGTAAACAAACATTCGAAATCAAAGATTATTTCCTTTACTTTACATGTTTCTTACTAATCCGCTGTTACAACCCCCACCATGTTTGAATATGTTGGACAACAATATGGCAAAATTTACCTTTAACGGAGTGAAACTCTACTGAAGTGTTTGAAGAAACGGCTGGTTCATTCAATTCTTTTAATATGTCGAAAGATGCAATCTACTGTCTTTTGTTCCATAGGATATATGGTAAATTGAATAGTTAATAGTTAAAGTATGAAACTGTGTACAATGTTAAAGTATGAAACTGTGTACAAAGTAACAACATCATACTCCGTGTCTGGAAATGGCGCATATGATTCTCATATCGTATAGTAAGGTTGTGCACGTTGATTATTGCTGTATTTTGTATAACAATATTTGTTCAATACTATGATTAAAACAACAATGTTTTTTACTGAAATCACTTTCATTCTTTGAACAACGCAAATTAAAATCCAAAGACTGAAACTAACGTGGTCTTAACATACTAGTAGTAAGAAAGATAACTCGACATTCATTTTAAGTTACGCCAACCAATTGATGTGACTTTTACAAATGAGATAATTTAACAAATTGTTAACTTCATAGAACTAATGCATACAAACATATCATATTGTGATGGTCATTAAACTTTTTAAGGCCTTAATAAGCCTAGACTGGCAATATCCCCGAGTCAAAATTTTATTTGTTGCGGATGGCTTCCTTCTTTGTTTTAAGTTTACGTTGTGGAAACAAGTTTGTAATTAGCTGAATTTGCTGTTTATTGTTGATGATAAATTGCATGTGTATTTTTTACAGTGGGGTTTATTAATAATTGGAATTTCATCAAAGTATGAAGAGGCGTTGTAAATTATTCTACTGTTGCATTACTGCATAGCCAGGTGGACAGACGCATTAATTATAGATAAGTTGTATACTAACATTTTGTACCAGTTTAAAGATAATGTACGTTCGATCCCTTTTTAACAACTTATTAGAGTGATAAAATTGTCTAGAGGAGGCAATATCTAGACGCATTTGGGAAAAAATTGCAAGAGTAACTTTTGAAGAATTTGTAATGAGTCTAGATTTTTTATTTGAGAAGAACTTTTTTGCTTTCGGTTTCATTTGATAACATGGGAATGAATGCATACTATGAACAATAAATAATTGGAAGTAATTGCATATATATTACCAAACCTGTTTTAATTTTGAAGAGCTAGATGGACGTTTCGGAATAAATTCGTCATTCGAAAATTGTTGACTTCCAAATATTTTTTAAGATATTCAAATGAAAATAATTGAATGACTGAAATTTATTTTACTAAATGATAGCGTAGTAGAACATGGAACCATTGGGTGTTAAATGTATTCATGGTAATTTTGGATACAGAGAACAGAGACATACTTATTTACAATATTGTGATAACAGCCATAAAACCTTTTGAGGGCCTTGATAAGCTTAGGAATACAATACCATTGGGTCTATAACTTACATGTATATGAACTGAGAAAACTTTCAATTACTACAACAGATTTTCGGCTTTCATGAATATCTGGAACACAGTATATTACATCTAGTTTATGTTTTTCTTTCAAAATATTATTCCAGTTCAGAGATCAGAATTCCAAGAAATGTTGTTAGAACTAGTTACATCTAGAATTTTATCCCCGCTTTTTCGCGTCCGTCCATCCTTGTCTCCTACTACTTCGTTTGATCATCCAGATCAAAACATAACATACTAATCCATGTCTAAATCTGATATTATAAATGTTATAAAACCAACAGTGATAGAGGAAACACATTTTAACGCGATGTTCACAGATTTATTTTGGAGTTGTGGCCCTTTCAATGGGGAATTCTTCAAATCTATACTTGGAAAAACTTATCCACGGTGCCAGGAGATGTACATAATTTGAGATTGGTCGCCATATTTTTTTCAGCGATAAGGCGCTTTGCTTCAAACGAGATCAAGAAAAAGACAGCAAAGTCGAGTCGATTTATTAATTATAGACGGCGTCACATTATTGTTGATATACAAGTGCCTCTGTATCCAAAATTATCCCGTATATATTTGAGGTCCATTAGTTGCACGTTCCTTTCATTTTGAATTTTGATTCCACATGTGGCGGGAATAGGTACCTTGACATCAAATGCTTACTCTTTCAGGGCACTCGGCCTCAATTCCAAGTGTTTCACTTGATTCTTAACTGTTCAAAGTTTAACTTTGCTTTGTGAATTGAAACCCGGTATATTTGTGGCTGATTTGATGTAAAGTGGGCGATTCAATTTAATGATCAAATAAACTAGAGATGATAAAAGTTTATGTACCTGTTTTTGTGGTACGTTATGGGTAGTTTTTCAGAACTTCTCTTTAGAAAGACACTGGCCATGGTGATGAATGATGTCGCAAACACAATAGAAGTACGTGCAGTTTTCAAACACACCGTTAGTTAGTTTATAAATTCTATATCTTTATGAATAATAATATAATCATGTCCAACATCGATGACTGTGAGCACATTAATATTTATAACACGTTGTCCATTTTGACCACATTCTCTTAATATCTAGTGTACTTGTGCGCGATCATGCCTCTTCCAGAGATAAAGAAGATGAGTACTTAAACATATCTTAAACACATGGGACATTCAATACGCAATCCTTAGACGATTGACCAAAAGGTAAGACAAGTTATATAAACTTTATTGCTTGATCTGTAGTTAAAGCAAGCTGTCGTGGAGTTCAAATTTTAATATATAATATATACTGTTAATCTGGAATGAAGTGGAGTAATGGATATTAATTCTCTGGTAGAGATTTTCATCGGTATAAAGGCTTAAAACAACATAACGATCCATACTAAAGTCACAATGCAAAAACAAAGTAAAATCGTTGGAAAACCTGCAAATCTAGTACTACGCGGTTCAACTCCTAATGAAGTTAGACCAGTTGCTCTGGAATAGTGAACATCTCATGTTTAGCTAGGCTATATAATAAAATTTGTGAATGAAAGAAACATAGAACTTTTCGACGTCAAATATACCCAGGGCAATTTTGGATACAGAGATATCATACTAATCAAGAATATTGTGATTCCGACCATAAAGACTTTAAGTATGGTAAAAGGTTTTTAAGTTAGAAAGGATATGACTAGTCTGAGCAGCACTATTACATACCCGTCGAAAATCATATTTTAGTGTCCTCAATATGTTTGTCTCATTCTCATTATTTTGCAGGGAACCTGTAGCCAAGTGTCATAGAGCGCACGATTGCGGTTTAAAACGCATAGGTTCGAGTTCCAAATTGAGACAGATCCTCGTGTAAATAAAAACTTTGTCAGTTTGCTTGCCTAAGGTTGGTGGTTCAATTTACTCCACTATCCATAAACAACTAACTCAACAAAATCAGTAAATCTTAACTGAGGCTTAATTCACCATTACTTCACTCTACTTCGAAAATACCATTATCATTAGTGAAATATCAATAAATTCACTAATATTCAATTTACAGTCTTAAAGATTTGAAACAATGGAGGACACACGATTTACGTCACTGAATCAAGATGAGGAACAAGATAAAAACAACCATGGAGGAATCTTGATCAACAAAATCTCAGAACAGACACGGTATCCGATGACACAGTTCCAGATTTTGAAGAATTTGTTGATTATAAGTCTCGGATTTCTGTTTTTATTTACTGCATTTCAGTCGCTGGCGAACCTTCAAAGTACGTTAAATAAAGAAGAAGGAATCGGTGTGGGAGGACTTTCCATCATATACGGCGCTTTAATCATTTCCTGTTTATTTTTTCCGTCTTTCATCATTGCAAATATCGGATGTAAATGGACGATTGCATTTTCAATGTTGTGTTATATCTTGTATATGGCAGCCAACTTTTATGCTATATGGGGCCTTATAGCACCATCAGCTGTAATCCTTGGCCTCGGAGCGGCACCACTATGGTCCGCTAAGTGTACGTACCTGACACAGACTGCAGTCTGGTACTCGGAGATTACGGGAACAACCACAGATGATGTTATCAACCGCTTTTTCGGATTTTTCTTCATGACGTTTCAAACAGGTGACATATTTATATATCAATAAATGCATTGTTCTAATTTATGCTCTTAAACAAATCACTGAAGTGTTTTGTTTCTTCTTTTCCGTTGTTGCTATAGTATACTGGCGGGGAAGTTATCTTAACAAGAGGCCCATGGGCCTGATACGCTCACCTGATAACTAATGGCTAGCTGATAGATTTAAAGAAAACATAAATACTAAACCCCATCATGATAACCGTTGTATCAATACCTACAACATTCTAATATACATGCCTCTACAAAAAGTTTATAGTTTTCGAGATAATTAAACATTTCGGTATTGTTTTGCATATGTGACCTTGACCTTTAAACCCATAACCCTTTTCTATACATCAAAATGATTGTTGTATCAATATCTACAACATTCTAATATACATGCCTATACAAAAAGTTTATAGTTTTCGAGATAATTAAACATTTCGGTATTGTTTCACATCTGTGACCTTGACCTTTGAACCCATGACCTTTTTCTATACATCAAAATGATCGTTGTATCAAAACCTACAACATTCTAATATACATGCCTATACAAAAAGTTTATAGTTTTCGAGATAATTAACCATTTCAGTATTGTTTTGCATCTGTGACCTTGACCTTTGAACTCATGACCTTTTTCTTTACATCAAAATGATCGTTGTATCAATACCTACAACATTCTAATATATATGCCTATACAAAAAGTTTATAGTTTTCGAGATAATTAACCATTCCGGTATTGTTTCGCATCTGTGACCTTGACCTTTGAACCCATGACCTTTTTCTATACATAAAAATGATCGTTGTATCAAAACCTACAACATTCTAATATACATGCCTATACAAAAAGTTTATAGTTTTCGAGATAATTAACCATTTCGGTATTGTTTCGCATCTGTGACCTTGACCTTTGAACCCATGACCTTTTTCTATACATCAAAATGATTGTTGTATCAATACCTACAACATTCTAATATACATGCCTATACAAAATGTTTATAGTTTTCGAGATAATTAACCATTTCAGTATTGTTTTGCATCTGTGACCTTGACCTTTGAACTCATGACCTTTTTCTTTACATCAAAATGATCGTTGTATCAATACCTACAACATTCTAATATATATGCCTATACAAAAAGTTTATAGTTTTCGAGATAATTAACCATTCCGGTATTGTTTCGCATCTGTGACCTTGACCTTTGAACCATGACCTTTTTCTATACATCAAATGATCGTTGTATCAATACCTACAACATTCTAATATACATGCCTATACAAAATGTTTATAGTTTTCAAGATAATTAACCATTTCAGTATTGTTTCGCATCTGTGACCTTGACCTTTGAACTCATGACCTTTTTCTTTACATCAAAATGATCGTTGTATCAATACCTACAACATTCTAATATATATGCCTATACAAAAAGTTTATAGTTTTCGAGATAATTAACCATTCCGGTATTGTTTCGCATCTGTGACCTTGACCTTTGAAGCCATGACCTTTTTCTATACATCAAAATGATCGTTGTATCAATACCTACAACATTCTAATATACATGCCTATACAAAATGTTTATAGTTTTCGAGATAATTAACCATTTCAGTATTGTTTCGCATCTGTGACCTTGACCTTTGAACCATGACCTTTTTCTATACATCAAAATGATCGTTGTATCAATACCTACAACATTCTAATATACATGCCTATACAAAAAGTTTATAATTTTCGAGATAATTAAACATTTCGGTATTGTTTCACATCTGTGACCTTGACCTTTGAACTCATGACCTTTTTCTATACATCAAAATGATCGTTGTATCAATACCTACAACATTCTAATATACATGCCTATACAAAAAGTTTATAGTTTTCGAGATAATTAACCATTTCGGTATTGTTTCGCATCTGTGACCTTGACCTTTGAACCCATGACCTTTTTCTATACATCAAAATGATCGTTGTATCAATACCTACAACATTCTAATATACATGCCTATACAAAATGTTTATAGTTTTCAAGATAATTAACCATTTCAGTATTGTTTCGCATCTGTGACCTTGACCTTTGAACTCATGACCTTTTTCTTTACATCAAAATGATTGTTGTATCAATACCTACAACATTCTAATATATATGCCTATACAAAAAGTTTATAGTTTTCGAGATAATTAACCATTCCGGTATTGTTTCGCATCTGTGACCTTGACCTTTGAACCCATGACCTTTTTCTATACATCAAAATGATCGTTGTATCAATACCTACAACATTCTAATATACATGCCTATACAAAAAGTTTATAGTTTTCGAGATAATTAACAATTTCGGTATCGTTTCGCATCTGTGACCTTGACCTTTGAACCCATGACCTTTTTCTATACATCAAAATGATCGTTGTATCAATACCTACAACATTCTAATATACATGCCTATACAAAAAGTTTATAGTTTTCGAGATAATAATTATAATCAGAGGTAAAAAAAATTAGGTCACGACCTTCACAATTGACCTTGACCTCATTTTGAAGATACTAACAAGAAGATGTCAAAACTGAAAACCCCATGTCATTATCTGGTCAAATAGTCAACTTATAACAATTTGAAGCTATTTTACGATTTTTTCAAAATTAAACGCGAAAACGCGTAACCTATTTTTTATCCGAATTTTACAAAATGAACAAACTATAGGCTTAAGACCCTAGAGAAGCCAAATATCACATCAGATTTTTTCTCCAATCAGTACTTTCGGAGAAGAAGATTTTTTAAGATTTTTGCACCCCTAGGTCACCTTGACCTAGTTATGGTAGCCATGGCAACGCCACGAACAAATCTGAATTGCACCGGCCCATATATACTTCTGACAAAGTTTCATTAGAAACTGTCCAGTAGTTTCAGAGGAGAAGTCGAAAATAGGTGTTAACGACGCACACACGCACACACGCACACACGCACATACACACGCTGCGCTATGCCATAAGCTCACATGACCTTCGGTCAGGTGAGCTAAAAACTGAATTATTGGTGAGGTAACAACATGCTAGTAAGTAGATACGTGCATTACTCACCTCAGTCATGGGGACAAATAGAGAGCCCTGCTGGTACTTATATGTTGTGACTGATACAGTGCGAATATTAAATTGTGTAATCAGAAGCCTAAGGCGGCGCCAATATGGCTAAGTGACGATATGTCTCGCCATGAGTTTATTTGTGAGCTGCCATGGCCTCACTTTCTTAGTTGGAATTCACATTTTTCACTGCCAGTTTTCTTTATCCCTTTGTAAGTTCCTGTTGATATTGCTTTTCTGTCTCTGGGAATAATTTAACATCCAAATCCTTTTACTATTTGTTTAGATTACTTTTAAAGTATAATGGCTGAATCTGGGAGTATATTTCTGTTATATACTATTCTGTGATATAATGTGTGATCGGTCACTAATTTTCACCATGCTCTCAAATATAATAGGAGAAGGTATTTTTGTAATTGAATAAACTTGAATTGACAATGTAAACAAAGAGGAAGAACACAGTCTACGTTATTGCAATTACATTTGTATATAGAATATTATATTATTATATTGATGTATAGGTCAAATATGGGGAAATCTGGTATCCTCGACAGTTTTTAGTCAGAGAGCTCCTAATTCCACACTAGATGTCTCGGATTTATTAACATGTGGGGCAAATTTTGATCCTCAAGCTAAAACTAATAACACAAACTTAGACAGACCAGACATAGTGAAGGTATGTATAGGTGAATATACAGTACAGACCTGTCGAAAGTTCAACTTATGGCGATTCGTTGCTAGCTGCATCTTTAGCACTAGTATCTCTCGATAGTTAGCTATCTATATCTTAGCCATTCGGCTGCCGAGATTTTAATCCTGTTCATTAACTATCTCAATGTTAAATTTTCGACAGGTTTGTACCATATATAATTTATTATTTCACAATAGTTGAAAAATAAAAAAAGGTATACATAGCAAGGTTCCTGTAATGCACCTTAACTTTTAACTATTTATTTACTCGGCCATGTATATAATGAAGTCGCTATACTTTTTTCTTGTTTTGGGCGGTTGAACCATCAATGACGTCATAAACTGACTTTTTGTTGAACATTCATAAAGGAAGAGCCTTGATTGAAGCAGATAAAAAAATTGTCCTGTATAGCGGTTAAAAATCTTAAATGGTTGAGATTACTACAGAAGGAATGAACGGATAAATAGCTGTTACAGATTTATTTTTTAAATTTGACGTACCATAGTTCCAAGTTTCTTTTTCAATTTTGCTTTCATGGCGGGTGCAGCTAAACGGCAAGTGCTTACTTTTCTGGGACAACAAATCTCACTCTCTGGTTAAAGATTCAGTTTCTATTTTTAACGTTGCTTAAAGTTTTAGACATGGATTAGATTGGTATGTTTGTTATTGCTTTGTTTGTTTTAGGTGTACGTAGTGTGTGGTATCTACATCGGTTTGGCTTTGTTTGTTTTAGGTGTACGTAGTGTGTGGTATCTACATCGGTTTGGCTTTGTTTGTTTCAGGTGTACGTAGTGTGTGGTATCTACATCGGTTTGGCTTTGTTTGTTTTAGGTGTACGTAGTGTGTGGTATCTACATCGGTTTGGCTTTGTTTGTTTCAGGTGTACGTAGTGTGTGGTATCTACATCGGTTTGGCTTTGTTTGTTTCAGGTGTACGTAGTGTGTGGTATCTACATCGGTTTGGCTTTGTTTGTTTCAGGTGTACGTAGTGTGTGGTATCTACATCGGTTTGGCTTTGTTTGTTTCAGGTGTACGTAGTGTGTGGTATCTACATCGGTTTGGCTTTGTTGGCTTTCTCCTTTATAGCTATATTTCTAGATAAGATTGATCTTGATAAAAACAAAAGTACTAAGAAAGACAACAAGATAACATTTGATCTGCTAATGGCAACATTTAAACATTGGAAGGCTTCTCCATCACAACAGCTTATAACTATCCTGACTATATACAGCGGAATAGAACAAGCTTTTATAACCAGTGATTTCACAAAGGTACGGCGCATTCTGCATGTATATGAATATTAATTACGGTATATAGTTATCTTAAAATATATTCAAATCAAAATAAAACATTCTTATGGCCGTCATCACAATATTGTTGATAAGTTAGTTGTCTCTGTGTCCAGGATTGCCCTGGATATATTTGACGCCCCATAGTTCTATGTTCTTTTCACACAATTTTGAGAGGTCGCGGTGGCCTAATGGATAAGACGTCAGTCTTCAAATCCAGGGTCTCTCACCGCTGTGAGTTCGAGTCCCACTCGGACCACATGTGGGAAAGTGAATTTTCCTTGTAAAAGTGAATTTTCCTTGTCGTTGGCCTTTACTGATTCACCTGGTATCAGTATAATGGACTGGGGGAGTCGTACGCTTGTCTGCGGCGTACTGACTCTGTGAGCTAGCACGTTAAAGTCGCCCTGAGTGCGCGCTAGTACAAGGCAGACCATACAACACACTCGCACTTCACATGCATACACAAAATTGTTCATAGATTAATCCATAGAGATTAATAAAATAGTTCTCGTCGCGAAAAGCTGAAAAATTGCTGATGCGACGTTAAGCAACATTCAACCAACCAACCAACACAATTTTGATTACACACGTTGCGGGTGTAGTTAGTTAAACAGTAGGTGCTAAACTTTCCGGAGCACCCGGTCTCACTTACCTGGTGGAAGTTCGCGTGATCTAACCTAAATTGTCAGGTTCAACGTTTTCACTTTACTTCTGAATTGTGATTTAGACATGGATTAGTATGTTTGGTTTTGATATATGTTCATAAAACATACATGGATAAATATTATTGTGTTGTGTTTGTTTCATTGATAAGTAATTATATTATAAAATAAAGCGTAATATTTATTTTGTTTGATTTATTTATTCGATTTTATTATTGTTTTAATTTTTTTTTTTACATATTTAGTTATTTAATGCTTTTTGATTAATTTATTTATTCCTTCATTTTTGTTGTTTACCCATATTTAACACGCGTGTTAGATTGTGATTTGTCATAGAATTTCCTATGATGTATCAAATATTTATTTCCTTTATATTTATTTGTTTTCTATAATTCTCTTATTTATTTATTTATTTATTTATTTCTGAGGCCTATATCAGTTGCGCATTAGGGATATGGAAGGTTGGTTACGTAATGATATGTTATGGAACCGTTGACGCCATTTGTTCATTTACTTTTGGAAGATTGGTTCAATTTGTTGGACATGTTCCGTTTTTTGTTTTGGGTAAGAAAATATCCTGTGCTAGTCATTCCCGAAAATACAATGTCTATTATCTAACGTTCATGGACTTGTTTGATGTGGTTTTTTTGTTTGAAGTCTAAGACTATGGTCATAGTTGAAGGCGAAATGAAACTTTGGTTCTAATTCAAATTTTATGACAATTTATGAAACACAACACAACAAAGAATTTTTCTTTAAGAAACATTAATTTTATAATTCTTGTTAACACTTGTTCAAAACATCGTACTTCCATAAATGATAGAATTCGGTAATGAAGGTACAGAAATTAAATTTTTGCCTGTACGTTGCGCTGATGGCATTATACAGCAGGGTTCTTTATCGTGCCACGCCCAACATTGACTTGATTTTTGTCGTCTTCTTGGTTGTTGTTGATGTTGTTAATTACATGTAAATTCCATTCTTCTGTTTTAAATGTTTCAGCATTATTTGCACATGGTGGAATGCAGATTACTTTATTGATATGGGCTCCGGACCCGGAATACGAATATTTGTTCTACATTTTTGCCGCCATTTGGGGAATGGGTGATGCTATAATACAGACTCAGATTAATGGTATAATATCTACTTGTTATAACTTACAAACATATACACTTATATAATGTTTTCAATCAGTGCCGTTGATAAAATAAAAAAGAAACATACTAATCCATGTCAAAATCCAGAAGCAAAGTAAAACTTTTAAAACTTAAAAATAAGATTAAACACGTTAACTTCCACCAGGGAAGTGGGGCGGGTTGCTCCGGAAGGATAAGCACCTCCTGTTAAGCTAGCTACCCCGCCAAGTGTGTTAAATATATTTTATACTCGTACATGGCACAAAGACTCAAGAAACGTTACACCAGGGCTTCTCCGACTTTTTTTAAAAAGTACCGGGTTTATTACTTTGGCAATTTTGTGCATAAGATACCATGAAATGTCCGGTTTTCAAAATTACAAAATCAAGTTTTTAACATTAAATATTGCATATGTATGCTTGAAAACAGGAGATTAGACTATTAAATTATCTAAGTTTATTAATTCATGGGAATTCGAATGTAATCTTTCGTACTATAGCTTAACGAGCCTAATATGAGGAAACTGTAAAGGAGAATTATCAATTGAGTACAAATCTAAGAGAAAACTAAAAAAGGTTCAGGTTCTTGCTTGAGAAAACAAGGTCAATGCGTCTCTTGCTTGTATGATGTTGATTTCTTTGTTTCAAAGTTTCAAGCTTTTACCAGAAAGTACAATATTAGTCAAATTCCAAACATTGTGTTACAAAAACTGTGCCGTATTTATCAAAAACCGAATATACTAATCCATTTCCAAATCACAATCCAGAAGCAAAGCAAAACCTTTGGAAGTGACAAGTTAGGTCGGACACGTGTATTTACACCAGGGAAGTGAGACCGGGTGCTCCGGAAGGGTAAGCACCTCCTGTTTAGCTAGCTACACCCGCCACGTGTGTAATCAAATTAATGTATGCATTTTCTGATTTAAAAAACACCTCAAAACTTAATTTTGTAATCACTATTTATTACATCATTCGTCTATTTATACTTTTACATGTTAGCGTTATTTTTTCTGATATCTTTATTTGATATTATAGTTATTTATTTATTAGCTTTGTGTGTGTTTTTGCTTTTTATGGTTATTTTTTAGCTTTGTTTGGTTATTTATTTTTTTAACTTCGTATGGTTATTTATTTTTTAGCTTTGTATGGTTATTTATTCACGGATAACACAGAAGCCGGATTTGCTAATTACCGTCTTTGGGAATCAACAGGATTTATTATTGCCTTTGCTTACTCTGACTTTTTACCAACAAAAATAAAGCTGTACATATGTCTAAGTACTTTAGTGGTAGGGATGATCGGTTATACGTTTGTAGAGGTATTGGACAAGCGTAAGAGAGAGGAAAAGATGAAAACAATAAATTGATACTTGCTGCGCATTTATCACGGGATATTCACTTAGTCGTTAAACAACAGGATTCATTGCTTGCGAAAATCTGAGTCATTGAGACCAAACACAAGTGGAATAACTTGTTTATTGTTCATTGCAAAAGAAATAAAATTTAATGTGTATCTCATTTTCTAAGTTTTTTTTTTTTAATAAAGCATGTTCCTAGTTCAATTTTGTAATTTTAGTTTGTTCCAAAACTGTAGCTTCGCACACTGAAGCTGCTTACAAAAGTGATTGATGTGGGGATAAAGCCCATCAAACAGTTTTACAGTATTCTTCATTAGTATCCAAAATAACCCTGGATATATATTTAACGTCCCGTCGATTTACGTACCAGTCATTCTCAATTTTGAGTGCATGCATATGCAGGTGTAGCTAGCTCAATAGGAGGAACTAACCCTTCTAGAGCACCTGGCCTAACTTCCCTGTTGGAAATTCACGTGTTTTTGATGTGGTTTTCCAGCTTTAAAGTTTTTTCATTGTTTTGGGATTGTGTTTGGGACATGGGTTGGTATGTTTGTTGTTTTTATTCTTTAAAACACGTTTGTATTTAGATGAATTATGTTATTTTAGCACGATTTCTATATTATCATTTTATAATAGATAAAACACAAACATACAAAAATGTAAAAAAAATCATAAAAATGAAATATATAACTTAATTTCTTTATAAAATTATCAAATAATTTAATTTAAATTGACTTGTTGAAATGACTTATATCATATTAAATATGATTGTTATCAAGGGAGAGTCCCGTGTTTGATAACCAATAGTAATACAATAAGATTATCAAGAAACTTATCAATGTCACACTATGTTATAATTAGTGATGAAATACATGTATATATGTATATATATATATCTGATGACACGGAAAGGATGTATGGACAATGTTTATATTGAAGAAATGAAAAAGCAGTAAGTTAAAAAAATTAAGCGAGTTTAATATTTATGTAAAGGTTTCTAAGGAATATGGACATTATAGACAGATGCTCTGGTGACACCACTTACAACAGTTCTTGATTGAACACTGATTTTCTCTGGTTTAATTGGAGATTTCATCATTGATAGCGTAGAACAACAGCTTAAAAGACAAAATAAAAAACTTGCAATGTCTGGTTTGATTGAAGAAGCTTATATTCCGCAACATAAATCGAAGTTTTAATTGGAAACATAATTTTTTACACCTGTAAAACACCAAAGTCTCGAAGTGCAAGGGGCTTTGATTTTAACTTTCAAAATAAAAACAAAAAAAAACAGTTGGGACTAAATCATAAGTTCGAAGCACCTAAGGTATTAAAGAAAACTAGGTTTGTGGTATCGAAGCTCTACAGCATTAATTTTTAGTCCCCTATCGGCGAAAGCCGAAGGGGACTTTAGGTTTGCGCTCTGTCTGTCTGTCCGTCTGTCACACCTCAGTTATCCACACTTTTTTTCTAAACCCTTGTAGATAATGAACTGATTTTTGGTATGTGAGTCTACCATGATGAGTTGCAGATCAAGTTAGCGTTTCATTCTGGTCCGCAAATTTTTACATGAGTTATGGCCCTTTGAACTTTGAAAATTCACTGAAATTTCAGTTTTCCGCACTTTTTTTCTAAATGCTTTTAGATAATAAACTGATTTTTGGTATATGAGTCTACCATGATGAGTTACAGATCAAGTTTACGTTCCGTTTCCATCTGCTAATTTTTACTGGCGTTATGGCCCTTTGATCTTTGAAAATTCACAGAAATTTTAGTTTTCCGCACTTTTTTCTACACACTTGCAGAAATGGAACTAATGTTTGGCATGTGACTCTACCTTGACGTTTATGTTTGGTTTCCATCTGCTAATTTTACTGGAGTTATGGCCCTTTGAACTTAGAAATTCACTGAAATTTCAGTTTTCTGCTCTTTTTTTCTACACGCTCACAGTTAATGAATTGTTTTTTGGTATGTAGGTCAACCATGATGAGTTACAGATCAAGTTTATGTTTCGTTTCATTCCACTAGTTTTTGTGGGAGTTATGGCCCTTTGAACTTTGAAAATTCAATGAAATTTCAGTTTTTTGCACTTTTTTCTACATGCTTGCAGATAATGATTTTTTGAGAACTCCATTGCTGGTTTTTGATTTTACTATGACCAAGTTTTGCTTTCATCTTGAACAACACGTATAATTTATAACTATAAATCTTTGTACCATATAATAATGTACATTTTACCTAAAACTTTGGGATTAGTGGAATATGCGACCGGTAGGGGACTATGTATTGTTTTGCAATACTCTCAGAATGCTTGTTATCTTCATTCTTTATATTGTCCTAGAATTTTAACGACTCGTTATGATTTTTAATAACGAAAATAATTTAAATGAAAATCATATTGTTATTTATATATATATTTCAGGTAAAAAAAGATATAAGTAATGGCGCTAGGGGGAGACAATCTCAGCGGAAGTTACCAATTTGAGCGAGCAGACGACGGATCTAGAGATGAGAAATCTTCACTACTTGTATCCACCAGCTATATACCCGATATGAGCAAATCACAAATTCTCAAAAATGTCTTCATTCAAAGTATAGGTTTCCTATTTCTCTTTGCGCCTTTTCATGCCCTCTGTAACCTTCAGAGCACGTTACATGTTGAGAATGGTGTCGGGGTTGGTGGTCTTGCTGTTATATACGCTAGTGTGGTATTTTCCTGTTTGTTCCTTCCGACGTTTGTAATAGCTCATTTTGGACATAAATGGACTATAGTGTTGTCTATGATGTGTTACATTTTATACTTTGCATCAAACTTTGAGCCTATTTGGGCATTTATGGGGCCATCAGCTGGGCTGCTAGGTATTGGAGCTGGTCCTCTCTGGTCGGCACAAAGTACATTTTTAACACAACTTGCGATTGGTTATTCACGGCTTACTGGTACAAACATTAACGATGCTATTTATCACTTCTTTGGAATATTTTACGGATTTTATCAAATAAGTAAGTATTTTGAAGACGAGGTTGGTATACATTATTCATAAGAGATTTTACATTATGTAATATCATGTAATTAGATAACTTAAAGTCACCCGTCAGTATAAATGACTGAATAAGAAATCTCATACAAAATCAAATCAAATGAAATGGAAAATTGAAATCTTGTTTTCTAAAAGTATTCAGAGTTTATTATTGTCCAATATATGTTTTCCTCGTCTTGTTTGAATGTTTTATCATAAACTTGTATTGAATGCCGTGTTTGTTGGTTGTTGACCAGTAAACAGGAGGTGCTTACTCTTCCGGAGCGCCTGACTTCCCTGGAGGAATTTCACGTGGCTAACGTTTCAAAGTTTTGACTTTGCTTCTTGATTGTGATTCGGACATGAATTAGTATGTTTGGTTTTTATTCTAATAAGTGTATATGTTTTTTTTCAAAAGCGAAATATATCAATGCAAGGACATATTGGTTCCCCATAGTTCTACAGAAATTTATTCGTGTTTCATGTGTTTGGCAAAATCAAGTTAATAGCACCAGCGCCTAACAACCGATTCTTTATTTGGTAATATAAAACTAACGAAAGTGTTGGAATCTTTTGTCAAAGTTGACTTTATAATTAGCTTTATCAATCTATGAAATTTTAAAGAAAATGAAGATTTATCAATATAAAACAATGTTCCTTTTTTACTTTCTAGGTCAAGTGTTCGGGAATCTCATGGCGTCAGGCGTTTTAAGTAAAAAAGAAGTAATTGCTGAGTCACCGCGTGCTTTGGATAAATGTGGTGTCGAATTCAAGATTTATGTTATATCAAATAATTCAAACTTTGACAGACCGGACGAAGGCAAGGTAATTATTTTGGTTGTTATTATTATTACATTATAAACTAAAATATGTCTGATATTGTAGGTAACTATGAAAAAAGCGACATAGAACCAAGTCGTTTTATAAAATCATCATTACAATTCAGCTCGGAGGATTCCGCTTTGGTCTAAACCAAAAATATGCCCTTAGCACAACAAAATAGTGATTGAGTGAAAAGCCACATCAGCATTATCACAATTATTCCCTGCTAGAAAAGTAAAAGATACAATAGTATCGATAAAACATTAAACTAATTGTAAAACTAAAAAAACAGAAAATTATAAAACTAAGGTTGATCTGATATAGGAAGTTGTAGTATATATAAGTAATAAATATTACACAATTATTTCACGAAGTAAGATAAAAACTTTATATAAAATGATACTGCTAAACATATCTTGCATCTTTCCGGAACACCCGGACTTCACTGGTGAAAGTTCACGTGTTTAATTTTAATTTTGTCAGCTTCAAAGTTTTCACTTTGCTTTCTAATTTTAGTTTGGACATGGATTGGTATGTCTGTTTTGTTTGATGATGCTGAGTATATCTACCACTTGGGAAGCAAAATAGCCAAGATCTATCGGATAAACCCGAATGCTTAATAATGCAGTCGGTAATGAGGAGTGGAGTTAAGTTTGTTAAGGATGTTTAAGATGTTAAGTATGTGATGTGGTCTGGGTCTCTATTGTTACTTGAATCGCGCTAAAAAGATAAGATTTTGTCACTGTAATAATGGGTTTTATCACCGGATTTCCCGATGGTTCTCTTTATGTTTTTCATGTTTGTTTGCGTCGCCCTCTTATAATCACCCGAAACAAACATACTCATCTACTAAAAAAAACATAAATCCCAAATTGATGCACGACGTCAATCCACCTTTAATCTAAAACAAACATACAAATCCGTGTCAAAACCAAAATCTCAAAGCAAAGTAAAAACTATTAAGCTGACAAATTAGATAAAACAAGTGTGCTTCCACAAGGAAAGCATATTTTGGTGTTCCGAAAATATAAGTATCTCATAAAGCTAACTCTACACCCGTCACGTGTGTAAACGATGCCAAGTTTATTTTTCACACATTCTTTATTATTTTATTCATTTTAAACTTGACAATCTGGATCTATTTGATTCAGTTACAATCTGCTGCAGCTTTAATATTGAAGTAAAATCCCTGTCTTTGTTTTATTTTACAGCTCCGAGCTCTGTATGGTATTTACATTTTTCTTGCGTTGATTGCCTATATATTGGTGGCCACATGTCTAAGTAGTATCCGATTTGATAGAGAACAGGAAGAACCACAGGTTAGAAGGTCTTCTATTGGGTTGTTACTGAGCACATTTCAGCACTGGACGAAGCATCCGAACCAGTTACTATTGGTACTACCGACCATCTACTCCGGGATTGAACGAGGATTTATGACAAGCGTCTACACAACGGTAATTGTAATTATAACATTTATGTAAAACAAAAATGTTCTGAAATGGTGTGTGATTGACCACAACTAATGTAAACAAAAAACCACAGCTGTCCATCTAGCAGGTAACATTAAAGCACTTCTTTAAAGACATAACATTCCACAGTTAATGACTAGACACCTTTTAGTCAGAAGACTTAACACTATTTAAGCAGAAAAAGGATATATCTATGTCTTGAAACCTTTGCGAACTCCTTCCTATAATAAACGGAAAGCAAGAGATTGAATTGCTCCATAAAGCAGTATAAATGTGGTATACAAACACTAATTGTATAAGAGGACACGGAATGTACAAGTGTAGGCAAAGTGAATATAATTCAATAAAGTCTGAATTTATACAAAATGTATATTATTTAATATCTAATATAGCAAGTTAAAAATTGAAATTTCTCAGAAACTAAGGTATACTCCCTCATGCAAAGTATTTCCTTAGCTTAATTTGGTAAAATATATTTTGGTCCTTTGGGTAACTTTTCAACATCTTCAAAATAATTTTGGTTTCATAATTTTGGTCCAAGCACTACTGATGAGAAATTGTATTCCGAAACGGCCGCCTAGTGCTGTAAAATTAAAACTGGTATAATATGTAATGTACTATCAACCTTTTAAAGATAGACACCCTTACTAGCTGGCGTACGGCTCACAAAGTTCACAAGAGCTGATTCTAGTGAGTGTGAGTAAGCTAACCAAATGTCATTTAATTTCTCAGTCCATGAGAGAAACAGAGGTACCTGTATAACTAACTACCATGTATCACTGACGTTTATTTTTACCAATAAAATAAATACATGTTGTAACCATTCTGAATTATCTTTTACTTTTACGGTCGATAAAAGTAATTGATTCATTACCGAAACTTATTCTGGTTCAAATATCGTCAAGCTATTTTGAGTACAAGTATTATTTCCCTTGGAGTGGTGTTAGTGTTTACAATATAGAAGGGCCACAGGGACACATTAAATGACGTCAAAAAAACAGGGATATCTGTGCAAATAACTGTACTTCACAAACTTCAATTAGAGATATTCATTCGATACAATTCCTTATCATTATAGCTTGGATTAAAATTGGGTAACCACATTCTTTTTCAAGATGTTGAAAAAATATACGAGTACCAAAAATATATTTACCATATCAACAATTTATCAAAAACATACCGATCCATGCTCAAATCACAATTACAAAACATAGTAAAACTTTTAAAACTTGCAAATTAAATAAGCACGTGAACTACCACCGAGGAAGAGAGGCGAGTACTCTAGAGCACCCTGTCTAGCTAGTACATCCGCCACGTATAATAAAAATACAGAATGAAAAATCTAAAAGAGTAAGCACCCTGTCTAGCTAGCTACATCCGCCACTTATAATGAAAAAAAAAACAGAATGAAAAGAAGAGAGGCGAGTAATCTTGTCTAGCTAGCTACACTCGCCACGTAGAATAAAAATACAGAATGAAAAGAAGAGAGGCGAGTAATCTAGAAGAGTAAGCACCCTGTCTAGCTAGCTACACCTGCCACTTATAATAAAAATACAGAATGAAAAGAAGAGAGGCGAGTAATCTAGAAGAGTAAGCCCACTGTCTAGCTAGCTACACCTGCCACGTAGAATAAAAATACAGAATGAAAAGAAGAGAGGCGAGTACTCTAGAAGAGTAGGCACACTGTCTAGCTAGCTACACCTGCCACTTATAATAAAAATACAGAATGAAAAGAAGAGAGGCGAGTACTCTAGAAGAGTAGGCACACTGTCTAGCTAGCTACACCTGCCACTTATAATAAAAATACAGAATGAAAAGAAGAGAGGCGAGTACTCTAGAAGAGTAAGCACCCTGTCTGATAGCTACACTCGCCACGTAGAATAAAAATACAGAATGAAAAGAAGAGAGGCGAGTACTCTAGAAGAGTAAGCATCCTGTCTAGCTAGCTACACCTGCCACTTATAATACAAATACAGAATGAAAAGAAGAGAGGCGAGTATTCTACAAGAGTAAGCCCACTGTCTAGCTAGCTACACCCGCCACGTAGAATAAAAAAACAGAATGAAAAGAAGAGAGGCGAGTAATCTAGAAGAGTAAGCCCACTGTCTAGCTAGCTACACCTGCCACGTAGAATAAAAATACAGAATGAAAAGAAGAGAGGCGAGTACTCTAGAAGAGTAAGCACCCTGTCTAGCTAGCTACACCTGCCACTTATAATAAAAATACAGAATGAAAAGAAGAGAGGCGAGTACTCTAGAAGAGTAAGCACCCTGTCTAGCTAGCTACACCTGCCACTTATAATAAAAATACAGAATGAAAAGGAGAGAGGCGAGTACTCTAGAAGAGTAAGCATCCTGTCTAGCTAGCTACACCTGCCACTTATAATAAAAATACAGAATGAAAAGAAGAGAGGCGAGTACTCTAGAAGAGTAAGCACCCTGTCTAGTTAGCTACACCTGCCACTTATAATAAAAATACAGAATGAAAAGAAGAGAGGCGAGTACTCTACAAGAGTAAGCATCCTGTCTAGCTAGCTACACCTGCCACTTATAATAAAAATACAGAATGAAAAGAAGAGAGGCGAGTATTCTAGAAGAGTAAGCATCCTGTCTAGCTAGCTACACCCGCCACGTATAATAAAAATACAGAATGAAAAGAAGAGAGGCGAGTACTCTACAAGAGTAAGCACCCTGTCTGATAGCTACATCCGCCACGTATAATGAAAATACAGAATGAAAAGAAGAGAGACGAGTACTCTAAAAGAGTAAGCACCCTGTCTAGCTAGCTACACCCGCCACGTATAATAAAAATACAGAATAAAAAGAAGAGAGGCGAGTACTCTAGAAGAGTAAGCCCACTGTCTAGCTAGCTACACTCGCAACGTATAATGAAAATACAGAATGAAAAGAAGAGAGGCGAGTACTCTAGAAGAGTAAGCACACTGTCTAGCTAGCTACATCCGCCACGTATAATAAAAATACAGAATGAAAAGAAGAGAGGCGAGTACTCTAGAAGAGTAAGCACCCTGTCTAGCTAGCTACACCTGCCACGTAGAATAAAAATACAGAATGAAAAGAGCATAAATCAACTATTGAGATGACAAATATATGCCTAAAAATTAATTATAACCATTCTGTATTATCTATTATAGGCGTTTATCTCTTGTTCCCTAGGATTAACATATATAGGTTATGTAATGGTCTGTTACGGACTTGTTGACGCCATTTGCTCCTATGTCTTCAGTAGGCTGACACCTTGTATTCCTGCATGGTGTTTTTTCATTATCGGTAAGTACGTCATATTGAGTCGTTTGCTCCGATATTAAAATTTTTATGGTATAAAATACTATTTGTAAGTAGTTCATTTTAGTTTATTTGCTCTTAGAAATTGACATCAACATGTTTTTTATTGCAAAAACCAGTATTAGTAAGCAGGTCATGTCGATTCGCTTCCTTGTTAAAATTGGCTAAGTATTTTATGGTTGAAATAAAAAAAATGATTGAAAATCAATTTAACTTTTAATGTTTTAAATCATTTAAATGGGTTAACTTCATATCGAAAATCACAAGTAAGTTTTCTACACCAGTCAACTGTATAGCAATCAAACACAGGCCTTGGTGGTGGGTAATTATTAACCGTTAACTAACAAGTAAAAGCTCATCTCACTATCTAGGTTCGGATCCAACTTGGGCCGATTTTAGTGTGAAAAATGTTGTCACTTCGCTTTCTTATTGTCGATGGTTTTTAACCGACACTCCTGTTTCCTCCACCATCTAAGAACTGACCTCCTTGACTTACGTTTAAGGAGTTTAATTGGGTTGTACAGTACCACTCCATACCAGTTTAGGGGACTATACGAGACAGAATATGCTAAACAAATAAAACTCGGACTGGCCACAACACGGGACGCCAATTTGTAATTGATATCCAAATCAAAACTGTAAGGTTGAATATAAGAGTTTTGTGTTTAGTTGAGACTTGATTGTTCTTGTTGTCTAGCTTTTTTTTCAAAATAGGTTGTTTTCTTTTTGAAGGTTCTTACTGAACATTTGTTGATAAAGCAGTTAGATGGTTTGAACTTAACAAAAGTACTTTAACCACACCACTGGATATCATTTTGTTGTAATAGACAATGCCCGTCCAAAGTCTTTCGTCTTTCAACCATTTAATGTTTTAAGTTGGTAACCACGCAGGTAACAGCAGCTATATCTTAGCTACAAATCATTTTATCAATATTCTGTGTTTTATTCTGATAAATTCCTCTATATTTCAGCTTTCCTGGCCCATTTTATCACCTACATACTTTTGTTGTTATGGAAGATACAACCGGAACAAGAATATTTATTTTACATGTTTGGTGCATTATGGGGGATCGGAGATGCTGTGATAAAGACACATACGAACGGTAAATTGTCTGGTTTAATGATGTTTTACGTCGCATCTGCAAATTTTCACGACGGGGATTGTTTTGTCTTATTGTCTATGTTGATTTATTGATTGACTGAATGAAGATTTACGTCCAAGTCAAGAACTTTCACTCATATCGAAACGTCACCAGGTGAACTGGCAGAAATGTTTACCTTTGCAATGTGCTATAGACAAGATTCATTACCGTGCCACGCCTGCCGTGACACGGGGCATCGGTTTTTAAGGTTTCCCCAAATAAACCCCGCCACTTCCATTTGAGTGCTTGGCGAAAGAGCTTTCTATTTTCAAGTCTTGGTCAGATCTTGGTCCGAACCCACGACTTCCTTCCTACACACAGAACGAGCACTCAACCAACTGAGATACCATTGTGGTTCAAAACTGTATATGGTGCTCGAAATTGTAATTTCTATAATTGCCAGATTTTGTTAAAGCATTGCCACGTGTAATTTCAGCTATACGTTTGTACGTTATCCATCTCGTAAAATATTTGATACAATATCTGTTAACATCACATTGTCTAGCAATAATTTTTTGCCCCTGATTTTATTGTCAACCAAATCTTATAGGCATAAACCTTAATACTTTCATTTTATTTTTGTTTTATAGCCTTGTACGCCTGTCTGTATCATGATAATCTCGAAGCTGCCTTTGCCAACTATCGTCTGCTGGAATCAATTGGTTTCCTTTTGATGTTTGCATTGACTGATGTATTATCTACTAGAATCAAGATTTATGTTGCACTTGTAATGTTAGTATTTGGCATGGTTAGTTACTCTGTTTTAGAACTCAGAAAAAGAATGCAGGAGAACAGATAGTTGTACGCTAATCCTTACTAAATAGATCTGTTAATTTGAGCTAAAGTTCGACCATTTAAATTAAGTCATGGGTTACCTACCTCAAATGCCATTGCTGTTGTATGTAGACTTATTTTGAAAACGTGTGTTGAAATATTTTGGTTATATTTTACATATTAAGTCTAAAAACCTCAAAAACCCACAAGACACACATTGAATTTAGATGATTCATATCAAGAAGTAAAATGTTAGATCCTGAATTTTATCTAATTGTAAAACATTCCAGGCTTTGTTAGATGTACATGAACATTTTGTAGTTTTCAAACCTCACATATAGTTCTAAACAAATCAAGTGTAGTTTGTTCTTAATTTTTTGTTTGTGTTGTTTTTATCAGTTAGTAGGGTAGTTTGTGACGTAAACTGGTTAGGTATCTAAACATCTTTAGAAAGTATAACAAAGCTGTATGGCGTGAATGCCTATTACCCAATCAGGTCTGGGATTGATAAATTCAATTCAATTCTTTATTGTGCCGTGTGCCTTACGACACATAGACACAAAATAAACATTACAAATATAATGACAAGATGTTGGAGGATATATTATGAATAATTTTACAAACATATTATCATATATCAAATAACACAATAGTGCATGTTTATATAATATAACAAAAATCAAAGTCTTTCAATTTTACTTCAATATTCTGTTGAGTTTTCCACAAACATTCTTAGTTCATCTGTACCCTCCGCTTCCTTCTATGTAGATGTTGTGGGTGCTTGTTCTGAACTCCATTTATTGTTTGGTATATTCACATCGATTTATGTATAACTTGTCTTTGACCAATCGTACCCTTTGCTTCGCTTGTTTTGCTTCCTTCATCTTTTGAATCAGTTCCTTGGCTTAGCTTCCATATCCGGGAAGAACTGACCCCGTACAAAAAAAGTTTGTACCTTTCAAATTTAACACGTTCTTTATCATGTATTCCTTTTTCTTTTGACAGTTGAACTTAGCTATAATCTTTCTGTCTGTGAACTTAAGTAAGCCTGATCTATGAACTCTCTCGATTCCATTGTCATCCACTTCTTTCATCTTTGAAACAAGGAAGTTTCTCACAATGTCTTCTGTATCTTTACGTTTCAACTCACTGGCTTCTCTGCATTGTTAAAAATACCAATTTATCTCTCATAGTTTCTATTCTTATATTAATAAAATCACTGGCTTTTTTATTTTCCATTTCCGTATTTTTCACTATATGTTCTAACGTTCTCACTGATACAGCAACTTTAACCACGCTTTCATTTTTGTGAATCGAGCTCTGCTTTTATATCATGTAAACCCCGTTCCATCTGAGTGAACCAATCTTAAATTGTGTTTATATTATCAAAATGTCTTAGACCACACTTTTAACATGCCCTATATTTCTAGCCAATCACTGGCCTTGAATTGTGTTGTCTTATTCCTGAAGAACCGCCCATTTCTTTCTTCATATGAAGAACAACACAAAAAAACACCTGCGAAAACTATAGTTCTGCTTCAGAGAACATATATAAATCTTTAAAAAAAACAACAAACATTTCGATGAATTTGAAAGTATTTTTAATAAAATCCATTCACTTTTAAATAAAATAATCACATTATTGTTAAGAAAATGATATATATTCATTTTTAATTTGATTAAGTAAATCCAATATTTAAATATCCATCCGAGGTTTTTTTTTTTTTTGTCACCTTTAATAATTACAATCAAAAACAAACATACTAATCCATGTCCGAATCACAATCCAGAAGCAAAGTAAAAACTTTGGAACTGACAAGTTAGGTTAGACACGTGAACTTCCACCAGGGAAGTGAGGCCGGGTGCTCCGGAAGGGTAAGCACCTCCTGTTTAGCTAGCCACACCCGCCACGTGTGTAATCAAAATTGTGTGAAAGGAACATGGAACTATGAGACGTCAAATATATTCAGGGCAATCCTGGACACAGAGAAATCAAACTTAACAATACTGTGATGACGGTCATAAAACTTTTTGAGGGCCTTGATAAGCCTAGACTTGTAATATCCCTGAGTCAACAATTTATTTGCAAGCAGCCTGCTTCGTTTTACAAAGTCCACAGTGGTTTTTGCGCAATTAGGAACCTTTATTTCGCAGACTTCATCCTCATTTTCAGATTTCTCATTTTTTGGTTTTGCAGTAACTGGCACATTAACATTAGTTCCATCATTTTCCGGTTTATGTGATGCAAGTGTATTACTAATGACCTGTAACATTGGTGCCAGTTCTCTTTTATTAACATAACACCATTACGTCTATGTCAAGAACGGCTACTCACAGCTTTTAAATCACCAAATCCACTATTTTATAAATTAGTGTAGCATGTCATTCTTCTACTGTGGTTTGGAATATTTCTGCCACTAATATCTATCCCTGTATTTTGATAAAACTTTTTCAACATACCCGACATTTCTCTGACTGATATTACTGCGGCACTAAATCTTGGATAGTTGAACTTTTCTGAACGAGAAAGATGTTTCCTGTAAAATGCACCTCTTTGGGGAATTTAACTTAAATATGTTTCATAAATTTTAACTAAACACCTCTTTTTATCGGGACCTTCAAAATGCTTTACTTCGTTTGGTGCTATTTTTCGATGATTTAGTCCTCCTTGAACTTTTTTGCACGTTTTCCCTTTACAGAATATATGTACACTTTGTTAGAGTATTTTTGTGTATTGAAAACTGTTCTGCTTCCAGTTCCTTATTCTCAGTATGACCTCGAAATCCAAATGCTTTACAGTTGTAAAAATACTCCATTTGGAAAGTCCTTCAGCTGTATCTAAATTAAACACACACTTATCCCAAAAGGTCTTCTTATCATCAGTTGATATTGGATCTTCTTATTATTTTGGTGCAGTCTTACACCATTTGAGGACATTTTCTCAGGCCGATTTAGTTCATCACGAAGATGGCACTGAATGCTTGATGCTATCTGCATTTGCGTATTTGATGGATATGGTGATCCATCTTTCCTTCTTATTTGAATTATTAATTTAGTTAACCAAAGGTCAAGTTGTCCAAATTAACCCTTGACAGATTTTCTTTTGCACCTGATCACCCGAAACTGGTTGGGCAAACCTTGAACTAGCTGTAGACAATAACTGTTGATATGAAATATCAAGTGGCCGTGTTGAAGTATGAACTTCATCAGTCTCTTTTTTCATTACTAAAAAAACATTGCCAAAATCTTCACCTTGATCACTCATTTTGAATACTGAGGGGAACTTGACCATCACAAATAATTATATGTTTCCAAAGATGAGGGACCATTGTTAAATCATTTCATAAGTCAATTTCCTCTCTTTTTTTTCTCTCTCATCTAATCAACAGGAAGTTTAATGGTTTGATCCCAGTTGGGTCATATTGAAAATTGGTTAGATGGCATAAGACAAATCTTCAGAAATAAGAAAGAGCGGGGCGGAGCGGAGCACCATCTAACCTATACAGGTTTACTTAACTTACAATACATGTCATTCATATGTCATTTATAATATGTTCTAACTGCCCAGCATGTCTGAAGTACGGTACCCCCTGCTGATAAACTGTTTTCCCTCTAAGCGATACATATAACACTTTGTCCGTTTTCCTTACCAAATTACCCGTGCGACACGGACTTTCCGTGTAGTTGTAGTTATACTAAATAGAACTCGACGCTATCGTAGCAGTTACGAATGCTTAACACCTATGTGTTATATAGGCATTAAATGATCGTAACTGCTAAGATAATTTCGAGTAACCCAGCTTGACTAATAAGCAACGTGCAAATTTTAAACTTGAATTAGTTTGTCTAAAAAAACCATCAATACTTTTAAACAAACCACCAACAAATGCATTAGTGCACTAGTACTTTTTGACACAACAGTTACTTCAATAAGTTACATAAATGATATTATCAGATGATTAATACATTACATCAGCTCACACAAAGGTACTATGTTTATTTACCTTTACATTTCAGTACTCCAGATAACATGATGATACTCAATAACAGTTGTATGCGTGAAAAATTTACAGATAGTACATCAAACATACAAATCCATGTATAAACCAAAATCCCAAAGCAAAATACGCATCCCAAACTAAGTAAAGTAAAACTAACAAACTTCAAAGCAAAGTAAAAATTATAACAAATATGCCAGTCCATGTCCAAACCACAATCCCAAAGCAAAGCAAAACTTTGAAAATGGTTAACTAAACTAACACGTGGATTTCCTCCAGAGAATTGAGATCTGATGTTCTGGAAGGGCTAGCACCTCCTGCTTAGCTAGCTACACCCGGCATGTGTTAAATCGAATTTGGGAAGGATGGAACTATGGGACGTCAAATATATCCAGAGTAATTTTGGTTACAGAGTCATGATACTTCTCAATAATATTGTGATAAAGTTTTTACTATTATACTTTTTCCTTACAAAAGCAGCAAACAAACTCTAGGTATTTTCACACGTTCGACTCCACGTATTTTGTACACAATGTAAACTAATTCAAAATAGAGGATAGAAAGTGCTAAACATAATAAATAATGACATTACCACAAATAGTCTGGTCTGAACAATCGTACACTTGGCGACAATCGGCGTAAGTAAGAACATGAAACAATACAAATGAAAGAACAAGCTTACATGTAAACAAAAGACAAACAGATATGGGATCCACTGATTATAAAACCAGCCACTTTGTATTGGCACTAACGTCAATAGCAAGTGGTTATAGTATTATTGGGTGGTATTGGACCCCAAAGGTTTTTATTAATTGATTAAAATGCTATTTTCATAATTTAACGCCTCCTTGATTAAGCTGTATATAATTTTAAAACTAATCCAAAATTATTTTAAGTTTTTTAGTTAAGAGATATGAAATCTTATTCACAGTTTATTCGCTCGATCAGGAGATACATTACACTCAGTCCTATAAAACCAATGTAAGTAAGCATACTACATATTGCTTCTTACTGAGCTTCTGGGGGCGCTTCTGCCTCGGCCGTTGTTTGAACTTAAACGTAGGCGATCAAAAAAGACATAATGTTATTATGTTAATTTTGTTTGCTTGCAATGCCGATTAATTTGCATGACCAGAGGTGTCTAGAAGCTTGTTATGGAATGTACGTATTGCACTTGCAGATATCAATGTGATGGATAAGATGATCATTTCAAATTATCAGGAAGGGTTCAACCTTCTCCTGATGAATAAAACGTATTTCTCAGAGACAGCAAAAATAAATAATGGTGTCCTGATACGCATTCCTATTTTCCCTTTACTTTTACATAATTTATTTAAAAAGAGGTGCTGAGTACATGCATTGTAGCTAAATGGTGTTATTGTATTATAATTTTGTTTACAAAAGTTTAGAAGTGATATATAATAATAGTATAAGACGGATGTATGTGATCTAAAGCCATATCAACCCCCGCAATCAAGTTAGGCACGGTGGTAAATTAGAAGTAAGGACATGTTTGGTATTAAACTGGTGATGCCTCGATTTAAATAAAATATTGTTGATTAATACATTTTAAATAATCTGGGTGGTTTATTATTGTCAACTTCCCAAGTTATAGCAGAGGCTCATCCGAACCATATTGAATACTTTACAATGGCAAAAATGTTTTATATAGAGAGCAAGTGTAGAACATGCCATTATCGGTAACCTTAATGTCTTCTTCTCTGAAATTTTACATCCTGTTTTGAATTAACCAATCAGAACGCCGAGATATAGACATTCCCCCGACATATCTTATTACACGGGTACGTTATCTGGTCAGAAGATTGCACATGTACATTTGTATATACGTAAGCCGTTATCTCTTTATTCGCTCAACTTAGTAGAAATATTTTCTTGTCTGAGAAATGAAAGTACGGTAAACATAAACTCGGGTATGTCGGATCCTTTTGTTTGTGATGTATAACGTAAATATTTGAAGGAGAGATAAATAAATAAACTTCCGCATTGATTATGAATGGTCAACAGTTTAAACACAATGTTCATGTTGGCGGGGGGGGGGGGGGGGGGTGATGACTGGTGGCATAAAACACGTACTCAAAGATCGACTCCCAGTGGGACAGACCCTAGCGTTAAAAAAAGTTTGTAAATTCGTTTGCAGTTGGTTTTTATTTCTTTACTGTTTTCCTCCATCATTCTTAAACTGACCGCAGTAAGAGACGCCGTGGTCCACTAAAATGCGGTTTTTAAAAACTTCTCAAGTTGTAGCTATAGCCGAGGCCCATCCGAATCATATTGGAGGCGTCTGAATTCAATTATAAACTGGGTGTTTCCATATTGACTGAGTCAACGTAAACAAAATATTTACGATGTTTCCGTTTTTAACAGGTTTATTACCTGTGTTTTTTTTACAATCAGTAGTCCTATAATATGTGTCTGTTCTTGTCATGTTATATAAGTATATGGTATAAACTTGATTTGTTTTGGTAGGCAATGGCTGCTGTCACTTACATGGTTTGTACAGTCGACCCTGTCTTAAAGAACACTTTTATACAAGCAGCATTTAAAAACCAGTAAAATTTTACCCAAGATGCTTTTAATTCATATATGAACTTCTGTATAGGAGCCACTTTTACTTGATCCCTTGGGTTGCTTTTTTAGACAGTTTTGACTGAAGTTGGAATTTTTCATTTGTATTCAAAACATATTTGATAATACTGGCTGTTGTAAATTGCATTCGCTTTTCAAATGAAAAAAATGAACGACAATCCAGTGTCAATCAACATATGGTTCTTTCTATCAGAAATGTCAAGTCTTCAGTAAATGTGAAAATCTTCATTGTAAATAGGGTTGTCTTGCTATAATAATTCTTGTTTCACGCACTATTATTTTGAAAAGTCACAAAAATCACTACGAGACCTAGTCGCCATGACAATAATTTTACAGGTTGTTGTTTAAGGCGGTACATTTGTAGATTTAAGTAATTCATTCAATCCTTAAACATAGCAAACATCAAACGTCTTTGGCACACGTTGTCAAATACAATGCTTCCGTAAGAATTAACAGAAATCTTTAAATTTAAATCGGTTAGAAATGGGTGAAGTCGGTCGCTTGCATTAAGTAAGTAAAGGTTTTTCATCGAGTATAAAACGGGTTCGATGGGCGCTCCTCTTTAGTAGAATACAATATAATTACCAAGTAGGCCTTTATATGTTGGAGGCGTATATTCAATTATCAAAAGGGTGCGCTTCAAAATTGAATGCGTCAACTTCGAATTCTATATCACTACCGCTAGTTACAAAAAAATTACACATGCTTACGTTGTTATTTAAATTACATATATTTTTTTCTTTAAAAAAGGGCACAGTAGGCAAAATACGCAAACCTCGTTTTTAACTTGAAATAACTGTATTGTATTCTACGAATCTATAAACTGGATCGCCATAGTTTTCTCTTTTTAAAATTTTATTTAAAGAAAAGACCTTATAGCATAGTTTACATCATATGATGATGCCATGATGACGTCATTGAAATGATATAATCTTATTGTTAAAAACAAACATACTATCCCATGTCCAAATTACAATCTCAAAGCAAAGTAAATATTTCGACCAGACAAATGAGTTAAACACATGAACTTCCATCAGGAAAGTGAGACCGGGTGTTCCGGAAGGATAAGCATCTCTCGGTTATAGCTAGCTACATTCATTTAATATGTAAAGTCTTTTGTCCATCTAAAGGATTCTGTATACGAGACCACTTCTGTAGTAATGCCTAGTGTAAGTGAGAGGTATTTCATTATTTGTACAAAAACTGTTTTAAAATGGTGAATTTCGTATAAAAGTTTTTCAAAATAGCAACAAACGTCATTCTCGGTGCGGATTTAAAATTCGACATATACATTGTACATATACATATCAAACTGAAGACGTTACATTTGTATATATATGGGCAAGAATTTCATTTAAATGGAAACATGTTAAAAAAAAATTTAAACTATCAAGGAAAAAACCGCCCCAATTTTACATACAAGTAGATCTTCGGACGAAAACCTAATATAACTTGATTAGTATACACATTAATTTGGTTTCAGAATCATATATAACAGAGCATAATCTAAAACAAAAATCCATCGACCATTTATGTAGTAGAGAGTATTTTATTGGGCCACACAAATTATCATGATATCATTTTACACGTAGCATGTAGTGTTAGCTAAACAAGATCTAGATGTGCTTACCCTTCCGCAGCACCCGATCTCACTTCCGTGGCTTCCCTGAGGAATTTTACGTGTTTAACCAGTTTCAAAGTTTAACTTCACGGGCTTTTGTGATTGTGGTTTGGACATGAACTGGTACACAATAACGTCTCTCAAATCACCGCATAGAATGGAATCCCACTTCTAATGTGAGAAAGTTTTTCAGAGGGCTTACCACTGTCAGAGAGCACTGTCGTGCGCCGCTATGGTACAAACCCAACTAGTACAGACCCTAGACTTGGATAGTTTGTCATTTGGCTGGACGGTACTCACATTACCTCCACTTTGTCATATTTGATATATGAATCTTAACTTAGGAGGAAAACGCCGAATTTCTACTTTAATTTCAAATGTAATATATAAAGGGTCCCTGTCTAATAAAGGGCACCTGTCTAAAAAGACATAATGACAAGAACACGTGTCTTAAAGTACATATATAAATACTGTATATCACACACAGATACCTGATAACATATTATTACCCGTCTTACATCTTACGTAAGTTTTATTGTATGTGCCTTCTCCTAGCTATTACTTATTTACTTATCGTAAAACCTACCATCTTAACCACCCAAATATGTCACGTGACGTCACGGAGGGTGTTTGAACAAAGTATATATATCGCAGGTTTAGAAAGTTAAAATTTTTCTGGAATCTGTAGCTCACAAATTCGGTAAGTAAAATTTGATCTTTTTATATTATTTGAAATTTCATCGAAAATTTTATAGTTTCTGGCAATTTCGAAAAAAATATATATAAACTGTATATTTGCTATCATATTTTTGAGGGATTTGCTGCGGAAGGATTTTTTTCTTCAGAAAAATGTTATTAGATGCTGAAATATACACTCGGATTCGGAAATAAATTTTCATGCTGTAACTGATAAAAACAATTCTTTCTAAAAACAAAGTGCTTTTAAAATCCATTATTTGTTTGAAAATGTTAATTTTATAATAGAGCCGTTCTTACCAGTACATTGATCATTTATTCAAAACATAATAGAAATTAGGCGATATTTCGGCCGGTCAGTTAGCTAGAATCGCCGTTGGTCAGTCCGGACACACATCATCATCATCATCATTTATCAAACATGACAGGACTTACAAGAAACAACATTATAAATGTTTGTTTGTTCTTACCTGTAAATAAATAATTCATTATTTTTACCTGCAGTCAGGTATCTGATAAGGTAGGTAAACATTTGTTTATGTATACAACTTCATACATATATTTAGTCATTTTTACAGATGTTTACATTATTAATCCAATATATTTTACATGTAAGGATACAGTATATATCATATTTTAACATTACATTAAGTCTTCATTTTTATATTTTTAATTTGTAAAATTACATTTAATATTGAATGAAATCAACATCTTGGCATTTTAACGTCACATAAACTTCACAATTTGATATTCCAACGTTAATAAAATCCTCAATGTTGCAGACAAGTATATTCCTCATTTGATATTTTAAAGTCCCAAAAATCCTATTGTGATATTTATAATATCTTCTTTGCGATATATAATCGGTCCATAATGTCCATATTCTGATACGATATTGTTGGGGTATTTTTTAGCTTCTTCCTTTTTGGCACAGAAACTCTCTCTCTCTCTCTCTCTCTCTCTCTCTCTCTCTCTCTCTCTCTCTCCATTCATTATTTGCTATATTTGCAACAATACTTGATCAGAGTACATGTAAGAGACACAAAGCCAAATGTTTTTAAATAATAGTTTCTCTCTAATGGCTTTGTTCAGACATTTGCAACGTGAGTTTAGCCGTAAAAACATGCTTTTTAGCAAAGAATGGAAAAGGAACTCTTTCCACCATACACGTGTAGATGAAGTTATCCCCATGTTACAGAGTTTTACGTCCCTGGACCCCTTCTCGGACACCGCTTCCATCTCGGAATCAGAAGTCTCTCCTACAGATAACTACTATACATGTTTAACCTATATCAATATCTATTTAAGATTTTAAAGTTACACGAGACACTTCAACATTTGTCGATCAACAAGACTTTTATTTTTCTAAATATAGAATTTTTAGTTTTGGTATCCATTAAATATTTGTAAAGGTTAGTAATATTAAAATATGCCATAGTCGATCTGTAATTAGTTATTCTATATAAAATGACTACATATTTACACTTGTGACACTATAATAAAATACTCATATATTTAGTCTTTCTATAAAATGTCTGATGTGAGTAGATATGAAACTCTGTAGTCATTTTATGGAAATGTCATGTGATGATTTTGATTTTTATCAAAAACATGCATTCAAAATCAGGACATGACAGAGCCTAAAAACAAATTGCCTATTGAGTGTTTGGCATTTTTCTAGACTAATAACTGCAGTTTAAATTGTTGTTACATGGTGAAAGTAGTTATCTAAAGAAGTTAAATTATATTTTATTTTTTTTCTATTTGCAAATATTTTCTCATGTATGCTATTTTCTTTGTATTTACATGATGTATATATGTATACTTAATATTGTAATTTACAATTAGAGAAATGTAGAAACTTGAAGGATTTAACATATTGATGAACTGAACTTATAAGGCTTATGAGTGGTTGAAATTTATGGAACTCTTTAGTAATATGAGTATTAAAGTTAAAAAAGTTTTAAATGTACCAAATACCCTTAAACATATCCACATATCCTTAAAACAAATAAAGTAGTTAAACTTAGATGAACCCGAACTTTAAACGATATATGTACACTTAAATCTCGACATGACACCACCATCGCCACCTATCTTAAACATTTCAACATGTCCTTAAAACAAATACGATATGTATACAGTAAAACCTCAACATGACACCATCATCCCCACCTATCTCAAACATATCAATACGATATATGTATACAGTAAAACCTCAACATGATACCATCACCGCCGCCTATCTTAAACATATCAATACGATATATGTATACAGTTAAACCTCAACATGACACCATCATCCCCACCTATCTCAAGCATATCAATACGATATATGTATACAGTTAAACCTCAACATGATACCATCATCCCCACCTATCTTAAACATATCAATACGATATATGTATACAGTTAAACCTCAACATGACACCATCATCGCCACCTATCTAAAACATATCAATACGATATATGTATACAGTTAAACCTCAACATGACACCATCATCGCCACCTATCTAAAACATATCAATACGATATATGTATACAGTTAAACCTCAACATGACACCATCATCGCCACCTATCTCAAACATATCAATACGATATATGTATACAGTAAAACCTCAACATGATACCATCATCCCCACCTATCTTAAACATATCAATACGATATATGTATACAGTAAAACCTCAACATGATACCATCATCGCCACCTATCTCATCACCAGTGTTTCGAAGTCGAAAGGCTCTTTTCTTTTATATTTTACTTTATTTATTTATATATATAACACGCTAAACACTGAAATGTTTTTCGATTTTCATTAATATTAAGAGACGGTATTATGTATTTATATCACTAATGAATAAACTCATGCAGATTCAAGTGGTTTAATAAAGTTTTGCGATTGGATGAAGGTCCAGACGTGCTGAAGCAAGGTTTGCTGTGTAGTTGGTCTGTATTGGTGTTTAAACCCTAAATCAAAATTATTTCACTAATATTGTGATGGCCATTAACTGAATTAAGGGGCAGTGAAGAAACCCAGAGTTTCCAGAGAAACCCACTGACTGTTGACAAACATTTGAACAGAGAAGAAATACATGATCACCAAGACTTAGTTACTCGGCGCACCAGTGGTGACTTCCGGATATTTTTTCAGCTTTTTAAGGCATCATGTCAATTTTTAATTTGTCTGCAAGTAAAAAACAAATGATAGTTTCAAAGGTGTGTTGTTGTGTTAGAATGAAGCGTTTTCTCTGACTTGGTTATTTTTCATCTATTTTGTCTCTACTATTTTTCAATCACTGTGAAGAGTGATAACCAGGCCTACTCTTGTTTTTAAAGTAACGACTTACCGTTCCTCTTAATATAAATAGTAATTTCCCATGTGTCTTTTAACAATGTTTTCTAAATTCCTAAATTTACAGTCATAAAAATAATCAATACTGCACGTCTACAATCCTGTCTAAACGTTAAAAAATGACAAAAAACATACTGTCTGATAACAAAACGAAGAAAAAATGTGTGTATAACGTACTTGTAAACAATCATTGCAGCCATGAACACGGCACTTAAAACTGTACACGGGACTTAAAAATTGAAAATATACTTGCATATAAATCAATAGGATTATTATATACAAGGTAATAAATTATATCTATCGGTTGTGGCGGAATTCGGTGAGCATTTTTTACCCGCATAAAAAGGTAAACCATTTATTACCCACAGAAAGCAGAAAAAATTGTTTGCGCACTCGGAGTACTTTTTACAAAATGAATGCTCGGATAGGTTCACCAGTTAGGGTGAAGCTATAACATCCCCACCTCTGAGAGGCATGGGCGTTTTTACAATCAGTAAATGAACTAATAAAGATACAAGATTCTGAATTATTATGCTTTCATAGAACTATTGCTAATAATGTTTACCAAATTAGAACTGCTCCATCACAAACTCTCAGAAATTTCGGCTTTAAAATTCAAAACTTTGTTATTTCAATAGACACGCCCTTTATGCATTCTTGTATTTTTATGGTATTGTCATGTACTAATTTTGAGATTTTTGTTTTGAAAATATTGAAATATTAACACGTGACATACAATGTTGCTTGTTGAATGTCGGTTTTAGTATCGACTTACAGCTAACAGATCACAGCAACTTTTACCGTCTGGGTTCGAGTCCGACTAGGACAGATCCTAGCGTGAGGAAGCTTATCGAAGTTCTAAGATCGGTGGTATTGTTCAGTTGTTATTAGTTCCATTCAACATCCCAGAACTAGTACTGATTGTCCTTATATAAGTTAAATACCCTTGCTGGGACGTTAACACCCTTAGACTACTACACTCATAAAATGGTACTCCTGCTTTTCTTATTTTAACATCTTTAAAATATTTTGATTTTCACAATTTTGGTTCGAGCACTACTGATTAGGAAATTCATTTAGAAATGGTCTAGAGTCGACGCTACATAATTGAAACAGGATTCAGTAGTAACATATAATATAGTTTTAGTTATCAGACATACTGGTATTCCGTTATTACATCGTGACATTCCTCTGTAGTTTCGTACACAGTCTATATAAAGTAAAAGTATTTTGTAAAATATAAACTTGGAATCAATGGAAGGTCTGTATTAAAAGGGGGTGTGTGCATCAATGACGTCAGTATTGTACTAATCTAGCAAACAACGGGTGTTATCTGTTACCATCCTAATGTAAACATTTCGTGTCTCTTTGAACTTATATTTATGGTTGTCTTTATAATTTATTTTGATGGTTGTCTTTATAATTTATTTTGATGGTTTATTTAAATAAGATTCTGATTATCCTATATGGTCAAAAACTGGTGTAGATATATGAATAGTTTAAGTGCAAGTTCAGGTCAATCTGTAACATATCCTTGTAATCAACAGTGGGTATTATAATAAATGGTATATTTTAAGGTCAAAATGGATTGTTTCACAAAATCCAGTCCCCGTAACATTAATATAGGTGTTAATAATTCTGTGAATGTGCATTATAATTTCTTGACAGAGAAGCCAGACCCCTGTTTCACAATCATTTCTTATAAATTAACTAAGATTTTCCTTAAGTAATATTTAACAAATTTTGACAATTTTTTGGAACTAAGAATAACCACATCTAACAAAACAAAATACAAATGTTAAAAGCGTGATGTGATCTTCAAAATGACACCCTAAATATGTTACAGATTAGAAATATTATGAAATTTTGAAAGTTTGCCATATTTAAGTTAATGAAAATCTTAGTTAAGGAATTATTGTGAAACTGAGACCTTGGGTTTTTTCAGTATACGCCCTTACATACCATATGCTGACACGGGGTTTGGACATGTGTCTCTCGGTATTATCTGTAGTACAGACCTGTTAGTTTTTTTCAGTATACGCCCTTACATACCATATGCTTACACGGGGTTTGGACATGTGTCTCTCGGTATTATCTGTAGTACAGACCTGTAAAACGTTTAACAATTTACTTACGAATTATTGCCGAATCAGTTACTAATCTCGGTCCTCCGTTAACTAATTCTAAACAAGCTTTAGATTACTGCTATCTATTACTCGGCAGGTTTCGGCCACTTACTATGCATGTATTGGTCACTCAGCGACCGAACCTTTAGTTAGCTGAATGTTAAACTTTCAATATACCTGAACTGTTCAACCGAGCTTTGTCCATACATTTTACATAAATCAGTTGTATTGATTATTTCTGTAATTTGAATGTTTTAATTAGTTCTAGAATTTGAAGGTTTTAACTACAGACCAATGTCTTACTTCAGTGAGCATTGTTTATATTTCAAAACAAGTAACTAAAGAAGAGTTGTAAGGGAAATATTATTCAATATATTAAAATAGAAAACAAACATGTATGTGACATCAGCAAACATAACCAAGAACGCGAAACAATATTAATATAGGTCAGAAAAAATTGTGTTTTAATGTCCCGGTATCCGTATACCGCATACTGACACGGGATTCGAACACATGACACCTTAATACTTGTATTGCAGAGAATTTGATACATGCATGTAGTTGGTAAAAACCCTCCTTTCTAGAGTAAAACCTTGTTTTCTTCTTATTGATTGTATTGATGTGCATGTGTAGGATCCCTGCCTATGTTTTGAGAGGCATTTTGATTTTTTATTGAATTCAGACCACTTCGTCAGCGATACAGCCAAGTAATAAAGTGATAAATAATAATATTTATTTCAGTATTGTAAATCAGTAGGTATAAATGTTTATATTAGGTTTCAGAATTATTACCAATAAATCAAAAATATTAAAAATACATGTTTGATTTTATCTTAAAATAAAGCAATCTTGAACCATAAACGTTTTCTTAACCACTAAATGCTCGTGCTCGTGAAGAACTTCCCTGTTTTAAGTATTGGTACAACAAGTGTATCTATACACCCAGGCTGGGATACCCGCCAAAGTAAGGTGTATTTATTTAGCTCGGTTAAGAGGACATTTTATTCAAAACATATCTCTGAAAAACGTCAGAATTGCTATTTCTGAAATAAAGGATACTGATATCAGTAGGTCATATATTCTCAGTTTCAATGTCTGATTTGTATAGTAGTTAATCCATGTCACATTGATAGATCAGTTTATGGTAGTATCTGGTAGATAGGAAAGCAATTCGTCATTGAGCTTTCTCTCCTGTTTTGTACATTTAGATCTCTTCGATTCATATTTCAACCAAAATACCTCTGTATAAAGACAATATGTCCATTGATGGTTTTTAAATTCATTTGCTTTATATTTCAACCAAGGAGAACTGCTATATAAAAACCCCGCTTGAACCAGTATTAAAACATCACTTTTATACTTCAAGTCAAAAAGAGAATCTATATATTTACACATGTATTTGGTTCCATGAGTGGTCTTTAAATTCAGGTTTCCCTGTATACTTTGAAGTCAAGCGCTAGCACTCAGGGCCCTACGGTACTATAATCACATCACTGGTATTTGCTCCAGCGCCCATACAAAGTCAGGATTTTTATAATCACTTGTTCCAGTCTGAGTTTGTCTTTTCTAACCCCGGCTAGTTAGCTTGTATTGTGTCGTGTTCTTTGCGTGGTTTCGTTGGCTGACTCTAGTAACGTCACAGGTTTTTCAGTTACAACGTTTTAGTCTATAATTTAAATGTATCTAGAATTAATTCCTTCAAATCCGATATTTTTCTCATTTGTGTTGAAGTATGACTACTCAGCACACCCGTCTGTTACTATGGTAACCATTTTGCACATCAAATAAAATAAACTGCAAATTACAAATGCCTTCAAATGTTTCCATTATTTATTTTAGATAAAAATGACAAGCGAAGAAAAGCCTCCGATTGGTCAGTTGGACGTAGCGAACGGGTACCACACAAAGGATACACAGCATGCGATACCAATGACAAAGGGCCAGATTTTACGGAATTTATTTATTGTCAGTTTCGGTTTTATGTGCCTCTTCACAGCATTCCAATCGTTAAGTAATCTTCAAAGTACGCTGAACAAAGAAGAAAGCGTCGGCGTGGGAGGTCTGTCGGTGATTTACGGGGCTTTGGTCCTCTCCTCACTCTTCTTACCGACCTTTATTATAGCTCACCTGGGCTGTAAATGGACTGTTGCTCTTTCAATGATTTGCTACATATTGTACATGGCAGCTAATTTCTACGCGGTTTGGGGATTGATCGGACCCTCAGCTGTTATTTTAGGGCTTGGAGCGGCGCCACTTTGGGCTGGCAAGTGTACATATTTGACTCAGCTGGCCACCTGGTATTCAAAGCTCACTGGGGCCACAGAGGACGACATCGTCAACAGATTTTTTGGATTCTTCTTTATGTTTTTCCAAACAAGTAAGCAACATTTCGCTTATTGTACATGTCATAATTTACATTTTGCATTCAAATACAAACATACACATTTGTAACAAATGCAATGCTTAATAAAAGCATTGCCAACACGCAAATGTATAAATATTAAAAGAATAATGAATTAACGCCAAAATATATGCAGGATCTTTAATGTCAAGTTGAAACTGCTAAGGACCGATGGGAGTGATTGAAAACACTTAGTACATGCCGTAAAAGCAGTGTCAACCCCTTCATCATAGAAACAATAACCTATACATATTTGATCTTTTACACTTTAAAGTCAGTAAGCTACTTGATTGACATTGCAAGTCGTAATTTCATAAATTAATAGAAGCTTACTTTCTCGTGAAATTTTGTGTACATGGCATCTGTAAGGGGTTGCAATTGTCATTCTTTGTAGGATCCTTAATTTTACAATAGTTATGTCATGTGCATTTACATTTATTTAGGTCAGATCTGGGGTAATCTGATATCATCGACCGTATTTAGTGTCAGGAATGAAAACTCGACGGTGGATACTTCCCGTGAAGCTCTGGAAAAATGTGGAGCTAATTTTGATCCTCAAGCTGAAACAAACAACACTAACCTAAACAGACCAGAACTAACCAAGGTAATATGTGTGTGGGGGGGGGGGGGGGTGCGTAAAGCGTCGTTTTGTATATGGGCTGGTACATCTGGAAATAGTTGGTTGTCTTGGAATACCGCCTTTGATGCCAGAATTAAAAAATAATAAGCTCCGAAAAGTGGCTAGCATCCATGTTTCTTACATAACATACGATAGACGCTGTTTTGGATCTTAGTGAATGGCGTATTTCACTGCGTCAATTGAATCCATGGAGTGTACTAAACATGAGCGGATCCAGGATTTTTTGAAAGGGGGGGGGGGGGTTGAGAACTATACAGGATTTTTTAAAGGGGGATGAGAATTACATGATATCAATGCTAGATGCGAGCGCCGAAGGCGCGAGCTTCCAGAGACGATGGGTCTAGGGCTGATGGGGGCCAAGAAAATAATTTTAATCAGTCAATATCTCACTCTTTCTCTTTAAATTTTTCAAAGGGGGGGGGTTGCAACCCCCGCAACCCCTCCCCTAAATCCGCCACTGCTAAAGTAGTTTCACTTGTACATTAGCTGGCTCAAAACTCACCATTGTAAAAGGAAAACTTTGTTTCAGCATTTTCGCCTTTATGAACTTTTGATAAACCCTTTCATAAAAACTACTTTTTTCATATAAAAATGTTCAAAAACATTACTGTGTTTATTTTTAATTGACTTACAGTCTGAGTCAAAAATGCGACTGGCCAATGTACAGTGTAACCAATACCCCGTAATATGTGTACGAAAGATTATGGAAAACGTTTATTTAGAGTGTATCTTTTTTAAAATATGAGGTCATGGGACGTTAACACTGGTCTTAATGAACAGGTGATCTTAATATAGAGAGTGTTTTGTCCGAAACAAACATGTCTTAAACACTTATTTATTAGATTGATGCTATAACAGGTTTAATGGCACATGTTCTCGATCTTAACACAAACTGTACCGTTATATTACAGGTATACACGGTATGCGGTATTTACGTTGGATTTGCGGCGCTGGCATTCATTGTTGTGGCGGCCACCCTCCAAAATATCAAGTTGGATAAACCAAAGAAGAAAGAAGATGGCAAGATATCATTCAAATTATTACTTGCCTCACTAAACCACTGGTGGAAATCCGATTATCAGAAGTTGATTATGATCCTGACAATATACAGCGGTATTGAACAAGCGTTTGCTACCGGAACCTTCACTAAGGTAAAACTCCTATCTTACACTTCCACGTGGTGCTGTATTATTGTCTGTTCTTGCTACCGGAACCTTCACTAAGGTAAAACTCCTATCTTACACTTCCACGTGGTGCTGTATTATTGTCTGTTCTTGCTACCGGAACCTTCACTAAGGTAAAACTCCTATCTTACACTTCCACGTGGTGCTGTATTAATGTCTGTTCTTGCTACCGGAACCTTCACTAAGGTAAAACTCCTATCTTACACTTCCACGTGGTGCTGTATTATTGTCTGTTCTTGCTACCGGAACCTTCACTAAGGTAAAACTCCTATCTTACACTTCCACGTGGTGCTGTATTATTGTCTGTTCTTGCTACCGGAACCTTCACTAAGGTAAAACTCCTATCTTACACTTCCACGTGGTGCTGTATTATTGTCTGTCCTTGCTACCGGAACCTTCACTAAGGTAAAACTCCTATCTTACACTTCCACGTGGTGCTGTATTATTGTCTGTTCTTGCTACCGGAACCTTCACTAAGGTAAAACTCCTATCTTACAGTAAGATAATCATACTGTCAAGTGGTGCTGTATTACTGTCTGGTCGACTGTTTTAGTGACTGCAAATTTTGCTTACTAATATATAATATTATAAAACATATCATGTGTGCTATATTATTTTTAGAAATTATTTTTGCAGTTTTCATTTTCCACTTACTTTTAAATCTTCCATAAATGTAATAGCATTGCCATATACATTACAACAATGACATATTTGCATATTTTAAATTTATTTTATGATTAATTGTTTTAGAAAGGGTATATGACAATGTCTATATTGAGAGCTGAATGGTTATTTGAGAAGCTGGTTGAAATCTAGCTGTCATTGACATTTGTACTGTTTTTTTCGGATTTCGTCATATTTATTAATATTTGTCATAGATCGAATTAGCTGGTTTACTTAAAGGCCATGGCTGGAGTATAAATAGCAGCCAATCGAAAAACATGGTGGGATATTTGATTTTTCTTACACATTCATGTTTCAGCAAGTTATTTTCAAATACCTCTATACAAAGACCATGTATATTAACCAATTTTGGCATGGGTTTTTGCTTCATAATCAAGAACATAAAAACCTAAACAAAAATTTAATTAAAAAAATATGTTTCTTGTATAAGCTTGCTAAAATCCCCAGGCAGCAGCATTTTGAATTGAAAACAAGTTGTGATTGACATTTTGGGTGTGAATGTTTATACAGGAAGTAAACATTGCCATGTGGATGTGTTTTTACTCAATCTGCATGTATATGATATATTAAAATTCTTACCTTTGTCTTGTGTCATTTTTTAATTCTAAAATATGATATTATGACGGATCCTTGTAACTACACCCATTAACATTACTATGATACAAATGGGATTTTCTGTCACAGAAATTAATATAATGTAACTTTCCCTCCAAAATCACAAATGGCGGGATGTTGGACACATTGCATTTTTTTGCATAAAATATTGCACATTGCAAACAGTCATAGAAAACAAGTTTATTCCCACATATGTCCCATATATGGTATTCCAACTGGGTTGGGAAACCATAACCGTACAATCTCCAGAACACATTTGGGCATGATATCACGCTTGTGCCATTCAAATTTTTTCCTCCTTCTATCCCGTTCCATGGCATCATTTTTCATAATCTGATACCTCGTCATTCCAAACACCACGATGATGCATCATAGTCCAAAATCTTTTATATTTTTCCTTCCTTAAAAATGAATTTCTCCTGTGTGGGACTTGGGTATCATTTTCCCACCAAAACTGACGGTTTTGCTCATCGGTGATACATGGTCTACATAAACAATACATACATTCCTCTATAGTAATATCCTGTTCGATTCTATAATTATTATCTTCAGAATCATCCAAATCTTCAAAATTGCCATCTGTCTGTGTGTCTTTATCAATCATTTTAGGATTTTGTACATTCCCGCCATTTTCCTCCGTATCAATAATTGGAGAAAACTCCCAATCACTGTGATTAAATAAAGCCCTGATTGTCTCAAACTGTACTTCATCTACCTCTAATGTTATTTTCTGTTTATCTTCATTCTCCATTATTAAAATTTACCATCCGATAATGTCTGATATCATGTGCATAACTATCTAACATGTCCACCTAACTCTAGAGAAAGTGGGGTCAAAATCTCAATCTGTCATTATCATGAAATATGCTGGTACAGATTCTGGGTTTTACATTATTATTGTGTCAAAGTTTAGGAGGACAAGATTTAGGCACAAGTGAGGGGCTGTTATAAAATTTAATTAAATTAAGTTAAATGCGTATTTACTATACTTTGGTAGGTAATTATCACAATACAAATTATAAGTATATCTTAATTTGTTTATATTTTATGTGTTATTATTTTTTTTAACTGTTAGATTAAAAAAAAAAAAATTGTGTCTCTGAGAATTATCAATGCCCCCTATTATGTACCCCACAATGATAGCTTATGAGGGTCCTACATCTGTATTGTTAGCGCAAAAAATCTTCATTGTCTTATAGTTTCAACATGAGTGAAAATCAAGAATCATCTCGAAAACGTCCTCCAAATTTTAGAATAGAAATTTCAGGTGCTGAAGACTTCAAAAAGAGTATACAAGATAAAATACTTTTGGTAAAAAGTCATTTGACAAGCAAATACAACAAACCAGCAAACAATGCAACAGTTATTGAGGAACTTTTAAATTATTGGCTTCAACATCACAATGAGAATGAAGAAGGGCAAGGACATCCATTTCCATGCTCATACAGCCAAGTGCAAAAGAAGGATGTTAATCAACTTGCATTTGTGACTGCAGAGTCATCTTTGAATATTTTGGTGAAATTTATGAGGCTCATACAAGTATCTGCAAAGGAAAACTCAAAATTTCAAAAAAGACAATGAAAGGACATGTCTTGGGCACAAGACTACAGTGTTCAACTGACAAAGGACATTCCTATTTATGGTCTTCATCACCATACCTTCCAAACGACGAATACCTTCTAAATCACAGAATAAACCATGCTTTTCTTTGCAGTGGTATGCTCCCTATCCACTATAACCGCTTTTCAACTGCCGCCGGGATAGGATGTATTAATAGAGAAAGAAGACAGAAGTTTTTTGAAATATATAAGGGTGCAGCAAATGATAGAACGATCAAGTCAATTCAAGATGCAAGAATGGAAGAAATAGGAAGCTACGAGGAATTAGATGGGATTAATATAATGACCGATGCACGACATGGGTGGCGAAAAAATGCAAAAGATACATCTGTTGTTGCACTAGGAGAAAACAGTCATAAAGTTTTAGATTGCGTCCACATAACAAAATCTGATGATCCAGTTTCTCAAAGACATGAAACTTTGGGCACTAAGAGAATGTATGAACATTTTGATAATGAAAATATAGATATCAAAGTCCACTCACATGACAGAAACATATCAGTTTACAAGTTTGTCAGAGACACAAATTTTACAATGAACCAAAATGACTTGTGGCATGCAGTTAAAAAAGTAAAAAAATCTGTATCAAATATTTCACGAGGAGCAATGAAACATGAGGGTAAAACATGGAGTGAACAACTAGCAGACAAAGTAGAACCAGTCGCTACACATTTTAATTGGGCTGTTAGAAATTGTGAAAATGATCCAGTTAAACTACAACAGTCATTGGATAATATTGTTGAACATTATTCAAACAATCACTCAAATTGCCATATAACATCTCGCTGTAAACAGGATCCAAATTACGAACCATCAAGAATTGTATTGAAAAATTCTACTGCCATAAAATTGCTGAAATCTGCCATTCAAAATTCTACCATTTACAGTTCTCCTGGAGATTATGTTTTAGCCAAGGATACTTCATACGTAGAAAGTTTTAATAACGTCATGAACATTTTTCAGGACAAGAGAATATCTTTCAGTGATGATCAATACAAGTTTAGATCCGACCTTGCAGTATCTCATTGGAATGAGAATGTGGATAGGGGATATACTTCTTTATGGATGTCAAGAAATCCAAATGCTCCAAGAAATCAAAAAGGGAAAAAGGTGTACAAAAAACTTACATATAGTTACAGATCAAATATTTGGGATTGTTACATATCAAGGTTATTCTAAGATTAGTTTAATATTGTTCAAAGTTTGTAAAAAGAATCATTACAGAAATAATTTGGATTTAAATTAACTTCAAAAATAATGTCAATAAATTATAACTAAACTAGTTTTAATTATACATGTATTATAACTCTGGATACAGACACACATTCACTGGGATTATTATTGTATTTATTAATGTCTCTGATCAACGGTACTTTAACAATAAATCATATAGTGAGTATTATACTATGCACATGGCAATGTTTACATGCTGGCTGCTATTATTAACACCAGCTATAAGATAAGCCCCTCCCCTACATCCATATAGGCTTAATTGGTGTACCACCGGATTTTCAAATAGGTCAGCCTCGGCCTTTAACATTCCAACCTGATAAAGTCGTTACCACAGACCAATGGACAAAGTCCTTGTACCAGATATATGCCTGATATAGAATCTTGTATCAGACATTCTTGTATATGTAACAAAGTAAAACAAATCACGGTTTAATTGTAGACAAGTATCCCAACATTTCATAAACTCCAATTAGGTTTTTTGTAAATTCATCAATTTATTTATTTATCTCTATAAACATCTCCAATCCTGTGTTATTACATAAATGTGAATGTATTAAATGCTTATTATGAAAGAAGATAAATGACCACAAATTGCATTGAAAGATTTAAATTTGTAAACTTAGTTTGCAAATCAATAATAGAACAAAATATATAAAGTGATTTATTACATGTTCTCAAGACATTAAAATATAATTTACTCAGTTACTAAGGACATGTCATTTGAGCTAATGACCTCAAACGATAGTTGTAATATCTGCCAATCATAATACCCATGGTTACTAAGGATTTTTGTTGTTGCTAAGGATATGACCTTTGACCATAACATAATGACTCAAAATACATGTACATAGCTTAGGTTATTTCTTTTTGTTGTACATTGCTTTAATTTTTGTACTTTCTTTCCTAGGCGGTTATAAGCAGTTCAATCGGTGTATGGAACGTCGGTTACGTCATGATATGTTATGGAGTCGTTGATGCTATCTGCTCTATGTTATTGTTGTGTTTTTCAGGCGTTTATAAGCTGTTCAATCGGTGTATGGAACGTCGGTTACGTCATGATATGTTATGGAGTCGTTGATGCGTTCTGTTCTATGTTATTGTTGTGTTTTTCAGGCGTTTTAAGCTGTTCAATCGGTATATGGAACGTCGGTTACGTTATGATCTGTTATGGAGTCGTTGATGCTATCTGCTCTATGTTATTGTTGTGTTTTTCAGGCGTTTATAAGCTGTTCAATCGGTATATGGAACGTCGGTTACGTTATGATCTGTTATGGAGTCGTTGATGCTATCTGCTCTATGTTATTGTTGTGTTTTTCAGGCGTTTATAAGCTGTTCAATCGGTATATGGAACGTCGGTTACGTTATGATCTGTTATGGAGTCGTTGATGCTATCTGCTCTATGTTATTCGGAAGACTTGTACAATTCGTTGGACATATTCCATTTTTTGCATTAGGTAAGTGTCGGAATTTATAGTTGAATTTTATGGGTTTTTTATTTTCTCTATACGATATATGACAAAATCATTACAAATATGGGGTCCACTGTGTACCACATGATACACACAATTAATGTCTGTGTGGAACTAAGCATCAGTTACGTCAGTTAGGAAAAACGCAGCTATTCTGGGAGTTTACAACATAAAAGTTTTCCACAAACATTACGGAGTTTTGATAGCGTGGTTTGTTGGCAAACCCCATTATGCGTTTCCTGTTTCCATGGCTACACTTGTTTTGGGCCTACCCCAAAGTTTTAATCGCATCTTTTGAGGAAGCGGTTTAAGTGAATATTTTGTATTCACTTTCGAGTAATTTGATTTCTAATAAATCCTTTTTAGTACACAGATAATGGGGTATCTGATAAAAGAATACTTCCATATATTTTAAATCATGGTTTTCTTTTTGCTTACCGATCAAGGAAATTAAGAACATTTGACATTTAGGTTTGATTATCTGTCTGTCCAAAATTGTGCATTTTATAGTTGTACTAAAAAGTGTTTAAAAATCCTTTTTAAAATTGAAACTGTAGCTTCGTGTTTTAACATTATTTAATATATGCTTAAGTTGGATGCACCGTTATTATTCTGTTGTAGCCTTTATTCTTCATGGCGGAGCACAGATTTTTATGTTGCTATGGACACCAGATCCTGAGAGAAGCTACATTCTATACATCTTAGCGGGTATATGGGGGATGGGAGACGCCGTCATTCAAACCCAGATTAACGGTAAACTAAATCAAACATCATGAACATACCCGTCCATATCCAAATCACATATTCAAATCACAAACATATAGGTCTCTAACAAAATCACAATCCTGTAAGCAAAATATAAACTTTGACTGTGAAAAATTAATCTTAAACACATGAAATTCCACCATGGAAGCGAGACTGGTAGGTACCTTTTGTCTAGTTAGCTAAACCCACCACATATGTGTTATGATTCAGTAAAATAAAATATTCCAGAAAACCAAACAAATTATTATTTTTGTAGAGTTGAATTGAGATTGAGTGAGAGTATAATGTGAAAATTATTTCACTTATAGCAGTCAGTTCCGTGATAGCATAGAAAACGTACCACAAAAAACTACCAGCATTTGTCAAGAGAACCGACAAATTACCTAGTACCAGGAACTAGCGGATCGGGATTCTGAACCTAAACGCGCGGTAAGAGGTGTTGTATATACATTCGTATTTCCAGTACAATCAGTTAATGTTCTTATTGTTTTATTTTCAGCATTGTACGGTTATCTGTTTACTGGTACGTCTGAGGCGGCCTTCTCTAACTATCGTCTGCTCGAGTCTATCGGGTTTATAGTAGCCTTTGCCTATGATGATTTCTTGGTTGTTCGGTACAAACTGTACATCTGTTTGGCGGTTCTGATCGTGGGCATGATGGGATACACATGTGTCGAAATTATGGACAGGAAAAATCAGAAGAAAGATAAATATATAACGACGAAGATGTAAATATATGAATGATAAACAGTGAAAACAGAAAAAAATGAAAATGTAATGATCAATGGTCCAGGAAAAATTATGCTAGCATTGAAAATGGCAAAATAATTTATATTATGGTCAAGTATGTTGTTTGAAGTTTGGCTTCATAACTGTTGTCTTTCCTGGTGAGATCTGACTTACATGCATGTAAATTTAAGCATTTGTTTTACATTTTCTTGCATCACTGAATATATATTCAACGGTTACATCATTTAACTAAATTTTGTGTAAGTGGTTTGAATGTTGGAAGTCATGGCAAATCAAACACTATTTCCTTAAGCAGGATTGCTTGACTTGTGAAGGTTATGCCACCGAAAAACAATACAATTTTTTGGCAATTTATAAAAATATGTGACATTTTCATGCAATTGTCTGTAAGGTTAGTAAACTGTAGTCAATGTGCGTGTGTGGTTTTTTTTATTGGTGGATTTTCAGTCCAGTTGGTGGACAACATAAACAATAAACATATATATAGTTATCAGTAAATTTTGCGGTTTTAAAAAAACCTAATATATATGGTTATCCCGAAATTCATGTCCGACTCCAATTCAACATATTTCATTTCCTTCCTTCCCTATTTTATTTTGTTTTCAACAATTTCACTTTCTAAGCCCCATAAATTGAATTTATTCTCTTTTATAATATAGTGAGTTTTTAGGTAGATACTAAACAGAACTTTGTATGACCAACTGACATTTAGAATTGTAAGTGATGATTTCAGTTTCATGTCTCAGAAGTTTAATTGATGTGACAGTATTTTTACATTTCATGGACAATTATGTTTATTGTATATATTGTAAATAAATTATATATATATGTTAAATGTAAAGTGTTATTTCATTTCATAGTTTTCACCTCCGTTGGTACATCAATATTTGCCTAGGAATTTTTTACTGTACAGTCAAACCTGACTTAAAGGTCATCTCTATATATTAGGAACTTGGCGACATTAGGAAGTTCTAAAGCAAATGTTATATTAATAGTAGAAGAATTGACACTTGTGTATTACAGGCTTATAATTTTCATTTCTCAGAAGTGTGAAATTCATGAAATATTTAAATACATTCTTACATATATATTATAATGTAAAAATAATGTTTGAAAAAGTATAATATGTTCATGTGTATATTTCAATCACTGCAAACGTACAAGTCACAGCTTGATGTAAAGTTCATTAGAATAAAAATATATGATAAAACTGATGTCAAGGGAATTTCATTCTTTTTATTGTATTATATACATGCTTATACAAAATGTTAATGGTTTTCAAGATACTTAACCATTTTATCACTCTTTTGCATCTGTGACCTTGACCTTTGAACCCATGACTTAAATCTATATATCAAAATGATCATTACATCAAAACCAATCAAAAGCAAACATACTAATCCATGCCTGAATCGCAATCTAGAAGCAAAGTAAAAACTTTTATTTGGAACTGAGAAGTCAGGTTAGACAGTGAACTTCCACCAGGGAAGTGAGGCTGGGTACTCCGGAAGGGTAAACACTTCCTGTTTAGCTAGCTACATCCGCTACGGGTGTGATCAAAATTGGCAGAAAGGAACATGGAACTATGGGCGTCATATATATATATATATATATATATATATATATATATAATATATATATATATATATATATATATCCAGAACAATCCTGGACAAAGAGACATCAAACTTATCAACAATACCGTGATGACGGCCATAAACTTTTTGAGGGTCTTGATAAGCCTATGCTTGCAATATCTTTATTTGCAAACAGCCTGCTTCGTTGTACAAAGTCCCCGTAGTGGGCACAAGCACTACCATAGCGTATTAATTGGGAAACAAAAAAATGAATAGAAAAATTGAAGTCATCACGTTTGTCATAAAGTTTCAAATGTAGCCTTTCGTGGGCGTCATAATTCAGGTATAAGTCTAAATATGAAGCAGAACTTGAGGAATCAGTCGTATCTTATTTCAAGCTCACTAGGATAGATTACATTCACATAGTCTCCAAATTTAGGATTGTTAAGAGACAGAACGTCATCTATATATCTGATTTAACAAAGTACTGCATAAATTCTGCTTCATAAGAGTAAAGAAACAAATCAGAAAGCAATGGTACACAGTTTGTACCTATTGGTATACCGATTGTATACCAACAAATTCTAATAAACATGCCTCTTAGATACAAAAAGTTAATAGTTCCCAGATAATAAATAAAATCAGAAAGGTAATAAATTAGGTCATAGCGGCCTTCATAATTGACATTGACCGCATTTTAAAGGTTATTAGAAGAATATGTCAAAACTGAAAACCCCCATGTTACTATCAGATATTTACATTTATGATGTTTGATTGTATTAAACTCTGTTTTAGACCAAATAAAGTTACAGGACTATAATTACATTTGCTAAGGTGACGTCACTCATTTCTTGCTGACACCTATGCCCGTGACGTCATTGATAGGCTGTTCCAGGAATTGGAATTGCATGTCGTACACGACAGTGTTTTAAATTTATTTCAGGATTCAAAAACAAAAATAAGATTTTCAAAAAAATGCGAAATTTAAATATAATCATTGAACTGTCTAGAAATGGCGTTTATAGTGCTATAACTTCCATTGCCGAGCAAAGCAAACCGAATAATGCGCGCTAGCGCGTTATGACTAGTAATTTTAATATTTCAGTTGATTTCTTACCGATCCCTGTGTATTATGGTGTAATGCAGGTCAACCACGGCCATTTACTAAGGCAGAATGCAATGTACAACCTGTCTGTCAGTGGGCGAAAGAAGGATCATTAGTTCAATTTCAGTTTCTTTTCTTTTCTTTTCATTTTCAAACAGTGTTTGATCTTATTTCTGACTTGAAGCTAGATAAAATGAAATACGAAGATTTATAGTCACTTCAAAAATGCATGAAAAGTAAACAAGAGCCACAATTAAGACTGTAAGCAAAACAACTTACAATCCCCAGTTTGATTGGAGATGTTCATCTGACATTTCTGTATGTGAAAAATAAATTAAGTTATTCTACTTAAAGACAATATGTTAAATCATGGAGTAGTTACACTTAAAGTAACATGGACCTCAGTGGCAAAGTGCTCTGAAACGCTACAAGGTTCACAATCCAAGCTAAAATCCCACACGGGTATATCTTAGTCGGAGAGAGATCTCTAAGAGGTTGCTTAGTATATCACAAGATTATTTGCTTAAAAATTGACATTCACAGTCACAATTCATTGACCCCATCAGATTGTAGGTTGTACATGTATGTCAACATGTCTACATTCATTAATTTGATCCATGCAATGTCCTGAAAGACATAAAAAGAGAGGGAGAAAAACAGTAGAGCTTGGGAATCCCAGATGGGAGCATCTTGAAAACTATATTAATTGATGCTATACTTTATCACTAGCCACTAGATTCTACAGGTTACCTAAATCTTGACTAATCAATTCGTCTTTTCCAACTAGGCCTATTGGGACCAATTTTTAAAAAGCACCTGATTTTGAATTGGGCGGACCCTTGTAATTTAAGGAAAAAAATGTCCAATTATGCGATTATAGTGAAATAATGATGTTTTACGTCCCAGTGGTGCGGTTACAGTGAAGAAAGTGGGATAATGATGTTTTACGTCCCAGTGGTGCGGTTACAGTGAAGTAAGTGGAATAATGATGTTCTACGTCCCAGTGGTGCGGTTACAGTGAAGTAAGTCAAATAATGATGTTTTACGTCCCAGTGGTGCGGTTACGGCGAAGTAAGTGGAATAATGATGTTTTACGTCCAGTGGTGCGGTTATAGAAAAATAATAATGTTTTACGTCCCAGTGGTGCGGTTATAGTAAAATAATGTTTTACGTCCCAGTGGTGCGGTCATAGTAAAATAATGATGTTTTACGTCCCAGTGGTGCGGTTCAAGTATAGTGAAGTAAGTGGAATAATGATGTTTTACGTGAATCGTGTGGTTATAGTGAAATAATGATGTTTTACGCCCTAGCGGTGCGGTAATACTGAAGTCGGTGGAGTAATGATGTTTTATGTCCCAGTCATGTCACATGTGGTTATAGTGAAATAATTATGTTTTACACCCCATTGGTGCGGTTTGAGTGGAGTAATGATGTTGTACGTCCCAGTGGTATGGTTTTATATAATTATTAGAGTAATGATGTGTTATGTCCCAGTGGTGAGGTTTTAGTGAAGTAAGTGGAGTATTGGTGTTTTAATCCTATGCATTAATCAAATCTCTTTCATTAATGTCATCATTTCATTGTTTATCTTTATGTCACAGTTTAGGAAAGCACTGTACTGCCCCACCCCAACCCAACTTCTGATTTCATCCAATTAAAAATTGCTCTGTGAGTGTAATACTGCTTTTTTAAAATTTCATTCCGGAAAATTAAAAACATCTATAAAAATACAGAAAAGTGCATGTAGATTTTGATACGACCCCTCATCAGGAAGTGGAACTCTTCAATATTGAAAAACAGATTTGATGAAGTTCAATATTCTGGCGCTGTGTTGGAACTGCTGACTTTGCTAACACGTTGAAAAGTTTTAAAAGTCATCTTTAATTGTATATCCAAACTTCTCAAATAGACATTTAAATAGAGTCGCCATAACAAAGGCAAAGGGTTCCGGACCGGCCATAATTAACACTGGCGAAGTTCATTTACAGACTACCGACGTTGGGTTTTCCCGAACTTCTGAACAAGTTTCCAGGACCCCTGTTCAAAAGTTGGATTTGGGTTGAAGGAATGATTCGGGCATGCGAACTTGTCTGCGTAAACAACACACACGATCCCATCCCCCTGCCTGATGGTCAGCCTGTTTTAATAGGACGGAGTCCTCAGACTCGTATAATAGATCCAAGATGTTCAAGGAATCAGTGTAAATATAAATTATCCACTTCCACTACAATTCTCCTATTATCTAATATAAGAGGAAATATCTGGGAAAAAACTTTCCTGACTAAATGCCCTGGCAGTGGGGATCAACCACTCTGGGATCAACCACTCTCCTTCATGGCGATAAGTGGACATTTACCAGGTCTGGCAGTAAATCATACCACTGCAGTCGCTAAGTTGGTAGAGTGCTCATTCCGTAAGTGGGAGGTCGTGGGTTCGAACCCGACCAAGTCTGACCCAAGACTTGAAAGTGAGTGATTGTTCTTTCCTCAAGAGCTCTTCGTAAAGAAATGAAAGCCATGGTTTTTTCGGATGGGAACTTCAAATAAATGAAGTCCTGTGTCACGGTAGGCTTGGCCTGATAAAGAACTCTGCTGTATAATGCCATCAGCACAACACACAGACAAAATTTCTGCCTTTGCCTATAGCTGATGATGTCCTGATGTAAATGAAATATTCTTGACTGGGACATTAAACACTGTTACTCAACTCAACTTTGGCAGTAAATCACTATTATAAGATCTAACACCACAACTAGCTCAACCCACTACAAATTTAAAATTTAATACCCCAACTGTTTTAACTCGGCCAGTTGCTTATTCAGCAAAATATATCATTGTAGTACAAGTAGGATATGGACCACTTCTACTGAATCAGACTGGTTCTATGGGTTACCATTCAGCTCATTTAGTAGAGTATTCTGCTTAATGTTGCAAATTAAGTAATGTCAAGCCTGACCAGTGGATGACCATTAATATATACATCCACTGCTCAAATTTGTCATTCATCCTTAGCCCATTCATCCTCAGTCTATTTAACCTTATTGTAACATGTCTTTATTATACCTATGAGTAAGCTGGGGTAGCGTGAAATTTAATCTGACATGCAACCTGATTTGTGATTTAACCTATTATCTTTGAAGCCTTATCACTCTACTATGTGTGTCAACTGATATATATTTTGTCTTTTGTTATTTAGTAGAAATAACATCAAACTGGAAGAAAAAACAAGTGACAGTAAAACAGATTGGTGGAAACAGTAGCGCTATAGATGGTACAGAGTTAGAGACTGGACGTCTGTGTACACTTCAAACAGGGGCAATATTATACCTCCTCACAGGACAATACCCACATAAAGTACAATTCTGTGTCAAAGAGGAAGATAAAAATTCTCCTAAAGATTCCCATAAAGCTAGTGCTGATAATAAACACAAAAACTCGGGAAGTGTTAAACGTCCCGCTCCGTCAGATGATGACGACAGTAAGAATGTTAAACCAGTGAAGAAGGCTAGAACAGAATCGTCAGATTCCCATAAAGCTAGTGCTGATAATAAACACAAAAACTCAGGAAGTGTTAAACGTCCCGCTCCGTCAGATGATGACGACAGTAAGAATGTTAAAGTGAAGAAGGCTAAAAACAGAATCGTCTTCTACACTTTAAAGAGTAAAATTTCTGATAACGATGATGATGACAGCCATGTTAAAAGTGTTGAAGAAAAACTAAAATCTTTGAAAAATCAGCAAAATGAAAATAATAAAAAGAAATCTGAAAATAATCACCATGGTGATAGTAAACATGGGAAAGATAAAAGTCAGTCTGAGAAAAAAGAGGGAACCCCTGCAGCAGAAACAAAATGGATGCAGTATGATAAACTTTATGTGTGTAACATGAAAGGTGTAATAGCAAGAAGAAAGGTATTATATCATCAACAGTACAAGTCTGATTGATTGGTTAATTTATCTAAGTTCCCACAATTTTAAGATTATTAATATCCAAATTTCTGAATTTTGTGAGACTTGAGTCCCTTTTAATTTTTTTCCATTTTGATAAAAGAAAGAATGTCTCAAATATTAGTAGCTAATGGCGATTTTGACTATCAGGAATGGAAACATAAATAAATGGAAAATCCATGCAATATAAAAATATTCAGTATTTACTTATATCAAGATGTCACCAGCTGGAGTCCATTTGGCTATAGACAAATGATATTTTGCTATTCATGCAAGAAATTGACAGATTGCATGTCTTGTCTGAAAAAGTTGATGTTTTTTCTGTGCACTCTGGTTTCCCTTCAGAACTGACCACCTTGATACGATACAATGCATGTGAAATCTTGACTGTGGCATAAAACTCTAATACCCCACTTCTCTCCACTCTTTTGATACCAGTAGGCCAGTTTTGACAAAACTTGTTATAATGTCTCGTAGATGACACCATTTCAAAATTGTTTTTATCTCATTATAGTCTAGCAACTAAAAATAGATCAGTCTTAACATTCTGAATTAAATGTTTTAAACATCTCCCCACAGAAACTGATAATTGGTAGGCTAGGCATAATTTGGTTGGTTATTTTCATTCTCTAGGGTTTTATTTCTGTTAATTTTGTATTTTGTAAAATGCAAGTTTTCATCTGTTTCAGCTTTGTTAGTTTGCTTGTCAAAGGTTGGTAAGTTTCTCAAGGCACTCCAGTTTCCTCCACTGTCTCTTAAGTAAAAATACTTCACTTTGCTTTGTGACTGTGAGAAATAAAGGCCTATTGGACCTAATCTGTTTTAGCTAGTAATAACCTTGTTGTATGGCATATATTAAGTAGATAATTATAATAGTTTTATTTTTGATTTTTAGATTGCAGGTTTTGATATAGACGGTACCATTATAACTACACAATCAGGAAATGTCTTTCCTAAACACCCAGGAGACTGGAGGTATGTTATACAATCAATCTAAATTGCTCATTCAGGGCATTCATTCAGGGTTTATATCGGCTTTCTTCACAATCGCAAAATTCATCTAATATAAATATTAACTACAGACCTGTGGAAAGTTTAACACTAAGCTAACAAAGAGGAATTGAAGTTCAGCTGTCGAGTGGGCAAGATATGGCTATCAGCAAGTGCACTTTGCATAAATTCTGTGTAGCAAGTTTATGGAAAAAGTGCAGTTTTCAATCAAGTTATTTTTCAATATTAAAGGCAATGGTTATAATTAAATTACATAAATAAAGAGATCAGAAGAACAAGGTACTATGCAAAAATTCAAAGTTTATAAAAAAAAAATTACCTCAACTTGAACAACAATGAAATGCGCATGAATTCAATATCAGGTAACCTGCAAAATTAGGTCTATGAGGAAATAACTCTAACTTTTAAGCCAATCAGAATGCTTAAAATGGTAAAATTTAAATAACTGATGTTGTTTTGACAGGATATTATATCCAGATATACCAGGAAAGTTGAAGAAGCTACACTCTGAAGGATATAAAGTTGTCTTCTTTACTAATCAGGTAAAATGTCTACCATACTTGCCACATTAAACAAACACCAGTATTTTATAAACCCTCCATCCAAACACACACAACCTCCATCCACCCCCACCCCACCCCCAAATCTGGTACTTCAGTCATGTTGTTAAAGGGCCAGGTTACAGATCACAGAACCTTTTAACACCTTGGTTTTAAATCCTGGTCAGAGGTTTGTCAGCACACTGGCTGAAGGTTGTGGTTTTATGCAGGTGTTTCTTTTGTTTTGTCTACAATGAAGGATGATCTACTTTACTAAGGATAAGTGTCAAGCAGTGTAAGAAGATTTTACAATTTTGCAGTGTACCTTTCGCCTTCTTTTCAACTGATATGGTAGCTCAGTTGGTATAGTATTCTCTCTCTGTATGTGGAAGTTTGTGTGTTTGAACCCAGGCCAGGTCTAACCAAGACTTGAAAATAGGTAGTGACTGTTTCTTTTGCCAAGCACTTGGTATTTAGAAATAAAACACATGGGGTCCTTTTGGAGATACCTTAAAAACTGATGCCCCCCCTGTCATGGTAGGCGTAGCATGTTAACCCTCCCTTCACATTGCTCTGAATGCACTGCAAAGGTAGAAATTTCTACCACTTCTCCTTAGCTGGTGATGTCTTGATATAAGTGAAATATTCTTGACTGGGATGTTAACCCCCTCATATTTGCAGAGTTACATTTTATATATGTGATGTGATGTGATTTTACAATTGAGGGTTGAAAAATTAGAGAATTGTGTTTGTGGGATATGAGAAGAATTCCCTTGAGACAATGCATGTTTAGTAATACTCTAAATCTAAATATGAATACAACCAAGGTAACATTTAATGTCATATTTTAATATATTTGTATTGTTTCATTACTTTACAGTTGGGTGTAGCTAAAGGAAAACAGAAAATTGTAGATTTACAGGAGAAGTTTTGTAATGTAGCAGTAAAAATGGGCGTACCTGTACAGGTAAATCATTCATACAAAGTTTTGTAATGTAGCAGTAAAAATGGACGCACCTGTACAGGTAAACCATTCATAGTATTAATAGGTGTACCTGTACAGGTAAATCAATTAGACGAAGTTTTGTAATGTAGCAGTAAAAATGGGCGCACCTGTACAGGTAAATCAATTAGACAAAAGTTTTGTAATGTAGCAGTAAAAATGGGCATACCTGTACAGGTAAATCATTCATAAAAAAAGTTTTGTAATGTAGCAGTAAAAATGGGTGTACCTGTACAGGTAAATTAATTAGACAAAACGTTCTTCAAGCTAAGGCTAAAATTTATTAGACAGGAAGCTAATCTTAATCAAGTAATTATTTTACTGTGACAAATTATCAAACATGGAAGTTTTTCACCTGTGAACATTTTTCTTCAATGATTTAACCAAAAAATAATTATAAAAAAAATAATGGCTACTGATGCTTCAATAATATCTCAGTTTTTAATTTGAATTTTTTTGTATCTGATTGACAGATTTTGGTATCTACTGGTGGTGGCATTTTCAGAAAACCTTGTTTAGGAATGTGGAATCATTTGAAAGAAAAGGTATGGGCACAGAAGAATACATGTATTTGTAAAAATGATAACAATTCACTATTTTAAACACCTTTAGAGGGCAATAGGTTTCTATTGAAGCTTTAATCATTGCACTGTGGTGCTGACGTCAGCCAGATCACACTAGACTTCCATGATGTAATCATGACTGGCGGTGTGTATTATATGTATGTTTGCTTTGTACTAGCACACACTTGGAGTGATTTTTAGGTGCATGATTGGGATGTAAAACTTTATTACTCCATTTTTTTCCAGTTTACGTCATAAATCCCTGAACTGACAATAAGTGAACCAGTCTGGCTGGGGTGTTAACACTCATGTCCATGTCCAGTTTCAACTTGGGTATAAAGCTCCATTACTCCAGTTTATTCCAGTTTACTTCATAAATCCCTGAACTGACAATAAGTGAACCAGTCTGGCTGGGGTGTTAACACTCATGCCCATGTCCAGTCTTAACTTGGGTAAAAAGCTTCATTACTCCACTTTACTCCACTACATTTCATGACAGAAAGTCAGTTCACTTCCCCATACTGTTAATATATTTTGTTTTATAATTTTAGGATATATTTGTTTGATTATTTTAGGATAATGATGGGATAAAGATAAACAGAGAAGAAAGTTTTTATGTCGGAGGTTAGTTATAATCTGATAGCAGTGTGTCGTTTTAATTAATTACAAATTTTAAGTAATAGTATTAATTTGCATATAATGAAAATAAACTATATTTTGACATTTTCATTGTACGGTAAGTTGTATTGGGATAGATAAGGCAGTGATACAAAGACCCAGATAGAAAAGCTTATTTTACATTCAAGCAACACTTGAACCTCGGGTGTTTTCCTTCTGAGTGTTTGTTAGACCTGTTCTAATCTTCTAAGGTTTGTGAAATTTTCTGAATGATGCCATATACTTGTATGGCCTTCCTAACCCTATGACAATACTTGTGCTTCTAATTCTACATTAGCTAATTTAGTAGAGTGCTTGCTCTGCAAGTGGGAGGTTGTGGGTTTGATCCCTAGCCATGTCTGACCCAAGACTTAAGTGGGTAGTGACTGTACTTCCACCAAGCACTTGGCATTACAAAACGAAAGTCATAATTTGTTCAGATGGGAACTTAAAATAAACAATGTCCTGTATCACGAACTTAAACTAAACAATGTCCTGTATCACAGTAGGCATGACATGTTAAAGAACCCTTCCATGTAATGCCATCAACACAATGCACGGCCAATTTTCCATAGCCTTGGTATAAGAGGTTTCAGATTTGCACAAATTAAGGTTTATGTCCTCTTCAGGCCTAATAAATGGTCAACGAAACCCAATTTGTCAAGGGATATCATATGGGATTCTGACAAAACTTATTGCCATGCTGTCTTTTTAGTAGATTGTGGTAAGTAAATAACATTTTTTATGTTTTGTTTTGATGTTAGATGCTGCAGGAAGACCAGAGAAATGGGTGGCAAAGAAGAAAAAAGATTTTTCTTCCAGTGATAGACTGGTAAGATTAAAATATTCTGCCTGTCTAAAATCACTTGAAAATCTTGTTGTTAACAAGCTGCTCTCTTTTTCACACACACCATCACACAAACACATTTCACGTTTTCTCAAAACATTGTTTATGTGGTATAGCGGTGAACTCCATTGTGTGATTCCTTAATATCTAATACAATAAATAAAGTATTTCCACACAAACATGAGATAACAATAGTAATATCCTGGTGAGTTCAGTCCATCTTATCTTAATTTTGAAATTAGCACATTTGTATGACGTTTACTTTTCAAATGGATAATTTGAATATGAGTTGTTTAAAAATAGATTAATAAAAAATAAAATGCATTTGTAAAATGTTTTAGAAATCTTATCAGACTTTTTTATGACAGTTTGCTTTGAATGCTGGGATACCATTTTATACACCTGAAGAATATTTCCTCGGTCAGAAGAAAGCGCCGTTTAGTATGCCAGACTTTGATCCAGTAAGTTATGTTGTTTTATGATTTGTGTGTTTAGGGACCACTCATTGTGGAATAACAGCGAGGGACTGTTTAGTATACAAGATTTTTATCCAGTAAGCTGGGTTACTACTGTGTGCTTAGTTTGGTTTAGGGACCACTCATTGTGGAATAACAGCGAGGGACTGTTTAGTATACAAGATTTTGATCCAGTAAGTTGGGTTACTACTGTGTACTTATTTTGGTTTAGGGACCACTCATTGTGGAATAACAGCGAGGGACTGTTTAGTATACAAGATTTTTATCCAGTAAGTTGGGTTACTACTGTGTGCTTAGTTTGGTTAAGGGACCATTCATTGGTTTGCGTTTTTCAGGCCAAGCAAAAAATGAGGATTCTGTGTCAAACCTTCTTTAGACACATTTGAAAGAAGGGATGAAATTGTGGTAATGGTGTTTTACATCCACAATATAGATTTCTTTACTTATATTAAGGTATTCAGTCATGCATAGTGTAGGTAACTGGAGTGCATTTGGAAAACCACAACCTCCATTAAATAAATTGACAACATTTCATACGCATAGTAATTTGTGGGATTTGTACCTAGAACGATGAGAAGTTTAGTGATCCTTATATGTACACCAGACTGCTCTGTCACAGAGGCAACGACATACCATTTGAAAGATGAAAATTCAATGTAATACTAAGAAGAAATATAAATTAGTGGTACACACTGAATGGCAGTTGATTTTATTTTTATTTTATATCTTTAGAAAAAAGTCAGCAGCAGTGATCCATTAACAGATCCAAAAGATGCATTGATTGTTTCCACAAAAAAAGAAGTAAGTTTAAATGTAACAAAAATGTAGCCTGTAGTCACCTTGGCAACTAACGATCATAAGCATGTCACCTCTTAAAGCATTTCTGACTAGCCTCTAATTTTTATATGGAGGTGTTCAGAAATGATATTTGTAACCCTTTCTTTAAATGTTTAATTTGGATGGCTAGGGGGCATCAAGTTGCTTGCTATAGAATGTGCTAATGGAATTGACTCTTGGTTAAAAGACTTGAGAAATAATTTTTTGTAAAGTAAACAAAAATGCAAAATGTTGACTATTGAGATTAAATTCTGCAATAAACTTAATGATGTCATATGACTACAAACACGTGTTACATCATAACCTATTGTTGGCGTCATATCACTTCTCATTGTGAACTTCAATTTGGCACTGCCAACGCTCATCTTGAAAATTAATTTGGCAGTAAGAGGGTTAATCAACTTTACTAAAAAGTATTATTTTGGTTTTTCCAGGTTGTAGTGTTTGTTGGATTTCCAGCATGTAAGTACTATATACCGTTTTAATGACTATTATATCTTTGTTTACAACCATATTTTGTAGAAGTTATCTCCCTTTTTATATTGGCAGTGTTCAATCTCAATATCTAGTAAGTAAGGTCATCCTGGCCCAAACTTGTTAAAAACAGAGATCATGCTTTTAATCATTGGGTAGAAATAATGTCATAACTTGATACAGTTTTTAGAAAAGATGAATATTGAATCAAAAATAAATATAAATGTGAAAGATTTATTCAAAACTCAACTAAGACCAAACAGTCAGAGAGTTATTTTTTGGGACAATGGCACAAGGACCCCGTCTAGGTATTGGTCTAATTATGTGACAGTAAGTTGTGTGTTCGTATCAAAAAAAAATTATCAATGAATATTTTTCTGCACTAACAAAATGTGCCAAACTATATCCGAATATTTTTACCGAAGCACCAAATTTTGTCTATTCCCCTCCCCCCAACACTAAATGAGCCCAACCTCATACTCTGTAGTTACTGCCTTCTCCATCTGTCTGGCCCTGGTTTCACAATCATTCCTTAGCTAAGATTTTCCTTAACTTAAATTTAGCAAATTTTTGTAATCAATTTTTGGAACTACTGGTGAATATTTTTGTGAAAACTAAATGCATATGTTTTAACCTAGAAGTGATCTTAACAATGACACCTTAAACTCCTAAATATCTTGAAAATTAACAAAATTATTAAGATTTGAAAATTTGCAAGATTTATGTTAAGGAAAATCTTAGCCAAGAAATGATTGTGAAACCAGGGCCTGTTCATCCGTACTCATTTACATGTTTATTTTATTTTTTTTCAGCTGGTAAATCTTTCTTTGCTAACACATACATGGTACCTAAAGGTTATGATTATGTCAATAGGGTAAGGTCTGATTATATATCTTATTCTAAAAAAATACTTCAACATGTGTCAATTACCTTCTGTTAGTACTTTATTTTCAGTATTTGCAACATACAGATGTTGAATAAAAGCATAAGCATGCTTACTTTTTTATCATTTTTCTTGTGCTTTCTATTGTCTATCATCTTTATTTCTTTGATTTTCTCTTGGAATGTCAGCTTTATCCACCTCAGAACTTAGAACCATTTTTTCCCCGATGTATATATTAATGTTATAATCTTGACTGGGAAATAAAACACAAACTTTTCACTCCACTCTCAGTTCGGATTTTGGAACCTAGGTTTTACAGATGTCCTTGTTTTGATGTATGCAACTCAAATATAAATCTTTGGTTACTGTAGGATACACTTGGTAGTTGGCAGAAGTGTGTAAATAAATGTACAAGATCAATACAAGAAGGTAGTAGTGTAGTCATAGACAATACGAATCCCGATGTCGAGTCCAGAGCCAGGTTAGTGTTAATGATAATATGGGAGAATTCAATTAAACATCAAAACCTTTCTATGAATTAAGATCATTATACCCCCCGCAAACAAAGTTTGGGGGGGGGGGTATATAGGAATCACCTTGTCCATCTGTCTGTCTGTCCGTCTGTCCCACTTTGTGTCGGGAACAGAACTTTTGTACCGTAGCACCTAGGATTATCAAACTTGGTATGTGGATGCATCATGGGAAGGCAATGTGTCATGTACCAAATTTAGGTCACTGTGACCTTGACTTCGACCTTTGACCTCTATGATATGAGGGATACCCATTTTGTGTAATCAACTCTTCTTACAGCTTTTAACCAAGAAGTCTGAAACTTTGCAGGATGTTTCTATATACATTGAACATGTGCACCTCCTATTTTGGTTGGATAAAATTATGTTTTTCAGATTTTACAGGTAGTTGAACTTAGTCATTTTTCAACTCCTCTTACAGCTTTTAACAAACATGTCTGAAACTTTACAGGATGTTTCTATATACATTGAACATGTGCGCCTCCTTTTTTGGCTGGATTATATAGTTACTTAATTATATATGATCCAATTTTTTTAAAACTATGCATAGATATTGAGCATCATAAGAACATGTGCACCTGCCATTATCGGTTTTATCACATGTATTTTGCCAAATTATTAACATTTCCATACACAGAATTTTTCACATTACAATTTGGCCATACATACAATTTGTTCCCCAGATCAAAAGTTGGGAGCAGGGGGTATAACTGTATTAGCCTCTTTCAGAGACAGTTCTAGTTGGTTCTGCCCTCTCATAATTGATCTTTGGTAGAAAAGGATACTTTAATAGCCCGTTTCCGGAATAGTCCGGAATCCCATTTTGTGTAGTATAATATCGGGTCACGTGGTCAAAATTTTAGGCATCTGTACTTCCGGTTTACTTCCATGATTTCGAAAGCTTTCTTCAAATTATCATTTTATCATGGCATTTCGTCAATTCTTAAGTTCCGGAATTAAGGAGACTTGTAATTGTCTTACTTAAAAGTTTGATTAGAAATTTGCTGATAAATTTAAGTTGATCTTACAACAATTGCATGACGTACCCATCATCCATGTCTTTGCATGAGCTCCAGGTGATTTCAATTTAAAATTAAAGTGGCGGCCCTGGTCGGTGTATCATCACCGTAATTATTCCAGGGGAATAGTTCTGGATAATCGGACTCACTGAAAAGCCGACTACACATCCTGTGCCAGGGTTTTGGATCGTAGTCGAGAGGGTGTCTAATGGCATTTAAGCATTTCCTCCTATTTCTTGTGTCTTTCTTAGTTGGAAACAGTAAAAAATTAATATCTTCCATGAAAGGATATTTTCTCGGATCTTTCCTACCATGGGAATTGCATCCCGGTATCGCACACCAATACTTTGCCTTCTACAATCAATTGACAATCAACCAAATTTCCCGGTATTTGCAACTATGCGTCCTGCACAAAAAAAAACGGAAGTAGGTATGCCTAAAATTTTTCCCGGAAGTGTATTATAAAATACAGAACCGGACAGAATATTAAGTAACCCAGAAACGTCCTATTGAATCTGTGTTTAACTGTTTTCATTCTAGTTTTACTTGGATCTTCTCTTCTGATATATATATGGTGTTTTTAGTGCAAACATAAATAAAAGTATTACCTTTAGCGATTAACTAACAGCTGGTAATGTGTTACATGTCTTTGCTGGGCAAAGTTCTAACTAACAAGTTTTTCAGCCTGATTTAGGAATGCCATCTTTTCATATACACAGTTGTACTTTATAATTGTTAACTCTTTAGAAATCGTCCATTGTTTAATTTGATACAGTCTTTATCTGGAAAATTTCAGTGTCTCATGTTGTAAGTTTTATATGCCCATCTATAACTTAGACATATTATGGTATATTTACAGGTATATAGAGTGTGCTAAAAGAGCCGGTGTTCAGTGTAGATGTTTTATGTTTACAACATCACATTATCAAGCCAGACACAATGAAAAGGTTGGTTTATCTTTGTTTTTTTTTATATATAAAAATTAACAGAGTTAGTTAACTACAGTAACTGTAGTTTGATAACTAGACACACATGCAAGACTGTCACATCTCATTTTGGTAATTGAGTCAGGTCATGGGATTTGAAAACATGGATGTTATTTAATGCATCTTTTGAAAAAAAATCAATTAAAGAAAATACATAGTAGAAATACTAATAATAGAAAGATACAATTCTGTACTAATGCATTTAAATTGGAAAATTTTCATCAAAATATATTGGAAAGATATAGGTTTTGAACATCGGGAATGAAGTTTGGTCCCAAATTAGGCAGATTGACAGCCCTGGTATAGAATTTTCATTTTCACTTTTTAGCTCACCTGAGCCGAAAGGCTCAGATGAGCTATTGCTATCTATCACCGTCCGTCGTTCGTCGTACGTCGTGCATAAACTTTACATTTTAATCTTCTCCTTCAAAACTACTGAGCCAAATTTGATGAAACTTGGTGATTATTATGCCTGGGTAACAGCCTTTCAAAATTGTGTTCGGGGTTTGACCACGCCCAACAATATGGCTGCTGTTACTATAAATAGCCAAAAGACAAAAAAATCTTCTTCTCTGAAACGAAAAGGTGCAGGCAAATTTTGATTGGATACTTGGATTCAGGATACCGAGATACACTAAAATTGTGTTTTTCATGAAAATTGAACGAAAAATAGGTTACGCGTTTTTTGCGTAAAATTATGTAATTTTTAAAATGAGACATTTATTGTTATAACTTCATAATGGCTGAAGATAATTGTATGGAGTTTTCACTGTTGATCTTGTCTTGCGATTTTCTTCGGAATGATGTCAAGGTCAAAGGTCAAGGTCATGTCTCAGTTTTTGACCTTTGATAAAAAATGCTATTTTTTAAACATTTCTGGTGATAATGATGTAGGATTTTTGGTTAATTGTAGGTATTGACATGACAATCATTTTGATATATCGATTAAGTTCATGGGTTCAAAGGTCAAGGTCACAGATGTACAAGTTTACCAAAATAGTTAATTATCTGCAAAACTATGAACTTTTTGTATAGGCATGTATATTAGAATATTGTAGGTAATGGCCCAATGGTCATTTTGATATATAAATAAAGGTCATGAGTTCAAAGGTCAAGTCACAGATGTAAACAAGTACTGAAATGATTATTTATCTCTAAAACTATAGACTTTTTGTATAGGCATGTATATTAGAATATTGTAGGTAATGGCCCAATGGTCATTTTGATATATGAATAAAGGTCATGAGTTCAAAGGTCAAGGTCACAGATGTGAATGAATACCTGAATGGTTAATTATCTTGAAAACTGTTAACTCTTTGTATATGCATGTATATTAGAATATTGTAGGTATTAGCTAACAACCATTTTGATATATGAATGAAGGTTATGGGTTCAAAGGTCAAGGTCACAGATGTGAACAAGGTCTGAAATGATTATTTATCTAAAAAACTATAAACCTTTTGTATAGGCATGTATATTAGAATATTTAGGTATTATCCTAATGATCATTTTGATATATGAATGAAGGTCATGGGTTCAAAGGTCAAGGTCACAGATGCGAATGAATACCTAAATGGTTAAATATCTTGAAAACTATTAACTTTTTGTATAGGCATTTATATTAGAATATTGTTGGTACTGGCACAGTGGTCATTTTGATATATGAATGAAGAGCATGGGTTCAAATGTCAAGATCACAGATACAAACAAGTACTGAGATGATTATTTATCTAAAAAACTATAAACTTTTTGTATAGGGATGTATATTAGAATATTGGCCAAATTATCATTTTGATATTTGAATGAAGCTCATGGGTTCAAAGATCACAGGTGAGCGTTAAGGCCCATGGGCCTCTTGTTTAAGTTGTTTTATAGTTTGAGTTTTTTTTAATTCGAAATGAGTAGAAACTAATCGGGAACAGAATAAATTGTCTTAGTTGAGGCTAACAAATTGTTACACTTGTATAACTTAATGATTTTCTCTGTTTTTCAGTTTAGAGAAATCACAGATAAAACACACAAACCTATTAATGATATGATAATGAATTCTTTCAAGTAAGTATACAAAGAGAGATAGAGATATCTATGCATAAAGTCATGTATATACAGGGTTCGCACAGAACTTGAAAAGTCATGGAATTTGACTTCTGTCTTGAAAAGTCATGGAATTGAGATTTTGCCTTGAAAAGTCATGGAATGTTGTAACACGTCATGGAAAAATCATGGAATTTTGAATTTTAATTAAAAAACTTCGATTTAATCTGAAACTAAAGCAAAATAAATATTATAAAACTGTTTCTGACTTCGTGAGATACAGTTTGGTCCAAATAAACCCCAAAGACGTGAAACGGTGAAATCCGGTTTTGTCTGTTTCCTCACCCGACTTGTAGTTTACAATCGAATGTAAACTTCAGCCTAATATGATTCGTGGTTAATCATGCCACCGGCACGTAATTGTATCCTGGAAAAAGATGAAAATGTCCTGGAAGTCATTGAATTTTTATTGGCAATGGCTGTATGAACCCTGATATATTTAAGGAATGACATTTACTTTGACTGTACTGCATGGAGTTATGCAGTAGAATGGACTGTCTCAAATTAAATGAAAGCCGAAGGCTTTCATGGTTATTTGAGACAGTCCATTCTACTGCATAACTCCATGCAGTACAGTCAAAGTAAATGTCATTCCTTATATTTACAATCATTTGTAACTTTTTCAAATAAACACAAAATATAAACTGACATTTTAACACTTTTCATAAAAGAAAAACAACTATAACTACCTCGTTAAAATTGACTGTTCCAACTGTCGGCATCATTGACGTATCACCGGCCACGCCCACAATGTTCCGACAAAGGCTGACATCACGGTACCAAAGCAGCGTCACGGCAACTAATGACATACTAGTATCAGTGACGTCATTAAATGGTACAATTCCCTGCTCGCATGCTCCATTCAACTGCATCGAGTCATGAAGTAGAATCGAGGTCAAACAGTGCATTGAAGCAAAAACAATGTGATTGTAAATATATATGGATACAAAGTCTTAAGCACTGGAACTGTTCTAGCACTGGCTTCAGGAATACTGTGCCTCACAGCCTAAGTTTGAAACCCACTTTGGACAAATCCTTTGAGTAAAAGTGTTTGTCAGTTCAACAAGGTTTGTTCAAATTTTGTGGTTTTCTCTTGCTTCTATACCAGACCTGACCACCTTGACATAAGTCAAAGATTCTGGACTTGGAAATTAAACAGCATCACTTCACCTCTGCTGTTATACTGAGGTCTTTTACTTCAGGGAGGACTTCACAATCACAGTGCCTCTAATCACCTAGGCATGGATCCTACTTGGGGTGATCCTAGTGTGAGTAAGTTGGTGAGTTTCCCTGTAAAATGTGGTGATTTTCTCCACGCTCCATCAGCATCCTCCAAGAACTGACTACCATACCTAAATTTATTAAAAAACAAACATACCAATTCCCAAAGCAAAGTAAAAACTTTGAAGCTGACTTATTAGGTTAAACACGTAACTTTCACCAGAGAAGTGAGGTTGGGTGCTTTGGAAAGGTAAGCACCTCCTGTTTAGCTAGCACCACCAGCCACATGTGTAAATGAAAGAATCTCCATTGTGACATAAATATCCCTTAGTTACTCCATTCCACTCCATGAAACTGAGATAAGTACAAACCTGACGAGCCTATGTCCTGTGGACTGCCTTTACCATTTGAAAGTCATCAAATGGAGTTTCTGAGATAAAAAATGTTTATCACTTACAAATATTGACATTGAATTTTATTTATTTTCAGATCTAAATACAAGGAACCTGAAGTATCAGAAGGTTTTACAGAGGTAGTGAAGATAAACTTTGTCCCAAGATTTAGTAATTCACAAGAGGAAAAATTGTACAAACAATATCTACTTGAAAAATGATGACAATAGACTGACTTAGTTAGGACTTGACATCTAGATAATTGTGTAATTTTATCAACATTTTACTTGCCATAATGGATCAAAGAGAGGTAGAGTGCAACCAGCTATAGCCAGACCTCTATATAAGATAACAACAACCTGTCTATTAAGACCAGTGTTTTAACTGAATATTTCATTAAAATAAGTCTTTGAATTAATTCAGGTTAATTTTTGGAGAAGAACAGTTTTAACATAGAAAGTCTTGGAAAAAAAACATTAAAATATGATCATGCTGGTCATGTGACATGATTTACAAAACTTGTACATTATATATGATGTTCAGTAAGCAAAAAATACCCTTAGATCAATCCAGTTGCAATGCAGGTAACTGATTTTGATTTCAATAAATATAGTCTGTTAAGAAATTGTGATTTTTACAATTTCTCCATAACTTTTGCATTAAATTCACTTTTATTACTATTTTTGTATAACCTAATGGTGCTTCCAAAATAAAGGAAAATGGGAAAAAGTCAAATTTTTACTTAAGGGGACACTTTTTGCTCATGGATGGTCATACATAAAGTACAATTATAACTGCTCAGATGTTGATTCTACATATAACAATATAAGAGTGAGTTTTGTTATTTTTATCTAGCCTGTACTGATATAATTGATCAAATTAAATGGTTCTAATACTCTTCATATTGTTAACATATCTTATAACCATCTTAATAAAAAATTTGTTGAACCAAGTTTATGTCATTCCTTATAGAACTGGACTGGGTAACATTAAAGGTTACAATTACCTGACACCGACCTATATAATATATAGGGGTAAAGTATTTGTAACTGATCAGATAACTTCCAAGTTACCAAACCTTTATATACTATACAGCCCTTTCAGTAAATTTTCTTGAGTAATGGTGTTTAACATCCCAGTCAATAATATTTCACTTATATAGAGACATCACCAGCTATAGGCAAAGGTGCAGAAATTTTGCCTGTGCAATGTCCTGATGGCATTATACAGCAGGTTCTTTATCATAAGTGCTTGATGAAAGAACAGTCACTACCCACTCTCAAGTCTTGGGTCAGACCTGGTTGGAGTTCAAACCCACTACTCCCACTTATAAAGCCAGCACTCAACCAACTGAGCTACTGCAGTGATTTCAAGTAGAAGACAAATTTCCTAAAAGGCAGCAAATATGGAGTAATATGTATTGTAAAACATATCCAGAAAATGTAGAATTAGTGGAAATAAGTGACAAACTTAATCCAAATCCCAATAAAAGTAGCAGACAATATTCATTGCCTTGCTGGCTCTATCATGTCTATTGAAACCACGAAGCCAAAGGAACCTGACATCAACTGAAACCTTTCTAAACTGAACATGTGTATTAGGACACAAAATACCATTAATATTGTTTATTAAATAAGCATGTGTAAATCAAAATCTTCAGAGGTTAAGCAGGTATTTTGTTTAGACAGGTTTAACTGTACATGTACCTTACTCTTTCAGTTCATTTGCTATTTTGTAAACAATGTAAGTCCAAAATTTATTAATCAAAGACAAACACACCAATCCATGTCCAAATCACAATCCAAAAGTAAAGTAAAAACTTTTAAATCTGGTAAATGAAGTTAACCACTTTAACTTCCAGCAGGAAATATGTCTATAATCCTTATATATAGGTTTATAGTATGGCATTGGGGTCATGACCTTTATATGAATTGACCTTCATATGATACAGGTTCAAATTATGTCAGTGAAGAATTTGAGGTCATGACCTTTACAAAGAGTTGACCTTCACATACAAGTTTAAATTATGGCAGTGAAGAAATTAGGATGATGACCTTTAGATGTAGGTGACCTTCACATACAAGGTCAAATTATGGCATTAAAGAAATTGGGTTCATGGCCTTTACATTAAGGCGACCTTCACATACAAGTTAAAATTATGAAAGAATTGGGTCCATTACCTTTACATGTAGGTGATCTTTACATACTGGTTTAAATTTTGTCATTAAAATAATGGTCTTGGGGAGGGAGTGTATGAAGATCTATTACATGTGTAGTTAGTTGATTTTCACCATTATATATGCCATAACAACAAAACCAACAAAATTTAAGAAATATATACAGATACAGGTCACAGTTTCACAATCATTCCCTAACTAAGATTTTCCTTAACTTAAATCTAGAAAAATTGAAATCTTGACAATTTTATAATTGATCAAGATATTTTCAAGATGATCGTAAATTTAAGGTGTCATTTTGAAGTCTGATTGAAGCTTATAATATATGCATGCTAGATTTGTTGAAATTTATATATTGAGTTGCATAAAAGATGGGCAAAATTAGCTAAACTTAAGTTAAAGAAATCTTAGTTAAGGAATGATTGTAAAAGAAGGATTGAGAACAACTTGGACTGTAAAAGAAAAGGAGAAAATATGAATGGAATGAATCAACACACATCTGATTACATGTAAATGAAATCAAGAACAACAAAGACTTGATAAACAATCATATCTGATTATAAAACTACAGACTTTTGACAGGCATTTATTTATTGCATCTACTTACAAAATGTAATATCAAGTACATAAAATAATAGATTAAGATCAAGTTTATAATTGGTTTGCGACATTTTATCGCAACAATAAATAAAATATAAACAACAATAATAATTTATTTAAAAAAATCTACATACAGAATGGATGGACTCTTATATAGTATAAAATTTTAAAGGTCTACGTTGACTTCATTATGCGAGACAATTTGTTATGCAAGCTATTTTTCAAGCTTATTAGTTGAAAATCTTGAAACTTTGATGTTACATAATAACTTAATTAAAAAGTTTCCAAATGTCCCGACTGTATTTAAAAATAAACAGTACGCAGTGTCAATTCACCTCAATGTTTGAGAAAAAACTTGTATTTAAAAAATCCTACATAGACATACATTATTCATGAATGTTATTTCTTGATTTGATATTTATTTAACTTTTCACTCGGCTAAATACTGAATTAACTGTAGTTTTATCGTGCAATTTATAAATATTGTTCACTAGTCTAATAATAGCCAAGAAATCACAAGTTGAACATAGTAAATTTTATATGTCTCTGTTATTATTTTCAAAGTATAAATCTAAACTGAGTTTCTAGAAAACACAATCTACAAACTAAAATTAATTTTGAATTTAATAAAAGAAATCAAGCAAAAAACCATAAAATAAAAAGAAGTAAAACTCTCTTAATCTAGGTCACGAAAGTGAAAGTACAATCTAATTATAGACATAGACCGTACTTCCGTTTCCGGTATTGACGTCATTTCGCGGGAGCGGTAGAAGTTACAAAAACAAACTCTGTTTATGTCGACAGTCAAACCTATGTTGATACGAGCTGAACAGTGTAGAATGGCGTTTGTGTAGAAAGACGCATGGATAATCTTAAATTCTCCATGTCAAAATTGTTGGAAAATTTATAAATCAAAAGTAATTTAAACATTATAAGAAATCGCACATGACAAATGACGATAATCACTGGTACACTAACACAAACTCGAGTCGTCGGCTCCCGTTTTATGCTGTGTTCTAACTACCACTGGTGTTACCTTTTCAAATGTTCCTAAGTTATTAGTGTACCCTTGTTGTCTTACATTGCATTCTACTCTACTCTACTCTACTCTACTCTCTCTCTCTCTCTCTGACGGAGTGGTTTTGGAAGAAGTGATCTATAGCTAAAGTGCACACTTATGAATCACAATGCATATCAAGGCCTGGATTTGAATCCAGCTTGGTCCGCTCCCTGTGTGAGAAAGTTTGATGAAAGTCAGTGATTTTATCCAGGTGGTTCGGCTTTCTCTATCGCCCTTGGACTGACTGTCTTAATATAAGCGAATGAGGAGTGGGGCATAAAACACAAGTAGTTTATCCCCCTCTCTCTCTCTCTCTCTCTCTCTCTCTCTCTCTCTCTCTGGGACTCATTGAATGAGTTTTTATGTCCAAACCAATATTTTTGTCACACAACCATTTAGCAACAGAAATAATAGTCTATTGGTGATCCTGACCATTGGCTGAAATTAAAAATCTTCACTTTGTTTTTGTTTTGAAACATTATTTTCTGAAAAAATCTGATTTTACTGATGGTCAACATAACGGATCATAAAAACTGTTTTGTTTTTGTTAAAAGCTTTTTACTAAGAACTCGAGCAGATATGCTGAAAATTTATTTTTTCACAATCAAAGTGCTAAAAAACCAGGAGCATAGATGTGTAAAGAGTATACACTGTAATATTATTTTGTTAGGTAAATGTATCATATAATGAATAAGATTTGTGATATGATGTATTGCAATGAATTGTTTTACTTATAACATATTTCTTTATTGTAGGTTGCCATATTTATTATTTATTGCAGCGGTTTCAATAGAAGCCAGCAACCAGCAAAACCTGTCGTCTACTTTGGTATTACTACACTTTGTCTGGTGCCTACTTTCATTCATCAGTATTACATTTATATATAGAGTTACAACTGAATTTGCTGTCTACTCCAGAAAACTTGTCGGCTACTTTGAACTCTGTTGAAAGGGCTGTTATTGGTAACAAATTGAATAATCTAGGTGATGTTACTCAGAAATCACATTATTGAAGCCACATAATAATTTCATTGAAGCAGAGTGATGGTCTTTGTAGAAGGGATTTGGTTACCTTTAATGTCATCTGTCACAAAGTAAGAGGATCAGGGACACATCATGTAAGTTGATTATAATTTAAAAAAAAAATTGTGAATGGAAAGTAAGAAAGGCTTGATTGAGCGATGATGCCTTGTGAGGTTTAAACATTTGTAATAGCAAGGAGGAAAAATGCTGGGTCGGAAGGACAATTGTACCTGTGAACTCCCACACATGTACCCCAAATTTTTTTGGCAAGTGTATCAAAAGTTTTATCAGGCATAAATATATATATTATATATTACATTAGTCTAAATTAAGGTAAACTGTTTGACAACCAAGAATTTTGAATAGACAGTCTTTAACAACATACTTTAGTCTTGAACTGTCTAATTTCAGTTATAATTTGATTAACACTGGAATATGATTTAATTTGAAAGTCCACATTTTCCTTTTTTAACTATTTTAGGATGGATGAATTACAATCTCTTAAAAAGGATCTAAAGAAATGGGAAACATTATTTTACAAAGTCCATGGAAAGAAACCACAGAGAGTAAGTAATGTATACATGTGTTATTTATATATAAAATGGATGTTGTATTATAGAGATTAACACGAGGTCAAAGGTCATAGGCCTTAACTGATTTTATCTGTACTAATTCCTAGAATTACTTAAGTTATGCACTTTCAAGATCACACCTTTCATCACCTAGGTTCAAAACAAGCCATTAGCAAGTGTGTCAGTTTGCTTGACAATGTTTGGTAGTTTTCTCCAGGTACTCATGTTTCCTCCCCTGTCCCAGAATTGACTGCCTTGATATAAATGAAAAAAACTTGACTGGGGTGTAAAACACCATTACTTAACTCTCCAACTTTGACTATTTGCATGAATTGACATAAAAATATGTTTGTTGTATGTTATAACAGTTATTGTAATAGATAATACAAACATCTTACTTTTTTTCTGTTTTACAGGAGGATATTCAGAATGCACCAAATGATATTCAGGGTAATGTGTAATATAGAAATAAATGTAAGACCTGTATATGAAGACAACCATATGAACTTTATAGACAAACAGGTGGTCTTTATATACAAGTTTTTTGATGATGAAATATGAATCCATTGAACCTTATCACAATAGTCTTGATAGATATATGGTTATGTTTTGCCTCACATGTTTCAGATAAGACATGAATTGTATTTAGTGATTTGTTTAAATGACAAAAATAATTTTACTCTTGTCTTTTCAGAGACTTATTCAAAGTATAACAAGTTAAAGAAAACCTCACAGGTAACAGTATCCTCCGACATCTCTCAGGTTTCTTCTTCCTTTCACTTTTTGTTCTATTTTCTTGCACATTCTGTATTCTTTCTGTTTGTATTACTTTTGTCACTTTCTTATTATGATTATTATTTTATTATTATAACGGTACACAAGCTAACCAAAATGTGAGTTTTTGTCACTTTTTCTTGAGTTTTCCCCTTATTTATGCACAGTCAAGTTGACATTTTGTACCTATAAGTTTAAAACAATTTATGCATTATGGCATTGGGAATGGGTTCTTTTACCCTGTGTGTGACTAGAGAATTTCCTGCTTTTTCAAGGTTAATGGCATACTCCTGGTGCTGTTCATGTACTCAAAGGTTTCCTTCACCATTTCAGAACTGACAGCCTTGATATCTCAGTGAAATCTTGACTGGGGCGTTAAACACAATTCAACCCTATAAGTACATATACATATTATCAAGGTAACACAACATACAATCCCCCTCCCCCCCTCCTTCCAGCACAGCATGTGATCAGTGCCCCTTAATGTTAGCGTGGAATGTTATGGAAATTGCAATTTCCAGGAAATAAATCATCTACTGTGATTACATATCATATGAACATAATTGTTTTGTACAAATGTGATGTTATAGACAACTGTAGTATTCATATTTGTGTATTTTCTCTGTCAGACAACATCAGACACAACCAATAGCAAAGATAATGAAGAAAAAGGTGCAGAAAACAAAGTTCTTTCTACAGATGTAAACTCAGATGGAGCAGGTGGCAAACAGTTTGATAAAGAGAAACAGGACAAAGTTCAAACATCAGATACAAACTCTAATGATGTTTGGGGTAAACAGTTTGACAGACAGATGCCTAACAACACAAATTCCGTAACAGCCATGGAAAAAGCTAAAGATACTTCATCAGATTTTGCAGAAAAATTACGAGAAAAAATGTTTAAAAATTCTATGAAAATGAAATCACATAAATCTAACAATATTACAAAAGCAGAAAATTTTAGAAGAAGTTGTTCTTTTTCAAAAAGTAAGATAACTAATATGAATGAAACTTTTGAAATGGACACACATAACAATGAAAATGAAGATGTGTATAAGAGTTCAGAGGAATCAGTTTATGATTCAAAGAACTTTAAAGATTCAGATCTGGGATCAAAGAGTTTTCCTGATTCAGCTTGTGAATTAGGTAGACAGGAAGAATCTGATCACATTTCTAAAAGTTCATCTCAATTTAACAGTTTTTGTTCTTCTGTTAGGACATTTAAAAACATGTCTTCAAACATTAGGAAAAATAACTCGCACACGGACCAAAGCGTTGGAGAGGTTTTTATTCCAAAAAGTTTAGATATGAAAAGAAAACTATCTGTGAACTTACCTGCTGGGAAACTGTCTCACGATGATGAAGATGATGATGTTTTGTCAAACGAAATCAGAAATTCACCAGATAAAAAGAAAGTGAAAAATTATGAAGTTGAAAGTTTTGACAATTTTGATGAAGTTGACAGTATGTGTGTAAAATATGCTGAAAAAGAAAAGAAGAAAATATTATCTACCAGTATTAGTAGTGTGCTTGGTAATGAATCAACACCAAGAAGTAACTATCAATCAGGTGGTTTTGCATTTGAGGAAACTACAGGTAAAGCATCAAGTAATTATCCGTCACAAAATGCATCAAGTAATAGCGATACACAACGTAGTGAGGAACCAAAAGATATATATGATTTTGTACCTGAAGAAAAGGAAATACCAAAGAAAACAAAGAAGAGAAAACCAGAAGAAGATGCCGGGACAAAATATAAACGTCAGAAAATTGATACTGACGATGTTGAGGTATGAGATTAGATATGGGGTACCATGAAAAAATTACAAGGGCTTACCCTGGGTATTTTATGAAATACCACAGTATCTACCATGGCATACCATAGTATTATACCATACACTATAGTCACCTTATAGTTTGTAAAAGTTATGCTTTGAAATAGTTGAAATTCATGACTTTATAATTTACGTACATTGTATTGGTGCCTAAACAATCTTTTAAATACATGTACATGTATAACCCATTTTCATTTCAAAATACTATAAAAAATAATATTTTAAGTACCAGGATATGTGCCATCTGAAAAAACATGACAAACTAGTACAACATCATACCTTTATATGAAAGTGTTAAGTTTTATTGTACTGTTCTTACTTTTAAAAACAAAATTACCGGTAAGAAAAATTTTGTACACACTCAAGTCTCCGTTCAAATTTGAGACAAGAAACTTTTTAGAAAAGAAACTTCTTCAACCTTCAATCTATGTAGTTTGTGTTAGCTCAAGGGAATTAATGAACAGCCAACTAAAGACTTAAATTTTGAAATTATTATGATGACAAGACTTACAGATTTGAGAAGTTCTTGTTTTATTTTTAACAAAGGTAAATCCAGAAATGGATGTTGATGAAGAAGAAGAAGAAGTAACAGTAACAAAAAAGAAGAAAACAGCAGCAGCACCTAGGTAATCTTATTTCCATCTTACATAAACAAAATGTTTTCCTTGCATTTCTCAGGGGAAGGCATAAAAGGCTTCATTGTCCTTATGTTAATCTAATCAAAAATAGATACAATGTATGACAGACGTCCAAAGCAATTATAACATATGGCCCAGACACAATTTTACATGGACAAACAGACATTGTGATTCCTATATACCCCCCTCAAACTAGTTTGCAGGGGGTATAAAAAGAAAGACAAAACCAGACAACAAAAGGATTACAGTCTATATGTTAACAGTATATTTAAATATTGTGATTAATTCTTTATTTAACAGGAAAAAGACAACTGTTGCTTCGTCTGATAATTTTGTACGATTAAATATGAAGATTAAAACCTATAAAAGGAAAGGCAAGGCAATGACCGGACCCCAGTACAAACGTAAACTATGGAAACAGAAAATGAAAGCTCGGTCAGAAAGTTATGGTGACAAGTGTTTTAAGTGTGGTCAGAGTGGACATTGGGCAAACAAGTGTAAAGGTAATGATGCTTTTTAATGAGGTTACCAGTGTACTACATGATACCCCATGTTTTCCATATATCCCAAAAAAAATACGTAACTCCTGGCAATTTTGATGTGTTTACAAAAGGTTTTTGCACAAACATTAAGGGGTATTGTTCATGTGGTTCACTGTTGAAATCCTTTACTGAATGTACTTTAAATGGACTTAATCTTTTCTCATTTGGTAAAATACAGTCTACAGTAACTCCCGTTATTTGAAATTCTATCTTTCAAATATTAGGTGATTCAAAGATCTGGCTGGTCCTGATGGTGGCATACTATAATTTTTATTCACACTAATTATTTGGGAATATCCACAATTATTCAAAACTAAATTTTAGTTTAGAATAATTTTATAAGGGCAAAATTTGCAAACTTTAAAAAGATGCAGAATAAACTAATATTTATCTGGTTGAAGTTCACGTGTCTAACCTAACTTGTCAGTTTCAAAGTTTTTACTTTGCTTCTGGACTGTGATTCGGACATGGATTAGTATGTTTGATTTGATTTGATTTAAAACTCCGTTTTAAAAGCAGTTAAGCTTCATACGAAAGTTTAAATATGTTTGGATTGAACAAATTTTAAACTTTTAATGTAACTTTAAGGTTATATTTGATTTAGCAAAAATAGGAAATGACATTTGAAATTAAAACCTTCATGGCATTGAATAAAGTTAAAATAGTCTTGTTATTTGTTGTGTCATCATTTTACAGCTAACACTGGAATGAGTATGAAGTCAGTAGAGACTGATCCAGTTATTGAAGAAGAATTCCCGACAATGAAAGAAGCCGCCATGATGGCTAGAGGTATTAAATCTGTAAAGGAAAAGAAACAGGACCAAACTGATGGTAAATTATGAATAAATTGTATATATATTTAATAATTTCTTCCTATTCCAAAAAATGTAAAATGATATCTGTGGACATCATTTTCGGTCTGCTTAAGAAGTCATGAAGACAGTTGAGTGGATCAGTGGAAAGGACCCTGACAGACTTGTTCAGTTCTGAGCTGATGGCACTTTAACACCCTTGGTCTAAGTGCATTACACTAAAGGGCAATAACATAAAAAAGATGAGGTGGATTTCAACCGGAAATAAGTTATGCTTGTTATTTACTGACTTGCCCTCATTGTTCATGATAACCACTGCCGTAGCCCAGTTGGTAGAGTGCTTGCTTCATAAGTGGTAGGTCGTGGGTTTGAACAACCACCGGATCTGACCTAAGACTTGAAAGTGGGTAGTGACTTTCACCAAGCACTCGGCATTACAAAAACAAAGGCACAGTTCTTTTGGATGGGAACTTTAAATAAACGAGGTCCCGTGTCACAATTGGCGTGATGCGATAAAGAACTCTGCTGTATGATGCCATCAGCACAACACAAAGGCAAAATTTCTTCACCTTCGCTTATAACTGGCGGCATCTCATAAGTGTAATATTCTTTGCTCATACGTTAAATACCGTTACTCAACTCGACTCATAGAAAAGATTTAAAGGTTTAAAAAGGCTTGAAAAGGTTTAAACATATATACATGTATATGGCAGATGTATCTGAGTGTAAAATTATTTCTTCATATTTTGTTTCAGATGCTGGCAGCCAGGATAACAATGATGAAGACCTTGACATTGAGGCAGCCATTTGTAGAACTGGTAAAGAGGAACCAGCAGCTCCACCTCCACTAGATCCTATACTCAACCCAACAGAACTTTCCTATACAAGTAAGTTACCCCTCCCCTAGATTCTATACTCAACCCATCAGAACTTTCCTATACAAGTAAGTTACCCCTCCACTAGATCCTATACTCAACCCATCAGAACTTTCCTATACAAGTAAGTTACCCCTCCCCTAGATCCTATACTCAACCCATCAGAACTTTCCTATACAAGTAAGTTACCCCTCTCCTAGACCCTATACTCAACCCATCAGAACTTTCCTATACAAGTAAGTTACCCCTCTCCTAGACCCTATACTCAACCCATCAGAACTTTCCTATACAAGTAAGTTACCCCTCCTCTAGATTCTATACTCAACCAAACATAACTTTTCTACAGTAGGGGTTGAAAATTTTTTCAGATGAGCAAAAGCCCAGGACTTTTTGATGCAGAAAAACAGAAAATCAAAAAGCCTGCATTTTTTTTAATCAAGTCCAATTTGGTTAATGACAAAATCAAAGGAGAAAACCTGAAATCAATATGCATCATTTCTATCGGCAATTAGAGGGTATTTTCAGTATGTACAACCCATGTGATGGCTGTTGAAACAATCGGACACACTCGTTAATATGATATTTGGTGTCTTATTTTTGTCTTGTGAGTTTCTTTTCTTGCCACTGGAGCCCGATGTAGACTGCTTGTTGGTGTGAAATTTAAATTTAAATTAAACAGCCACGATTGAACATTGGTAGGGATTACAAGCCCAATTACTATCTAGATGTTTCTTTATCAGCAGAAAGCTTAAGCTGCCTACCTAATGACTAATATTTCTTACAAGCGCTGTAATGATCACGAATGAATGTAAACAACAACAGAGCAACGTGACTACGAATGGGTTTTCAGGATTTTTTCAAGACACCATGCGACAATCAAAGATAAAATTAATTGGTCTTCTGAGAATTTAAGCCAGATGGGCTTTTCAGTGAAATTTTTGCAAAGTCCTGCTTGCCAAATTTCTAGTCCTGGGTGGGGCTTGAAGAATTTTAATCCCCTGTACACATATCTCCCAAGAACCATGTGCATCAGGGTTCGTACAAGCCTGGAAAAGTCCTTAAATTTTGAGGTTTGCCCTAAAAAGACCCTAAAAACAAGTCTGACCCTAATAAGCCCTTAAATTTACCCTGAATGCCCTAAAAAGCCCTTGAAATCGGCCAGTTGGGTGTCTGTATTTCCATATTAAGTGGTTGCAAATAGACTGATATAAATAAAAAAATAATTGATAAGTTACATTGAAAGGTGCAATTTAAAGGTACCTGGCCCAACCGAACACCCAAATTCAAGTGCTGTTACTATGGACATGTAAATAATTGTTTTATTGATTTACTGTAATTGCCTTTGCACCAATATTTTTTGCTAAAATTGTCCCTCTGATTAGGCCTTAAATTTGCAAACAAGACCCTGAAAAAGACCCTAAAAGTTCTTAAATTTGGAGTCCAAATGTCTGTACGAACGCTGTACATGTATATAATTTACTATTTAGTTTATCAGTCTACATTTGATTAATTGTAAACCAAATAATACAATTCACGTCCAAAACATGCAAAAAAAAAAAAATCAACACAACTCTCCTAAGTGTTTATCGAGGTTTAACTTTATACATTTGACATTTCAGATATTCCAGATTTTGTTTCACAAGGATTGAAGAAATTTGGTTATGAGCAGTTTAGACCTGGACAACAAAAGGCTGTATTGAGAATATTGTCAGGTATGGTTTTCCTGTAATTTGACATCAGAGTACAACTTTGCTGCTAGTGACATCAGATGAGATCGCTTGTTTGTGACATCTTTTGATATCCTCTCTAATATGGATATGTACATGTACCTGGAACATGTGGAAATGCTAAGTCAATTTAGTGATGTTACAACATATTGCTTACTACTTTAATCCTGGAAAATTTGCCGAGTTTTATTTTATCACATTTTACGATAATGTTTCTAAAATAACACTAAAACTGTAACCAGGTGTTAGAGACTGACTGAGTATGATATGAAGAATTTTGTCTATATTGTTTCAACCAATCAGAAAACGGGATTTGTTTTTATTTCATTACTGTAAATCTGAGTATTTTTACGAATCACATGTATGATATTCATGTGCGAGAAGAATTCGCGTTTCAGTCATCGGTTATTGACTAGGATTATACATTTAAGCTGAGTCTGAATACATATAATATGTTAGGATGTTGAATTTGTGAATGTTTGTAATTTTTAATTTTGTTATAACATATTTTATCTAGGATTATCCACACTTGTTGTTCTGTCTACTGGAGGAGGGAAATCACTCTGTTACCAGTTATCTGCATATTTATATGCACAAAGGTCAAAGGCCATCACCTTGGTGATATCACCATTAGTGTCATTGATGGAAGACCAGGTAAAGTAAAACTTTTTGTCATGAAGACCTAAATCCTCATGGCGGAGGGGTCAAAAGCCACTGGCCTACAGATAACAGTGACTCTCACAACCTACTTGTAGGTTTGAATCCCACTCTAGTGGATATTGGCTTGACAGGTTTGATAAGTTCATTCGTCAAAGTTTGGTCATTTTCTCTGGGCACTCTGGTTTCCTCCACCATCCCAGAATTGACTGCCAGAAGAATCTTGACACCATTACTACGCTTTATTCTCCTTAAAAATGGTCTGTACATTTGCTGACAGGCCACATGTAGATGTTAGACTCTGACAACCATATCAGTTTTTCTTATAAATCAAGTATTTTTATAATTTTAAGCATTAAAAGTAGGGTACAGAGAAAATGTATTTTTGATAATAATATTTACATTAAAGGAATACAAACAACAGAAGCGTTATGTAATAAAATAAAATGTGAAAATATTGTTTATTTTTCAGATATCAGGACTTCCCCCAGGTATAAGAGGGGCCTGTTTACATACAAATATGACCAGTGCTCAGCGAGAAAATGTTCTGTCAGCAGTAAAAGACAACCAGATTCACTTCCTATTGGTGTCTCCGGAGGCAATAGCTGGGGGTAGCATGTCGTTACTGAACTCTAAGTCATCTTTACCTCCTATAGCATTTGTGTGTATTGATGAAGCCCATTGTTTATCAGAATGGTCTCATAATTTCAGACCGTCTTACCTCAGACTTTGTAAGGTAAGAAATCAACACTAATTTAACTGTTGGTAGAAATTCAGTGATAAATGTAACCCAAGTTATGTTGAAGTTATAAATTACAATACAGTAAATCCTTGAGTCATTACCACAACTTGTTCAGACAGATTTTGGCATTATAAAGAATCAAGGGAGATCTTATAAAAAACATAAAAGTACTAGACTTTGGGATGTCAGGCCTCACTTCCCTGGTGGAAGTTCACATGTCTAACCTGAGTTGTCAGTTCCAACGTTTTTACTTTGCTTTTGGATTGTGATTCGGACATGGATTAGTATGGTTGTTTTTACTTTGCTTTTGGATTGTGATTCGGACATGGGTTAGTATGTTTGTTTTTACTTTGCTTTTGGATTGTGATTCGGACATGGATTAGTATGGTTGTTTTTACTTTGCTTTTGGATTGTGATTTGGACATGGGTTAGTATGTTTGTTTTTACTTTGCTTTTGGATTGTGATTCGGACATGGATTAGTATGGTTGTTTTTACTTTGCTTTTGGATTGTGATTCGGACATGGATTAGTATGGTTGTTTTTACTTTGCTTCTGGATTGTGATTCAGACATGGATTAGTATGGTTGTTTTTACTTTGCTTTTGGATTGTGATTCGGACATGGATTAGTATGTTTGTTTTGTTTTTGATTTGATTACAGTAATGATATATTGTAGTGAAATGCCATAGCTATGGAAAGGCATTATAACAAGGTTTAACTTTACTTTTATTGAGATCTTGGTTTTCTGGCCATAAAAGCCCCTCAAAAAATTCCCAGCTATACTTTATCATGTAAAAGAGCACTAATTTGATATAGTTTTAGGTTCTCCGAAATTTGACCCAATTCAAAATGCCCAAGGAATTTTCCCCAATGTTGAATTTATTCCCATCTAAGATTATTAAACAGTTAGATATTGTGTCATTAAAAATTTCCAGACAAGAAAAGAATCATCTTGAAAATGATTTTTTTATAATCAGCGTGTTATCTGTAGGACAGTGATTTCAATACAAGTCTATCTACCATCAATCCCAGTACTCACTGCCTTGATATAAATGAAAAAATCTTGACTGGGGCATTAACAACATAAGTCCATTCCAATCCAATTTTTCAGTCTTCCATGTTCGTTTAAACTGCCTACCTGAATTGTTTTCTGGTCTTATTTACAATGATCCAGGGTGAGTGTTATTGTTGACATCTAATATTGTAGGTTTAATCTGAAGTTCATAAAGTGTTTTGATTGATTAATGTTCCACCAGCTATGCTATATTGTTCTTTAGACAATTCTTTAATTTTATTGTTTTGGTCAGTTTAAAATTCAACCTTTTGATTTCTTCATTATGCATATTCATAAACATAGGTACTGAGAGAGAAGTTTGGAGTCCAGACGTTTCTGGGTTTAACAGCAACAGCTACCCTATCAACAGCCAGTGATGTAGCAAAGCATCTTGGGATACATGATTTAGATGATGCTGTCATCAGAGGGGCACCTGTTCCTAAAAACCTCAATTTATCTGTATCACGAGATGAAAATAGGGATGAAGTAAGATATTGTTTAATTGATCATTTATATATGTAAAACTGAAGGAAGCAGTTTGTAGCAGAAAAACAAGTACTCAGTAACAGCCAACTAGGGCCGTGATTTAGTGATTTAAAAACTACCTTCTACCTTAAAATTGGGAAAATTTGAAGTTCTGAGATCTAGCAAACTGCATCATGATATTTAAATTTAAATTTTTGTTTTGGAGTTATGGTCCTTTGAATTTTTTAATGATTACAGATACTTCTGGGTGGGGATCTTGCCTTTACTGAAAGCTCTTGTGTTTTATTGTAGGCTCTCATTGGTATGTTACAAGGTGAGAGGTTTTCCTGCTGTGAATCCATCATTATATACTGTACACGGCGAGAACAGACAGACAGAATAGCAACCTTAATACGTACCTGTCTTAAAGACGAAAAAGGCAAAGATTTACTACAACAGAAAGACAAGAAGAAAGGTTAGTAAGAAGCCATTTTCAAAAAACATTTCTGTAAAACACCATAACATCAATATTTTTACATTCATGTAATGTCAAATTTGGCCCTCTAAGGCCTTAAAAAAGGGGTCATTCGACAAGATAAGGGATCATTGGCCCCATGGTCCCCTTCTAAAATGAACATTGCCTAGGTGTCTCTGTGGTCATGTGGTCAGAGCCTTCAATGCCCCTTGCCACCTTGATTTGAATCTTAATCACAAAATGGAAGAAAGTTAATCTTTTTTGCCTGCACATTTATGTAAATTTCTCTACTGTGACTTAAAACACCATTAGTCTACTGCCTGCATAAAATGTTCCTAGATACTGTGGAAGAAACATTTGCAAGGAAAAAATATTTCATGGCGACTCTTGTACTGTGTATCTTTCTTCTCTGCGAAATTTTCTTATTCCCCTTGTACAATTTTCCTACAGTGGGAACCATAAAAATGTCTTACTACGAAATAGTCAAGAAGATCAAAACCGCTAAAGTTTCCTACCTTTAATGTTACAGTAGTAAATCTATAGGGTTTATCTCCCCTTACATTGTACATTAAAATCAAAAATTGAAAAACAGTGGTCATAAAGATGATATTATATCAGTAATAACTGTTTGTTTCTCCTGTCATCTCTCCCCGACTTTGGACTAGGACTGTGTCATTGAAATTTGGAAAATACAATTCACAGTCAAACCTGCTATGGCCACCACCTCTTCAAAGACCATCATCTGTCCATTAAAGACCACAGTTTTAAGGTCCCTTTGCATTATATTTCAACCAAAAGTAAATTTAAAATAAACCGCATCTGTTATTTCTTCCATCAAATTGTCTTTTTATACAGTTTTACTGTATATGTAATGTTAGTTTTGCTCAATTTTGAAATTAAAAACGCTAAAACTATATAGTGTTACAAAATATATTGACCAAGTTTTATTGTACAAAGTTATGGAAATTTTTGGAACAGTTTAGCCTTATATTCAAGACCTAAATGTTGATTTTAAAGGAAGTGGGTATAGTTAGATGCCTTCAATGGCCTTTATTGAGTTACTATTAACAAGGTTATTTTTGCATGGGGTAAATGTTCGTGAATAATTGTAAAAAAGAAATCGCAAAATCAAAATTAACCCCCCTCCCCAGTATATGGCACTTTTATAAAAGTCACATCCAACAAACATTAATAATTACAGGAGTTGATAACCACAAGTTAAAACTTAACTGGGGGGGGGGGTGTCTATAGCACCTTACCTTTGGTCCTTTGGGTGTATGTAGAAAAGGCAACCAAAATTAATAGAAAACCACCAATAAGGTCCCAAAATTATCTCCCTGTCATCTATTTATTAATTTATTTACATTAAGACCAGACAAGGGGTCTAAGAAATATGGACTTCACAGGCAGGTGGTCTTTATATACAGGTTTTTTTTGGTTGAAATTTTAAGGAAACCTAAAACTCTTGTCTTAATGGTCAAGTGGTCCTTATATAGAGGTTCTTTTTGGTTGAAATATGAAGCGAAGCTTAGGAAACAAAAACTCTTACCATAATGGGGAGTTGGTCTCTATATAGAGATTCTTTTTGGTTGAAATAATAAGCAAAGTGACCTTAAAACACTGGGCTGTAATGGACTGATGTATGCTATATATCGTAGACATATCCATTATGTCTTGTTGGTATCATCTAATTTTCAATTTCCAATTACTTGCAACTGATTCCTGCAAAGACAAACTATTCTAATTATGATATATAAGGATATACCTATAATATACCGTAGATATATGGCTATTCTGGTCGTTATATATAATTTCGTCCTGATCTTGTGTTTTTTCGTCTACTTTGATCTTATCCCTGTGTAACATACTGGTAATTTTGTCCTGAGTAACAACCATAGATCAATCTGTAATAATTGTCTGGTGGTTTTATAAACTGATAAAAACATTCACTTTGATCTAGGTACTTTGTTGTTTAGTTTATTGTCAGCCATATTCTAAAACCTCTGTACATATGTATCGTCACAATCAGGTTCTGTTTTTAATAATCATTTTGTACTTAGATTATAATGACCATAAAATGTCTGTACTGAGTATCCAATCAGAAGGTACAGATAAGTCAGAAAAAGAATGTAAAGATACATGTAGTTGTAGCCATGAAAATCCCCAAAAATAAATTCAGCACCCAGTAAGAGTACAAAAAACTTAGATGCAAGAAATATGGCCTTTACTAGGTTGTAAGAAATATACAGCCCAACCTGCCTTAATGCCCACCTCTATATAAGGGCCACCTGCTTATAAAAACCAGTAGAATTGTATCCCAATGGTTCTTTATTCATATTATTTGAACCTGTATATAAAGGTCACCTGCCCAGAAAGGCCACTTTTACTGGTTACCTTTGGTGGCCTTTATAGACAGGTTTGACTGTACACACAAGTTATCTTTATATACTGGTTCTTTTTAATTGAAATATGAAAAAGGGACCTTTAAACATTTGTCATAATGGACAGGTCAGAGGTTATTTGATTTTACATCGGGATCTAAGTGAGAGAAGTCTTATCGGTTCACTTGATAAAGGTCAGTGGGTTTTTTTTTTGTCAATCTGGTTTTCTCCACCATCCTTGAACTGACTGCCTCTATATAAGTGAAAGAATCTTGACAAGGACCTAAAACATCATGACTTCACTCCAGAAACTCAACAAGGATTTAAATTTTTATTTTAAGGCCAAATTAAATCATTATTCAATGGACTACTTTACTTCTTTATTTTCCAGAATCAGAATTTTATTTCATCCTGCATTTTGATAGAATAAATTCCTATGCCACATATTTAACCAAGGACTTACTGTATAAAATATCACACACAGTTTTATAGAAATGATTTTAGAATTTATGAATATTAATCATTATCTGAGGAATATGAACTTTTATTTTCCACATTTCTACAAGCTGTCAAAATTAATATCATAAATTGTTCTACCAGACTGAATCTAGAATTATGTAAAAATATCTATCACTACAGAAAACTAATCACGGGCTTCACTACAGAAAACTTATCACGGACTTCATACAGATGTACATGGCTATTTTCGTGGATCCAGACACACTGGTGTGTAAAATTCAATGAAAAAAATAAAAAGCCACAATTCTTATTATTACACCTTATGTAAAAATTTAGCAATTTCATTGGATAAGAGGTATGTAACAATTTGTACTGTCACACAAAATTTATAATGTCACATAGCGCTGCGCGTGACTATGTGACAGTACATTTGTTTGAGTCGCCTCCCTTACTGGATCACGTCAGCGCTTTGAACAAAACATGTTTCAGTTGTGTCTACGGCAAGCGTCTCATTGTTATTGATATTGTTTACATTCGTCTGTATGATGTTTGCCGAGGTTGACAATGACTATCATGGCAATTTGTTAGAGTCTAAATACTCTGCATCAACTAAACGGATCATTAAGCGGGCTGTGGATACTTTTTTTAAATTTCTTGGCTCAAATGACTGTGCATTTGAGGCATTCCCGGTCGATAAATTGAATGAAAAGTGGTATAGACATTACTAAAGACGAAGGATGCACATCATGTATTAATAAAATAAAAACAAACATTCGGTGTAATAAAATAAATATTATATTTCTGACAGGGTGCCAGTACATATTGTCACCTCTCGAAAAGCATTGTCAGTCTCTGCTATGATATCGCCTCAGCAAACAATGCTTCCTCGAGGTGACAAGGTGTACTGGCACCCTGTCAGAAATGTAATATTTATATAATAGTGCCACACCTGCTGTGACACAGGGCATTTGTTTTTAAAGTCTCTTCTGAAGGACCCTATGACTTTCATTTTACGAATTGCTGAATGCTTGGAGAAAGAGCAGTCATTCTCAAGTCCTGGTCAGACCTAACCAGATTTGAACCCTTAACATCCCACATACGAAGTGGAAAAAAAAAAGATCAAAATCTTTGAAATTTAAGGTACTGTACTACTGGGTAAAATATGATGAGATATTTAATCATAACACAGATGTTTTCCTGTACATGTAGTTGACCTTGTTGACCTGTGTGACCTTGTTGACTTATGACCTTGTTGACCTATGGTCCTGTCTTTAATATTAGGTGGAAGAAAAGTATATGGTTTCTGGGATGCTGAGAGTTACCATGCAGGGCACACAGCTGCTCAGAGAAAACGGATCCAGAATGCCTTCATGTCAGGGCGTCTTCGAATTGTTGTGGCCACAGTGGCATTTGGAATGGGACTGGATAAATCGAATGTCAGAGGGGTCATCCATTACAACATGCCTAAAAGTTTTGAAAGCTACGTACAGGAAATAGGAAGAGCAGGGCGTGATGGGAAGGCTTCACACTGCCATCTATTTTTGGATTCAGAGGTAAGACTTAAGTAAAGTTTAGATTTGGTTCAAATTATGTAATATGAATTTTTGTCTTTGGATTTATTTTCCTTTGTAGTCATCTATGTTAAGAAGAAAATTGCTTGATTGGAAGCTAATTTTTAAAACAATATTTTTCTAGACATAGAGGTAAGATATTAACTTTATATGAAATTATGAGATGCTGTAGGATTTTTCATGCTGTTATTTTTTTGTCATTTGAAAAATTGGAATAATACAAAGTATCTTACAGTTATACAACATATAGGAATTACCATGTCTGTCTGTCTATCAGTGTCCATCTTGTCTGTAAAATTGTGCCTGGGCCATATCTCCTTCATCCCTGAATTACCATGTCTGTCTGTCTATCAGTGTCCATCTTGTCTGTAAAATCGTGCCTGGGCCATATCTCCTTAATCCCTGAATTACCATGTCTGTCTGTCTATCAGTGTCCATCTTGTCTGTAAAATCGTGTCTAGACCATATCTCCTTCATCCTGAATTACCATGTCTGTCTGTCTATCAGTGTCCATCTTGTCTGTAAAATTGTGCCTGGGCCATATCTCCTTAATCCCTGAATTACCATGTCTGTCTGTCTATCAGTGTCCATCTTGTCTGTAAAATCGTGCCTGGGCCATATCTCCTTCATCCCTGAATTACCATGTCTGTCTGTCTATCAGTGTCCATCTTGTCTGTAAAATTGTGCCTGGGCCATATCTCCTTCATCCCTGAATTACCATGTCTGTCTGTCCATCAGTGTCCATCTTGTCTGTAAAATCGTGCCTGGGCCATATCTCCTTAATCCCTGAATTACCATGTCTGTCCGTCCATCAGTGTCCATCTTGTCTGTAAAATCGTGTCTAGACCATATCTCCTTCATCCCTGAATTACCATGTCTGTCTGTCTATCAGTGTCCATCTTGTCTGTAAAATTGTGCCTGGGCCATATCTCCTTCATCCCTGAATACGTGATATCGCGATTACCCGGAGTTACAGAACTCTTTAGTGATGAAGACGCGAAAAGTATGTTGTCCCGTAAATCTCGCGAGATTTCCGGGACAACCGTTGAATGTCAACATGGCACGACAAAACAATGCCGACTTTACATTACGTTGCTGAAGGCTGTGCGGCCGATAGTAGAAGGGAAATGTCGATATTTCCTTTTTTTCACTTCCAAAGGTACGAAGTGTAAGAAAAAACTGGCTAAGATTAATCCGTAGAGATGGATTAGAGCAGTAGATAAATACCACCATGTCAGGAAATCACCGCTACGATTTCCGCCATTTAGTTGTCTGTTCTTAACATTGTGAAGATGCAGAGCCCATACCACTTATACTATGCCCCTCACTGTTTAGATATAACCACTTTTAACAACGGGGGAAAGGCAGGAAAACGAAAAAATCGTCAGGACGTCGTAACGACAATGGGACGAATCTGGAAGGCCAAGAATGACGCCTGTATAGAAAATAAGATTAATAAAAGGAATCTGGGTTAGATGAGTCATCTGTATGCTACCCATGGATATGTATTATGTGGAACGAGACATCACATGAACCAGAGCCCTGGTAATTAATCGGTTTGACAGTAAAACAAATGATATCCAGCTCATTTGGTAAAGTGTGCTGCTACCCTGGCCGTATAATTTTAGTAAAATGCATAGTTATATTTTCTGCATTTAGCGGCACTTTCATGATCTTGATGTAAGTGAAATAATCTTGACTGGAGGTATATTTTTTAATTCAATCAGACTAATAATAATGAATATATTGACTGAACCTAAATGAAGTAGTATTGTAATTTTTCACAGGAGGGATTAAAACACATCAGATGAAAGTTTTTTAGCTGATTTTGTGTGAATTAAGTGACTGATTTACTTGCAAATAGCCTAACTTGTGCTTCAGGCAACATTTTATGAATTTATTTTCTTGTCATGGTAGCTGAGATGTTAAATTGCTTGCTATGTATTTGGGAGATTGGGATTCAAACCAAGGAGACTTAAAATGGAAGTCCTGTGTGTGGCTAAATAATCCCCCTATTGTTTTGAGCACACTGAAAAGATTTTTTTAAAAATCAGTCAATTCACCTGTATGACTAGATGGCGAAGTCTCAATATAAGTGAAATATTCTTCACTAGGATGTAACACACCCTTCAATCAATCACATTTAATCAGCATCTTGTCATGTAAGAGGTGTAGTTACTGGCTTTAAAATTGAGGGTTGTGAGCATGTAAGAATATTACAGATTTTCTGAAATGATTTTCATAATTTATTGTAAAATGTTTACAAGACAGTGTTAGTGATGGGTCTTAAAATCATTGTGGATTCACCCAACTCTGTAGAGAATAGGCTGCATATTGCTTCTACATAAGACACCTACTATAAAGTGACTGGTACACATTTTGAAAAATTGTTTTGACTAAAAATATGAAATTCTTGAACATCTGTGGTTCTAACTAATGAAAAAATTCAACAAATAAATTAATTTATTTCATAAATCCATTAAAATTTATAAGGTATGAGTGATGTTGATATACAAGTGTTTAAAACACTTGGGAAGAACAAGGCACATTTTAAAAGTTAAAACAATCTCAGGCTGATCATGAAATGACATTCACCTCTCGTAAATAAATACAAATAGAATGTAGATATGATATGTACTGTAAACTACATGTACAGATAACTATCTTGTCTGTCCATTTTGTAAATTTGAATATCTAAAAGAATTTTAAGTTTTCACAAGTACAACACATATGCATCCATCAGCTGATGAAATTTGATCAGATACACTAGATGTAATTTGATCTTGATGAAATGAGGGCTCTCTAATTTGATCAGCAATTTTTCAGTACAATATCATTATATTTAAATTTTTAAATACCTTCAGGGCTGTATACAATTACAACAGTTCTCATTTGGTTCATCATACTTGTTACTGCTCAATGAGTTGAGATAAGTAATAGTTTTTAATGCCCAGTCAAGAATACTTCACTTATATTGAGACATTGCCAACTATAGACATGTTACTTACGTAGTTACTGCTCAACGATTTGAATGAAACAGGAACAAATTTGAACTTTTTTTAATTGGGGGCCCAGCTCACTTCAGAAAAGAAGTTGTGATAGTAATAAATAGCTAAAACATGTAAACATTAAGGGGCCCAGATTGATTTTTAGTGGCCATTGACCCCTGGGCCCCTGCTAATCATCATTCCTGATGAAGAATGAATAAAACAGCTGAATAAATTCTTCATTAAATTAATTCATTTTTAAATAACTTTCTTACCTAAAAATTACAAAGCAGATAAGAGTGAAGGATATAAACAATTCTGACAGAGTTTAGTTAATACAGAGTTCCATAAATTTGTACTGAATGGTACACATTCAATATAAATACCTTTCTGTGTATTAAGAATAAAGTCACAAAAAGGTGCACTACACACTGCCATTTGTCCCAAAATCTGAATATAATATGGCAAGTTCTCACTCTGTAAGGTGAATTGTTTCTTCTATAATGTAAAGCACTATAAAACTGTGATTGTTAGTCTGCCCCTCCTTTGATAATTCCATAAATAATTATTTGATTGTCCAGTAGTACATTTGCTAACATTTTTATGTCATCTTCATCCATAAATTGGTTAATATTGTCATCTCCATATTTCTTAATTATGTCTATTATATACAGATTATGTTCATCAAAATCTAGACTTTCATTTGAATCTGAGTAGGATAATACATAAAGTGCTACACTGGATGAATGTGACCGCTTTAATAAAATTGTGACATCTCTTTCTATTTCCTTCCTGTCCAGTGTCTCATAAGGTAGTGCCCGGTAGCCATCATTTGGTGTGGGGCCAGGTTTCTTATAGACAGTAATATCACATCTGAAATATATAAGATATAAATTTATTTTTCAAAATGTTTAATACAAGTCTTATTTTACATAAAAATTAAGAGTTCCTGGTTACTGGATTTGCTTTAATTACTTATGTATGAAAATGTATGACTTGCTTACACCAGAGAAATAATGGAAGATCTTATGGTTTTATCCTTGCTATAAACCATGATCTCAATTTACAGTTAAACATTGACAAATCACCCCTATTGATTTTGTTTGGTCAAATATTAGCATAATAAAGGATTTTAGTGATACATTAAGGTTGACATGGAGAACAAAACATAAAAGGAATGGATTTTGAACTTCAAAATATTGTTTATTGGGAATAAAAATAATAATGTTTTACTGTACAAGAGTCTTAATCTTATTCCTGATACAGTGTTCAATCTAGGATTTTTCAGCGAAGCCATTTTCAAAAACATTCCTCAACAACACCATAACATAAATATTGTTGTATTCATGTAATGTTAAATATGGTCTACTAAGGCCTTAAAAATGGCTCATTTGGCAAAATATGGGCCCATCCAACACTTCTATAATCAACACTGACTGTTAGAAAAGAAATCTTGTAAAACCAACTATTTTGCCTATCTCAAATGGCCTCAAATGGTTCATTCCCACTTAGCCAACATTTTGAAATTTTGTACCTATAGGTGAGATTTTAAATGTTGGCTGAGTGGGAATTGATGTTCGTTGTAGGATTAGCAAAGACAATAGGTATTAATTACAGGTGAGGGTAAAGTCTGTTTCAGAAAATCAAGAACAAAATTATAAAATCTGAATAAAAATATTTCTTTAAATTAGATGTGGAATTATTTACAGAATTACGAACTATATCAATAAAATTGCTTTTTAGAAATTCAAACTTGATTTTGTGTACAAGGAGATGATATAAATTTACCTTTTTTCCACCATAAAAATTAAAATTTTTTAAAAAATAATGTGGCAAAAGGAAAACTTAAATAAATTTTTATGTTGCATTGTATGATATTTCAAAACCCCATTAGAAGATTTGATCATGTCTATGGAGTTTCATGGTCTTTAAAAAGGTCTTTAATAAGTGGATTATCAAATAATTCCTCTACTGAAGAACCATATTAGACCCCCCTTCAGGCTCTCTCTCTCTCTCTCTCTTGTTTGTTAAGAAGTCATGAAGCTTTAGGTACATGGATTCAAGTTTTTAAAGAAAAATATTCACAACAAAGCTATTATAATATTTAAGAAAGAATAATAATAAATTTTATAATATTAATCTTTTTCCTTAAAAAAAAACCAGTTGTATTACTTTTTAATTGTTTAACTTATTGAAACAGGCAATCATGCTTATTTCAATTAATGAAAAAAATAATTTAAAATGTTTAAAACTTGCAATATTTACACAGAAATGAATTAAAGGTTTAATACATACATGTATAATGTTTTTTTGTTTATTGATATTTTTGTAAGATTATTAATTGTGTATGATATTTTGTTCAGCGTTCAGTAAATAATAATAATAATACTTTATTGCAAACAGCAAACAATAAATTGCTACAGCATTGCAAAATGTATTAAATTATATTACAACATGACAAATAATTAAATAACCGAGAACAGTCAGGTGTTGAGAAGTTGAGACTTGAGTAGCCAGTAAAAAAAGATTGTTAAATATTTTTCAAACAATTCAAAGCGGTAAAAATATTACAAATCTTAAAATATAATTGCCGAAATTGACCAAACCTCTACAGACACATATATTAAATTAAAATATTCAACACCACAAAACATTTATTTATTTCAAATATTCATTTTTATATACTTTATTTTTATTTATTAATTTATTTGATTATATTTATTTATTTATTTATTGTGACATTTATGATATTCTACTTAAAATATTCAGCACCACAAAACAATTTTGCTGAAAAAGACTATAGCAAAATCTTTCCAGGTGAAATCTTAAATGTTTATTTAACCATGTTGGCTAAGTGGGAATAGGAAATTTTAAAATGTTGGCTAAGTGGGAAGACACCCCTCAAATGAACATCTCCAATCAAACCAGAGATGGTAAGCCATTTGGTTTACATTATTGTCTGTGGTTCTGGTTCAGCAAACATTTGTATTCTAATGGATTTAAACATTTTATAAGGATGGGCTAAAAAAGAGCAATTTCATACTGGTATATATACCTGCCCAGTATTTTCTAACAAAATCCATCATTTATAAGGTTCTGCAGATTGTCTTGACTCCAGTACACATTGTGCTAGATGATGTACACCATTACCACCTGAAATAATAATTATAACATGTAACACTACCTTTGAGATACTAGTATTTGCATAAAAGATAATGACTGATTACAAACTGTCTCATGCCATATACATTATAATTAATAATTTCTATATACATTTGTTGCATGTACTAGTATACATTTCTGGTAATAATAAAACATGCTTTGACTGTGGTGTGGATTAATTTAAGCTGTGTGGATTCAGATCTGTTAATGAAAAGTGAATAATTATTGAAAAGTCAGTGATCTTCAAATATGGGGTCTTTTTAGGGACCCACACTATAGTTTATATGTATATTGAATAGTCTCCCAAATTGTGTTATGGGACTGAATTTGGTTATTTGATTTTCTAATCAAGTTGACATTATAAAGAACCATTTTGGAATGTTTCTAAAGTGTTTCAAATGCATACATGTGACCCCTTAAAACCATAAAATATTTACTGAAACCATCCTAAGTGTACCTGTTTAGACACAGGGCCCTGTAACAATGGGGTTCGCCGCTGTACCACGTGATACCCTCTGACGTTTGTGCGGAACACTTATTTCCAATGGATATGGAAAAACATGACACAACGTTTTCCCCGAAAACGACGTCATTCCGGGAATCTGTGACGTTGACGTTTTCCAAAACGTTCCGCACAAACGTTAAGAGGTATTGATCACGTGGTACAGCGGCGAACCCCATTTAAAAAAAAAGAATTTTGGTCAAAATAGTTATGTGACCATATTTGTTATTATTATTATTATTATCATCATTATCATTTTAAAGTAGTTACTGTAATTTGACCATAAATTTTTTATAATCTTTTTTACAGACCCCGGTGCTTTAGAGTGGACTCGGGATCAGACCCTGGTCCATCTGAAGCATTTACAGGCACTAGTTTCTGATATTTAAAAAATTACACTATATACCCGTGTTATTTTTTAAATACCAGAAACAGGTGCTTATATGGAGTGAACACTAAATTCAGTTTTCTCAATAACGATTTATAATAATAATAATAAGTATTATACAACGACTGTACATACCTATATCTGCTCTCTGAACATCATGGGCATGTCCACTTGAATGCAGCTGATAGGCGTACTGTCCTTCTTTCTATCATGGATTCTCTGCTTTGACCAACCACACTATGACAACAAGAACTAACCAACATCTAACATGGCAATTGTTGACAACCCCCCTAAATCTCTCGACCATTGTAAACTCGTTGACAGGTTCCAAAACTTCTCTGTCGCGCACTGTCCGTCGCCTGGTGTTCTGGATGCCACAATCGTCACCCTGTCTATAACAGGTGCGTTCAATCTCGCAGTATGTAAACAAAGGGCCAGCAACTCTTCTTTTCTTTCATTAGAATGAATAACATCGTGTTCTCCGACGTATTGACATAGTTCTTCTCTTTTTAACGACTCTAATAATTTTCTGATGATCAAATCTCGTCTGGGTTGTGACGGACGCCGATTTGTTGCCATATTTGTCCCCAGACAACAACGCTTTTCTATCTTCCATCACTAGAGAGTTCCGACGAACGAGTAATCGCGATATCACGTATTACCATGTCTGTCTGTCTATCAGTGTCCATCTTGTCTGTAAAATTGTGCCTGGGCCATATCTCCTTCATCCCTGAATTACCATGTCTGTCTGTCTATCAGTGTCCATCTTGTCTGTAAAATCGTGCCTGGGCCATATCTCCTTAATCCCTGAATTACCATGTCTGTCTGTCTATCAGTGTCCATCTTGTCTGTAAAATCGTGTCTAGACCATATCTCCTTCATCCCTGAATTACCATGTCTATCTGTCCATCAGTGTCCATCTTGTCTGTAAAATCGTGTCTAGACCATATCTCCTTCATCCCTGAATTACCATGTCTGTCTGTCCATCAGTGTCCATCTTGTCTGTAAAATCGTGTCTGGGCCATATCTCCTTCATCCCTGAATTACCATGTCTGTCTGTCCATCAGTGTCCATCTTGTCTGTAAAATCGTGCCTGGGCCATATCTCCTTCATCCCTGAATAACCATGTCTGTCTGTCCATCAGTGTCCATCTTGTCTGTAAAATCGTGCCTGGGCCATATCTCCTTCATCCCTGAATTACCATGTCTGTCTGTCCATCAGTGTCCATCTTGTCTGTAAAATCGTGCCTGGGCCATATCTCCTTCATCCCTGAATTACCATGTCTGTCCATCAGTGTCCATCTTGTCTGTGTAAAATCGTGCCTGGGCCATATCTCCTTCATCCCTTAATTACCATGTCTGTCTGTCCATCAGTGTCCATCTTGTCTGTGTAAAATCGTGTAAGGGCCATATCTACTTCATCCCTGAATTACCATGTCTGTCTGTCCATCAGTGTCCATCTTGTCTGTGTAAAATCGTGTCTAGACCATATCTCCTTCATCCCTGAATTACCATGTCTGTCTGTCCGTCCATCAGTGTCCATCTTGTCTGTGTAAAATCATGCCTAGGCCATATCTCCTTCATCCCTGAATTACCATGTCTGTCTGTCCATCAGTGTCCATCCTGTCTGTGTAAAATCATGCCTGGGCCATATCTCCTTCATCCCTTAATTACCATGTCTGTCCGTCCATCAGTGTCCATCTTGTCTGTGTAAAATCGTGTAAGGGCCATATCTACTTCATACCTTAATTACCATGTCTGTCTGTCCATCAGTGTCCATCCTGTCTGTGTAAAATCGTGCCTGGGCCATATCTCCTTCATCCCTGATTATGGTTGTCATGGTACTAGTTTTGGGGTTTCTTGCTGTATGATAAAAACCACTCATGCTGGTTGTTTATGGTATAGTTTTGTCAAAAAAATCAGCGATCAGTTAAATTTTGGCTCTTTGATACAGACTGGCTACATTTAGGATGGGCGGAATAAATGATGTCCAACAGTTTGAGACTGGTAACATTTAGAATGAAGTGTATCTGATTGATTCAGAAGTGTTTGATACAGCATAATTTTTTCAACTGAAAAAAAATTGTTTTTCAGCCTTAACATTAAAATGTTTATAATTGAGCCTATTTGGTATTAACAAATGTTGTTTTGTTGTTATAAAGATTGAATGAGTCTTATTTATCAGCTAAACGTTTATTAGACATTGTCTGATCTGTGTGATTTTGACTCTTTACCTAATTAGAACAGTACCGTATATAGACCTTTGTTTAGAAGTCTGAGATGTCTGATTCCTTCAAATGATTGAATAACATGATAAGATTGTATGGATCAGTGTTTCCGATAACGCAAATTTGTGCGTAATTTACGCATAAAAAATCAATTTGACCCCCTATTTTTTCCTGAGAAAGTCAGCCTGACGCACTGAATCTGATCTCCGAAATTCAAGTTTTAACCATTATTATTTTTCATGTTCGACGTGGTCTTCGGTCTTCACGTCGTAATTATTCAAAAGTGAAAGTAAAATTATTTTTAGAAAATCAAAAACCAATTTCTGTTCGAACTTTTCGGGTCGTTTCTCCATGTCTTACGATAATTTAATAAAGTGCGCAGACGTGATGCGCATTAAATTTCACGTAAACAATGTCAACCTTGATGAATTTTGGCTTTACAAAGCCTTCAAAAAAACCATCGCAAGTGGACAATAATAACAAAATCCCAAGCAGCTCTACCGTGAAAAGAACATTTAATTCCCGATGGTTAGAGGAATACAAATGGCTGGTATTTTCAGATGGGAAAATGAAGTGCAGTAAATGTATTGCCAGCAAACGATCGAATCCGTTTGCCTTCAGTGGCTCAATAAACTTTCAGCGTTCGGCCCTTGAACGGCACCAAGTTTCTGATGACCACCGCATTGCCACCAGTAATAAAATACAGTCCGAAACTTTCACCAAGACTGTTAATGAAAAGTTTGACAAAATGAAACCATCAGTGGTAGCTATGGTGAACACAGTTTCTACAATGATAGAGGAAGATATTTCTGATAGAAAATTTAACTCCTTGATACAAATGCAGGTAGTATTACTAAAAGTCTCATCCCAAATTTTCTTGTAGTATAGACCTAAACAAAAAATAGTGCCTACTCATTATCAAGGTCATTTACCTTGTTTTACATAAAGTACAAAACTGCAACCTGGTACAATTTGTTTAGTTACATGACGTCCTTATATTACAGTAAATAAAGGTAACAACAGAATTACCGAACACTGATCAGTCTCGAAGTCCATAGATGTTAGACAAATCCAATCATACCGAATAACTGGGAGACCGCAATGGTCCTGACTTGGTACAGACATTTCATAAGAAATGGTGGGTTAAAACAGGTTTTATGGCGTGCCAAACCTCCCTCATATTCTTACAGTCCTTGTTCTTTTTTTAACAACACTAGTCTAGGGTGTGCCATATTCTTATCTTTTTATTTTAATTATTTGTTTTAAGCTTTAACCCCCCCCCCCCCCCTTTTTGCCAAAGTCTCCTAGCTACAACATATTGTGACCCTTAAAATTTTCATTTGACCCTCAGATATTTTTCCAAAGGGTCATGAAAACCCCCAGTATGAAAAAAGTCCAAAAACACTGATGGATGTGATATAATGATTAAGTCTGGCGTCATTTTAATGATCACAGAACAGTGATATTGGGCTTTAAATTGGTATAAACAATTAATAAATGGTCTTGTTAGTATAAGTATAGACTTTGAGTTTTTAAGTGACATTTCTGTTGTCTGCCGCACCGTTGTAGGTGTGCAAGAATTTAAAAGTTTTATATAAAGGTCAATATACTGTAAAGCGGGGAATTTTTGTGTGGGTAAAATTTTCGCTTATTTCGTCCTAAAGAAATTACCATGAAAATTTTACCCACACGAAAATGTCTACCATTTCATAATATATAGAATATACACCCACTTATATTGGTTATGCAAAAATTATACCCATGGAAAATGCCACTTTTCAGAAATTGCGAAATTTCCCCGCAGTGAAAATAATCCCCTTTACAGTATTAAGCCATGATATGATGACTTGAGGAACAAAACTATAATCCTAAATCATACCTGCCCACCTATGGGAATTACAGAGTGAGAGATACTTCCTTAGCTAAATTTGGCTAAATATATATTTTGGTCCTTTGGATATTTTTCCAACCCTTGGAAAAAATTTTGGTTTCACCGTTTTGGTCCAAGAACGGCTGATGAGAATTGTTATCATATCCTCTTATAACGCAAAAATATGTCTGTATAAATGAAGCAAATACAGTTGAAACTTGTTATCCCGAACTTGTATATCTTGAATTTCCGGATAAGTTGAACTTTTTTAAAAGGTCCAGAATATGTTGCTCTTTGTTCTAGAATTTTCAGATAAGTCAAACTAACTTTAGATCCCCTGGATGAAAATTCCAACAAAAATGGTGTTCATTAACTCAAACTAAAAATTTTATCAGTCAACTCGAACTAAAATCCTTAAATCTCATGAATTCATAAAGTAACAAAAAAAGTGTTTTCATAAAATTTAATTTTAATTTCTGTCTGGAGCTTGGCACGTTCCTATCATAAATAACTATGATTCTTATTTCAAACTGACCTTATGGCTTCCATTAATTATTTTCCTTACAAACAATCAATTATACAGATTGAAAAGTCTTTGGATTAAGTAATGCCAAGCTTAACATGACTCCTGACGGCGGTTGAAGCCATATTGATCACTACTTATTCTCAAAACCCAGAAGTGTTGGAGAGGTTTTTACATCCAAAGCTTAACCGTAATATAGACTAGAGGGGATGACTTTTTTGTCGGGAAAATAGAAAAAATTATGAAAGAAATATAAAAGTAACAAATCTTAATTAAATAAAGAAAACCACATATTTAATGTTAAGGAGATGATAATCATGGGAGTGAAAATGAAGTAATTTCCCGTGAGCAAAAGTATGAGCACCCCTTCCTTTGACAGCCATCCACAACTTCTTTTATCTGGAACTTAGGATAAATCTAACTATTTTCATTTCCCTGTGGAGTTCCAGATAACGAGAGTCAACTGTATATAACAAATTACAATGGACTTGTCCTAGACACAAGTTGATTGTTATAACCTAGTTTTGTGTGACGGTGAGACAGGATGTCAGATAATCTCAGACAAAGTGAAATATATTCCAGTCCAAAATAAGCTTTACTGAGGTCTGGACATTTAAAATATTCACCCGAGGTTGAGATATATCTGTCTAACACTGTTACGGGTGTAGCATTCTTTTTCATTTGCAACAACAAAAAATGATTTGTAAACAAATATTTATGTTCTATTTTAATGCCACCATATCCATCTTCTTAAAATGAAGAAAGAAATTTTTGTTGATGTTCTCACATAAAATGGTTATTACATCATCAGTTAAGTGTGTAAGTGATTGTGTTGTTGGGAAAAATGATCCCACCTTAGGGTTTGATAGAGAAATCCCATGTAAAAAAAATAACAGGAATGGCACTAAAAAACCAGTCTGATTTATGAATTTCATGTACAATATGTGTGATTATAAACTGTTTCACTAATCATTTGATGTAACTGATGACAATGTTTAAATTGAGGCAAACATTTTCATATCTTGGATTGAAAAGGAAGGACTCTATTGATAATTCCCAGCTGTACATGTATAAACTGTGTCAGAAATTAAAAGCTGAATTAAGTACGAAATATAACCAGAAAAAAATCTGTTGTTCAATTATTCCTTTTTTTTTATTTCTGAGCATCATAAGTAAAGACATCTTTAAGCCGCAGTATCCCCCGATGGAGAGTAAGAGATGAAACGAGATGTCAGTATGTTTTAGGATAAGATTCAGTTCTTATCACTTCATTTAACTCAAAGTCATCTTGATTCTATTGTTGTCTTAATAATAATAATAATAAGTTATTTTATTATAGTGTCACACATTAATACACATCTAATAAATACATACATAAAAATGGAAAAGATGTAGTTACTCAAAGCCATCTTGATTTTATTGTTGTCTTAATCCAGTTGGACATTAAGTGGATTAGGAGTTATTAATATCTTAACTTTTTGATCATTTATTCTTTACTTCCTGGTGTCTGTTAATATTGAGTCTATAGGATTATGTGAAAATGACATGAAAGGACATGTAAATGGCTTGAAATGATATGAAAATGACTTGAAAGGACATTAAATGACATGAAAATGACTTGAAAAAGACTTTTTTAAAGAACATGAATATGACATGAAAGGACAGAGCAATGACAAGAACATGACTTGAAAGAACAGATAAATGACTTGAAAGGGCATGAAGATTACTTGAAAAGGACAGAAAAATGACATGAAAATTACTTGAAAGGACAGAAAAATGACATGAAACTCATTAAAATGACTTGAAAGGACAGAGAAATGACATGAAATTCATTAAAATGACTTGAAAGGACAGAGAAATGACATGAAAGGACATGAAAATACATAAAAGGACAGAAAAATTAAATAAAATGTATGAAAATGACTTGAAAGGACAGATAAATGAAATGAAAGAACATGAAAATTACTTGAAAGGACAGAGCGATGACATGAACATGACTAGAAAGGACAGATAAATGACTTGAATGGACATGAAGATTACTTGAAAAGGACAGAAATGACATGAAACCCATGAAAATGACTTGAAAGGACAGAGAAATGACATGAAATGCATGATAATGACTTGAAAGGACAGACAAATGACATGAAAGGACATAAAAGGACATAAAATTAAATGAAAGGATAGAGAAATGAAATGAAAGAACATGAACTTGAAGAGGTGCAATTATCTTAATGATTGGTAGCTAATACAAGTATATATAACCTTATGTGTATTGAAATTATTGAAAAACCTATAAATTATTTTAAAGAAAACTCCTCTTTTATTAGCATACAAAATCTAGATATGGAATGTCTTTGTTGTTGCAAAAAATTAAATGAATATAATGACCTTTGAATGAGTGACTAGCTCCACAGGCCTCGTTTTCTTAACTATAAACAAGCCTGAGTGGTTCATGTGGTTTGAAAAATTGTATATGGGGTCAAATTGAATAATTTAATCCTTGTTTAATTATGTTAAAGTCTCGTGCAACAAACTCTTTAAACACCACAGAAGATAACAATAAATCGCTCTTCTTTTAACAGATTTTTTTATTAGAGCAGTATTTAAGACTTTATTTGATTAGGGCTTAAATGAGTTTTTTTACTATACTAATTATGTAACATGATTTATCACGAACATAAGGATAGAAGATAACTTTCAGACAGAAATAAGAGCAGAATAACCAAGACTTGTTTTGTGATTCCGTGCATTTGTCTCGTAAAGTATACAAGTTTGACCTATTTTCTATCTTATCGTGTCGGTAATTTTGCTAAAATGTCGCAGAATGTTCATTAACATTGAATGTGGTAAAAAATATATATATATCGTCGACCATCCTAAAATCGAGAGCGTCCTAAGATTCGAGGCCATTTTTGTTTTCAGTTATTATACCCGAGTATCGTCTCTGCAGTGACGATTTCATGCATTAAAGACAAAATTTAGGTATTTACTGTGAAACTATCCAGAAAAATCAGTTGTCTATTTTTCAGCTCTCAAATTCTTGTTGCGTTAGCAAATTTAGTTCGTTTTCTATTAGAGTCTCGAATCACGGACGGTCGAGGATATATAAAAGATAAGATAAAAAATTAGTTAAAAATTGTTTATTATTTTAATATACAAAAACAGAAATAAAGAATTTATGGAGTATTATTGTTTTATAAACCAATGGAAACTATTTATGCTATAAAAGTTCATCCAAAAATAATGTCAGTCGGAGAAAAGGCGTCCATGTAAGGAGTTAGCTACTTAGATTGAAAATGGTTAAAACTAGAATACATGATGATTGGTATAATTCACTTCCTGAGGCTAGTTCAGACCAAAAACAAATGTTTCTGTATCCTTGGTTACCATAGAATATTTTCCTGTAGAGAGAAATGTCAACCTTGTTTTACATTAAAAATGTACCAAAAATTGTAGAAATTATAGTTAAGAAGAATAACAAAAGTGTCCAGATAAAATGTACAGATGATGTCAGGTGATAAAGTAGTTAGTATATGATGGTTCACAGCAAGTTTCAAGATGAGTCATCGCTGGTACATTTAGACAATCATTCATACTGTTCCCAGAACACCCATAAAATACATGTACACTGCCCTCACAGATCTAGTCATATCTCCTGGCTATTGATATAACATTTACAAGCTGTGTGATTTACTTCATTACAGGACAAAGTTGAGGATTATGCAATCTGGTCAAAATGACATACACCATCAGATTTACTACATCTTCATGTCCATATTGTCATTTCTATAAACTTAAATCATCTAGATATTCATTTCCATAAGTGAATTGGTTATAGTCTGTGAAGTACTTCATACTCGGACATATATCTGAAGTATGGTATATAATATATATACAGCTATTATTGAAGTGTGGTATATATATATACAGTTATTATTGAAGTGTTTATCAGACTACTTGTATAGGTTTTTATCATTCTCTTGTTAATATCATAAATTGATCTCTGCGAAACATGATAATCATATTGTCATTGTGAAAATGGCATTATGGTTTCTGTATAGTTTATAGATGGAACCCGTTAGTGCATAAAGATTTTATTGACCAAGTTAGCTTTGGTGCTCTAAAGCAAATCTAGTATGCCAATGATGATAACCCTACATATTGTCACCATGAAAATTATAGTCTATAGATGGAACCCATTAGTGCATGAAGATTTTATTAGCCGAGTTAGCTTTGGTGCTCTAAAGTGAAACTAGTATTTGCCAAATATAGTAAGATCACCCAACCGTAAGACATGTGCAAAGTTTAAGATTAATGGTCTTTATATGGAGGTTATTTTGGTTGGAATTTGAAGTAAAAGTACATTAAAATGACAATCTTTATGGAAAGGTGGTCATTATATTAGAAGTGGTTCTTATAGCAGGTTTTACTTATCTACTTAACATGACCTACTTTTCAAGAATAAATGACCTACTTTTCAAGTATACATGACCTACTTTTCAAGTATACATGACCTACTTTTGAGGTATACATGACCTACTTTTCAAGTATAAATGATCTACTTTTGAAGTATACATGGCCTACTTTTAAGTATACATGGCCTACTTTTTAAGTATACATGGCCTACTTTTAAGTATACATGACCTACTTTTCAAGTATACATGGCCTACTTTTAAGTATACATGGCCTACTTTTTAAGTATACTTAATTTACTTTTCAAAAATATAAAAAGTTTTGTTAAATTATTTTGAGAGGTTCGTAATTTAATACAACAGACACTTAACTTGTACATATGTTAGTTTGAAATGGCAACATGAAATGGTAGTCTTAAAGGCAGAAAAATTCTGTAATTAATTTTCAGTAATGAGTCAGGGCATTTTAAACATGTTTTTATGTAAGCAATTTTAATCATGTTACTTTAATGTAACTGAGAATGTAAAGGTTTTTACGATTTGTCAAGTAATATTTAAATCTCTTGTGTATTAACAAATTGATTTTTGAAGGTGAAAAAATACAAACTGTATCATTTTAGAAGTTATTACATGAGAGATTCAAGACTCAAGAACGATACTCTATAATGGATTCAGTAGTCTTTTAACAATGTAAATTTTCACACTTGAGCCTCTAAAAGTGAAGTCATTATTTGTTAGTGTTAAACAATGTTAGAACAACTTACAAATATTTTCTAGTGAGATAAAATTTGTACCATTTTGAAAAGCATATGTTTTTATGGAAATGAAACTGAAGTGATATAAATACAGAGTGTGTTACATGAGTCTTTTTGTTTTATAGAATTTATTCAACAAGTTTAAGAAATCTAATATTATAATAGAAACTGGATATGAGATTCTATTAATCATCCAGGAAAACTTTTTTATTTTTGTTGTTGTGTTGTTTTTTTTTTTTTTTTGGGGGGGGGGGATATTTCCCATGTGTTATATAATTTACATGGCTTGAATGTATGGAATATTCAGGAGATTATATAATAAAACATAAGTACCAGTAATTTGTTCCTGCTATCTAGTTTTATATTTGAAGAGCCGTTTTGTTATTTGTAGTAATTGATTTTACTGTTACACAATATAAGTGTTTACAGTTTTGATGAAATATTAATTTTTTATCATTATACTTGTGCTGTAATTGTAAAGCTTCATTTTCATATCACTTTTAATTGCAAAATTTGTGTAAAATTAATATTTTTCCTATTTTGACTAAATTTAATAGAAAAGAATTTTTTTATTATGAAAAACTGAAAAATGGATGTTTTGCACATGCACTGCATAATGCTATGTTCAATATGTCCAATTCTTTCATTTTTGAATAACAAATGGAAAAAGAATTTTTATTTCTTATAATTCAGTTTATAGATTTTTTAAACAACAAATTAGTGCATTCAATACTTTTAGTCATAAGTTTTATCATATTCACTCGCCTGTGTGCGGGGACAGTATCGAGTCAAATCCGGATTGTTCTTTCCATTTCTGAAGACGAAATTACTCTCTTCAAGCAACATCTTTAAAGCACTTTTAATCATATCACTGCAATTTGTAAATTTGTTAAGCATTTACGTTTTTTGTACGGCGTTTCAAGACAGTGAACACGTACTTTGATATCACTTTCTTCCAAGATATCGGGCTTCTTTGCTATGAAATTATAAGATATGAGTACGCATGGAAATAGTGCGCTTAGTAAATGAGCGTGAAAGAAATATATCTGTTTTATCGTGAGATATGTATTCTGAGACGGGTAATGCATTTGGTTACATATGCACATTTGGAATAAATTTTCGGAATACATTTCGGAATCTAGTAAAATATTGCGACGGGATGCATTCAATAATTTCTGCAATTTGGCTAACTGATCTCGTGTTTACAATAAAAAGTAGTCCAAGAAGTTTGCGTCCTACGATGTAAAATCATAACTTTTTATGAAATAAACAGCAATGGCAGGTGGATTTAATTAATTCTTCATGAAATCTACGGTAATTTTTATTTATTTTGAAGGGTATGATAACGTATTTTGATGTTTAGGCAATTGTGTCATATTTTAAATCTGTTTATCGATTAGATTTCACTTTCGTGAAAGGGAGATAATTTGTATTGTTGTGTGCAAATGACCACATACATGTGGATTTTAAATACTTCACCATTAACATGAAATGGGAATATTGTGAGTGATAATCAGCAGTTTATTAATATCCAGATTTAACAGCAAATGATCCAGTTACATACAACCGCTAGATTGTACCTCCTCATAGCGACGGTCGGGTCTGCAAAACTACTTTCTCTCTATCTGAAATGACAAAACAATCAGGTATGACTTTATAAAACTTTATTAAATTTTAATTACTGATTGTCTTTTTCATATATTTATGAAATTATTATTTTCTACCATTTAATTTAGCAATACATGGTTTGGTACATTGTCAGTTCTTTTTCCAAAAAACATCCGTCAGACTATGCATAGATCGAACCACACCCCCACCCCACCCTTTCCCGGGGGAGTGTGGAAGATTTTCGGTTATATTCTGTCTTGCTACAACACCATTTTCCCAACTACACCGTACAACAGCACGGCAGTGCTATGTTTAGTATTGCCAAAAGTATGTGGCGAGTAACTATTTAGCTCTGGCTAGTAAACATATAAAGTTTACTAGCCAGCGGGCCAGCAAAAATAATTTTAATCGTAGCCCTGCACCTCCTTCCACAAGTTTGAATCCAAGTTAGCTGGGCAAGTCTTTGTGTGAAAAAGTTTATCAGTTCTCTTTCTGAAGGTAGGGTGGTTTCCTGCTGTAACTCCTGTTTTCTCCACCATTCCAGAACTGATTACCTCAATTAAGGTAGTTCCATACCATGGTGATGTCGTCGTTATCTGCGTACGGTCGAAATGTCTGATTTGACGTCTTTTTTGTCTATGACGTCACAAATGTGTGGTCTCCGGCACTTACAGAATAATGGCGGGAACGCTGTTATGCTATCATTCAGTAGAATAATTTTCTGCATTCACAAAAGATTAAAATTCACAATATCAATTCTGTGCACTATTTCAAGAAGAAAATGTATATTGTACATAACGGAATTTAGGTAGATCTACACTGTTGAGAGTACCACTCTTAATAATTAAAAGATTTGAGTACACATTTAAATTTTGAAGAAGGTATTTTAAATGCCGCTTTATGTTTGTTTTTTTCGTTGATTTTAAATACAATTAGTAGGGGCAAACTGATGATTCTTCAAAAAACCATACTGTATGATATCTTTTCTCGGTGTTAAATTTTAGCATTTCAAATATGCTCTTGTATTTGCATTTCATTCAGCGGCCTAGAATTAAGAACGCTTCATCAATGTATACGAATTCCCTTTCCACTTTAACTGATCTGTGTTGGGTAACGGTTGCTATGGGTTTCTATGGGTGACAGACCATATGATATTTAAATTGGTTTTGTTTTGCACAACCAACTAGCTCACAGTCAGTATTTTTGTTTATTTGTTAATACCAAACAAAAAACATTGAGTTCATAATTGTACTCCAGGACATTATTGGTAACTATTTACGTAAGAAATGTGGCTTTTTTCTTGTTTCAGGATTTTGATGCAATTTTATGAAAAAAAGTAGCTTGACGACCCCCCATTGTTTGTTTCCGAAAATCAAACTTATATATTCATGTGCAATATATGTGAAAATTAAGGGCTGTATTCGACTTAGTTTTTTTAAAATCTACAAATGAACGAAAGGGTGTTACTTTTAGTTTTCCAGAAATTTAATGTTCTCTTGATAGGTGGCGCTTTAGAAAAATACCGCGTGACCGGAAGTAAAATTCCATTGGTCCAAATAATCTTCATAATCATTAATTAAAATGCAAGAGACTTTTGGTTTCTAAGCATGACAAAAAATTATTAAAGCTTATTTGTTGATAACAGTAGTTATACTTCGAGCATTTATGTCGTGAAAATGGCCACCAGGTGGCTCTTCAGAACTTCTTAAGTAAGTCGAATAGTCCGGCCCTGAAATTTTGGCATGTTAAATGGTTTATGCCCATCTAAAACATATCAAAATTTTAATATGTGTTTTCAGGCGATTTGTAAAGTATGGAACTACCTTAAAGTGACAGGATCCTGTCTAGGGCATATTATTTTATCTCAATGTAAATAGGTAAAATGCTTTACAATATTATGCAACTACAAACATACTAGTCCATGTCAATCTTTGACAGGGTACATGATGGGGCTGTATGATCCATCAATGAACTGTATAAGGATAGTGTACTTTGTTAAATTTGTAATAGCTAATATTAGTCACAAACATACTGATCCATGTTCAACTTACAATCCCACCAGCCAAGTAAAAACTTGAAACTGGTGTATTAAATAAACACATGAACTTCCTACAGGGAAGTGAGGTTGGTTGCTCCTGACGAGTAAGCACCTACTGTTTAGCTAGCTCAGTGCTCTATAAGCCAGTCCTTTAGTTTACCTGGCCACCATCAGGCTTGGCCTGTGAAATTAAAAGTTTTTTGGTACATAAGTGATTGGTTTGATTTCAAACCTTATCTGAATGACAACTCTAAAGATTGATGGACTAAATGCTGAGTACTTGGAAAAGAATAGTCACTTCTTATTTTCAAGTCTTTGTCAAACCTGGCTAGGACTCGAACCAAAAAATATTGCAACAAACAAAGCAAGCACTTTACCAAGTGAGCTAAGGCAGTGGTACATCACTAAACAGTTGTTATATTGGACTGTAAAGCTTTCTCTGTTATTAGACCACTGCTGTAGCTCGGTTGGTAGAGTGGTCACTCTGTAAGTGGGAGGTTATGGGTTCAACCTGACTGGGTCTGACTCAAGACTTGAAAGTGGATAGTGATCAAGCACTCAGCATTAGGAAATAAAAGGCACAGTTGTTTTGGATAGGAACTTAAAATATACACAGGGGTTGAAAATTCTCCAAGCCCGACGCCCGGGACTAGAAATTTAGCAAGCAGGACTTGGCAAAAAATCTACTGAAAAGCCCATCGGGTTTAAATACTCAGAAGACCAATGAATTTTATTTCCGACTGTCTTGAAAAAAATCTTTAAAAACCATCTGTAGTCACGTTGCCCTGTTGTTGTTTACATTCATTCTTGATCATTACAGTGCTTGTAAGAAATGTTAATCATTAGTTAGGCAGTTCAAGCGTTCAATTGATAAAGAAAAATCTAGATAGAGCGCTTGTAATCACTTCAAATATTCATGTCCGATTATGTCGCTGTTGAATTTTAATTTCACATCTAACAAACAGACTGCATCGGGCTCCAGTGGTCAGAAAAGAAAGTCACAAGACAATAAAGACACCAAATATGATAAGGACAAGCATGTCCGATTGTTTCAACAGCCATGGATTTCCATGGATCATTTATGATGGGGATAATGCAGACATGTATTGTAAATACTGCCAAAAAAACCTCTAACTGCCGATAGAAATGATGCATATTGATTTGTGTCTTTCTTGATTTTGCTGTAAACTCTGGACAAATTGGGGCTTTTGATTTTCTGTATAAAAAAGTCCTTGGCTTTAACTCATCTGATATGAAAAAAAATTCAACCCCTGTTATAATGCCATCAGTGCAACACACAGACAAAAGTTCTGCACCTTCGCCTACAGTTCACTATGTCTCATTGTAAGTGAAGTATTCTTGACTGGGACGTTAAACACCATTACTCAACTCAACTCAGCTCAACTCTTCTTTCCTGTTATTAAATTACAGAGGACATTTTCCTACAAAAGATTTCAAACAAGACTTAATGCATTCCTAATTATAATGCATAGTGAAAAAAGAAAAACTTAAAACGCTTAAATAAATCCTGCTTTATGAGTATTTCAAATATTATTAATATTTACAAACACTTATCACACATATCTGAATAGAATTGTCATTGATAAAAACATTGTACCTAATTTTATTGTAACTATAACTATCACCTTTGGTATCCGATCTCTGCTGTACATGTAATAAATTGTTGTTACTTTAGTCCAGTATTACTCACTACAAAATACCAGGGCCACAGTGATCCTTTATTTTGCCAAATGACCCCATTGTTAAAGCCTTAATGGGCCAAATTTAACATTAAATGAATGCAAAAATATTAATGTTATATTACTGTCCGTTTACTCGGCTGGAGAGAAAGGAATAACGCTAATATCTCAAAGATTTGAATGGCACAGTTAAAAATCAAATAATCATTTACTTACATGAGCCGAGTCGTTGCCAATAATCCTTATTTCGATCTAATCCGTGCATTATAACTCCTTTAATGCACCAAAACATGTTTTGGATGGGTGTTTACAATGGTAAAAATTTTGACAAAATGGCTGAGTCTTTCGTGTGACGTAATGATGACGGAAGAATTTATTATTTACGTAGGTTCGCGAGGGGTACAATGAAGGGTAGTTCAAAGGTCGGGTTGAGTTTAAAAGTTTGAATTTACGTCAATTTTTTTGAAAATGCAGAAAGGTAGTTCACTTTATTACTTTATTAAATCGATTTTGGTTATCCCGGCAAAAATCAATCAGTTCTTGAGCTGCACTAACCTACGTAAATAGTCGACTCTTTCGTCATAACTACGTAACATAAAGAACCCCGCCATTTCGTAAAAAAGATTACCATTGTAAACACCCACCCAGGTTATATTTTGTCGCATAAAATGATATATTAAGCAAGAATGGAACCGAAACAGAAATTTTCAGTTATGACTCGGCTCATGTAAGTAAAAGAATCATTGATTTGTTCCTGTCGTATTGAAATTCATAGAGTATTTTGCGATCTTGCTTTCTCCGTAATAGGCTAAATAAACAGGTGTAGTATTTTAGTGAAACGCTTTTGAAATGGCCCCTTCTGATAAATCCTAGAATTGATACTCGGTATCTCAACCCCTGATACAGATTTTTTGTCCCTATGGTGACAATACCTCAGTCAACCAATGAGTACTATGATTGGTTGTATTTATTTGTTATAGAACATTTGTTAGGGATATTCATATTTAGATCTATCAATGACAAGACTATGTTTACGTACACAAATACAAACTTTATAAATAAACTACAAGAAAATCTACAAATTGTTTTAATTAATTAATTTATTATTTAATAAATTAACAGTCAAATGTTGATGACTTAAAAATCAAACCATATAGAACCTATTAATATACAGTGTACAATGTCCATATTGAAACAGGGCCTTTTCTGATTTTTTGAAATAAGTGGGATGTAGTAATGGAGTTTTACGACCCAGTTAAAACTCTTTCACTTTATATCAAGATGGTCAGTTCTGAGATGGTGAAGAAAACTGGAGTATCCAGAGAAAACCACTGACCTTCGGCAAGAGAAATGACATTTGAATCTAGGCAGTTGGAGGTATTGTGATCTGTAAGTGTAATTTAGATCACTCGGCCATGTAGGACCCTAGAAGAAGTGACAAGGGCCATAACTTCTGGAATTCTGCACACAAAAGTCAATGCAAATTGGCAATTTTAAAATCAAAAGCTATTAAACCTGAAGAAATGCATACTGATACAATCACTTAATCAAACCTGTTGATAAAAGGTTGCTCAAAGGAGCTAGTGAGTGGCTTTATGAACAGGTGGCCCTTATATAGAGGTTTAAATAACACAAAAAAGAGCAATTGGGATGAACTTTACTGGGTCTTAAAAAACAGGTGGTCATTATATAGAAGGTTTGACTGTATATAAATATAAAATAATTAAGGTAAGGTATGATGTAAATAGTAAGGTGAGAGGATAATTGTAAAATATAACTCAAAACTGGAAAAATATTAATGATTTTGCCATTGGGAATGGGACCCATTTTTGGTCCTAACTAATGGGTGTAAAAAAAACCTGTGGACCTTGAGTCAACTGACAAGTCCTTATTGCATATTCCTTCTGCAGGTTATCAGTATAATTTAATTTTTACACCAAATACTAGTTATTAAGCCCAGTTTTTTGTCATATTTCTTCTGGGTTGCAAACGTTACAGTATTGTGAATGTTGGTGGTGTGAGTGTGCAAGGAAAAGGGGTATCCTATTATGTGAAATTAACCTGCAAACTAGTTTGAGGGGGGTATATAGGAACCACCATGTTTGTCTGCCTCTGTAAAATCGTGTCTGGGCTATATCTCATCAATGCTCTGGATGAATGCCATAAAACTTCACATGAATAATCCTCATGGTCTAAAGGTGTATCATGACCTTGAACCAAGGACATATCAGAAAGGTTAAGGTTGCAGGAAAACATTGAATTTTGGGGGTGGGAGTATTTGGCTCTCAAGAGACAGTTCTAGTTTAAACAAGACTCTTGTAGCATCACAAAATGTTTCTGTATATATTGAAAATGTGCCCCTCTCAATTGAATTATTTAGGATTTTTCCCATTTTACCGGACTTTGGGATTTAGTTGTATTTCAGCAATGTTTTGAATAGAGAGTTCCTATTTTGTGAAATTAACTTTTCCCACCAATTTCAACCAAGATCTGTGAAACTTTACAGAATGCTTCTGTATGTATCAAAGATTGACATCTCAGTTAAAAACTCTTCGCCAACTTTACAGTATTTTTAAGGCATGACAATTCCAAAATCCAGGAAGATGTTTCTTAAATATATCATAAAATGTGATAATTTATAACTAGATATTCTCATATAACACTTTAAAACAAAATGATAAGACTTGTTGACAGGTCTTTATCAAACAAGTGTCAGATTTGTTAAAAATTGTATTCTAAACAAGCTATGATATCTAACTATCTTCTTGTATTTCTGCACATCATTTGAATATTACCCAGTATTCTTAGTTTTAATTACACACTTAAACTTTGCTATGAGAGATCTTGAAATTTTGTTGTCATACATGAGCGGCCATTATGGCAGTTTCCCAGCAGCAGCACCCTCTCTTTGTTACAAAAACAGAAGAAACTTGCTAGTGTTTCTCTGAATGACTTGTTTACAGCACAGTATAATACAAAATTCACTGAAAAGTTTAAGGCCTGCATAAAGTTAGTCACAGATCGTATCATGTGAAATGTGTGATTAACGCCGCTTGAGTCTTCCTTTATCTTATAGTAGATAAATTTTAACACTTCTGAAGGTGAAACTAAAATCAAGAATAGCACAACCACGGCAACTAAAGTAGCAGTAACACTGTTTAATGCATTATCCGAATGTCGGCGTTTTGGTTTTGATATTCTAGTGACAAGACTTCTTTTTCCATTTTTTTCACCAGACAGAGCAGTTTCGTGGTCATGGTTACGTGAATGATTGGATGACTTATGTGGGTGATGTAACTGGGTATATTCAGTATTGTTACTGCGACTTGTTGCACGATACACAACCATATCTGGACTATGACCTTGACCTGGTGCCATTTGTTTACGTAGTTTTTTGGCTCGATGTATTTTCCATATTAAACATGCATTAAAATATAACAAGGCAACACAGGGTATAAAATCAAATAAAACTGCCCAAATAAGTCGCCGAGCTGCGACTAAGTCTTTCCCGTATTCTTTTCTTGGCACGATCTGATAAATTAAGGTATTATTGACACACTTTGTCTCTGTTAAAACTTGTTCAAAGAAAAGTGGCACTGAGGAACAGATACAAAGAAGGTACACCAAAAACGTTGTAATTCGTGTTTTACGAAGAGATATAAATTTTCTGGCTTTAAACGGATGACAGACGGCTAAGTACCGCTCACCGGCCATCACAACAATTAACCATGTACTGGTTATTATAAATATAGTTATAAAGCTACCTCCTAACCAATGGTAATACACTACTATATCCAACTCTGTGTAACTGTCCTCGGTCGGTAAAATCGTGAAAAGCAACGCTAAAAAACAAAACATGAAATCAGACACAGCTAGAGCTATCAATCCAATGTGTGCCGATTTCTCCATCTTTGTAAGAGAACAGTGAATTTTCTGCCTGGTCAAAACCATAAGATTCAGAATATTCCCAATTAATCCAAAAGCACAGACAACTGGTACTCCTATTTCCATAAAGTAGTGATAGATGGTGCGTTCCAGGTCCGCTTCCGGGGATAAATCTGGCGGAGGCTCCGATATGTTTAATGTCTCATTAAGGCAGATTGCCATTTTCTGAAAATATAAAAAATACAGTTTTTGAATGTCTAAAACACATTTGAAAGAAACTCTCGAAATTAAATGGTCATGACTACAAACTGATGCTTCTACAAGTTTACAAAGTTGGTTTTGTATATTACTAGTGTTGGACCAGTGTTTTGGTTTGATACCATGGACCAGTGTATTGGCCTGATACCGTGGACCAGTGTTTTGGTCTGATACCGTGGACCAGTGTTTTGGTCATATACCATTGTTATTATGTTTAGGAGTTTGTTATCTACTTGCATTGAACCATTTTTGCCACCATCCACATTTCTCTGAGCTTATGGTATAAATTTGTTTATATTTTTCTGTGACTTCCCAGCATTTCTTGCTTTAAAATAAAATGTTTTTGACTTAATTACGAAACCCTGATCATGACCAAATTATGAAACCATGACCAAATTTTGAAATCATGACCAAATTTTCAAAACATGATTACAATAAATAACAAGATGTTGAGTTGTGTATTGATACACACATATATATATATTATAATACATAGATTGTTTGTACAACCCTTCATATCAGGTTGAGTCCTATTATTCAGTAGTAGGTATCACTACGAAGTGCGGAGAGTAGTGATGTGGTTACTAAAAATAGGACAAGATTGCATTGGATTTGTAAAATTTTGTGAAAATAAAGCTTTCAGTAAATATCTACAGTATTTATTTAACCATTGAACTGTCTAGAAATGGCGTTTATAGTGTTTTATCCTGCAACTAACGTGTACATTGACATCATAAAGCCTACCGAATAAACCGTATCTTTATTCGGTCACTGACCCAATAAAGCCACGCGCTAACTGTGACGTCACAGTTACGGCACTACTTTTTCCATTCAACATTTGATGTAACCTTTGACCCAAATGAACCCCATTCTCAATGTAAACAAAACACAGTATAATAAACATGATCAATAAATTCATAAATTTTAATATTATATTTTAAAAAAAGATTGATTTTTTTTAAAAAAATACACGTAGTTATATAAATATGATTTAAAATAAAAATAAAAAATTATAAGTTGTTACTTTATTCCGCCGGACTTTTAGAATATGGCAGAAATACAGAAAAACGTTGTTAGATTTTTACAACATTTCATCAAAGAATATTTATTTTAATATTATTATTGTAAGAATTTAAGATTTTGTTACATATATTAAATATGAAAATAATATCGTATTGTAGTTATTTATTTAAATAATTGAGAACTACATGTGCTTGAACGTCGGACTGTGCGAAAATGACAAGTACGGGTGTGATGGGGTAGCGTGACGTCACGTAAACATTTGTATCCTTGCGCTTGGAGTGTAAACAAACAAGTCAAACAGATGGATAACACGCAGTTACAATTATAATATTTAGGACGTATCTCTTGCAGGATAAAGTAAATACATGGTCATTGACGGTGAATAAAGGTCGTATTTGGCTCGGGGGCGAAAACGTCACCAAATACGACCTTGAGTGACGTAACATTAGCAAATGTAATTATAGTCCTATATCTTCATTTGGTCTAAAACAGAGTTTAATACAATCAAACACCATAAATGTAAATATTTGTTAGCAAATTGTTTTACAATATAATTTCTATGAAATTGTAATACAAATAGTGGATGTAATCAAATGTATTATATATTCAGCATCTGAAAAATTAATCATTTTAACAAGTCATTTGTATGTACTCTTGATAGCACAATTGGTAAGGCCACAAGTCATTCTTATGCTAGGTGTGTTTGTGTTAGAGGGTGTATGTCCTCTTGATAGCACATTGGTAAGCCACAAGTCATTCTTATGCTAGGTGTGTTTGTGTTAGAGGGTGTACACTTGAGTCTCTACAGTGACAAAAATATTTGTTTTAAATTAATAAAAAAAAAACAACAATAAAGTTAAAAGAAATTAAAATGAAAAGCAGAAGCATTAAAAAAAATGAATTACAAAGATTTCCCCCAGCCAGTAAAATCATGATGCAGCAACAAGGATTTCCGCCAGCCAGTAAAATCATGATGCAGCAACAAGGATTTCCCCCAGCCAGTAAAATCGAGTGATCTTTGAAATTCCTTTTGAAATAAAACTAATGTTTTTTATCAGTAAAATGAACTAGACAAATTTTACTGTAGAAATTTAGAACTTTAGTAGTAAAATAGAAAATGGATTTTTCTCCCAGCTAAAGCAAAATAAATGTGATCTTTTAAAAACATTTTGAAATCAAATCTTTTATGGGGGAAAATAAAACAAAATAACTTCAGTGAAAGATTTGAATCTGTGATTGTCTTTGCTCATGCTTTGATCTAAATTCCTTAGGGAATCTTAATCTTTATGTGGAAAATCAAATGAAATGACTCTTAAAATGAATAAAAATGTTAAGCTTTGAATTAATACATTGTTCAATTCAAGCACTGAATATGTTTAAAACAATTTCGGTTCAATCATCGATCTTATAAAACACGACATTAATCTTGGATTTCTGTTGCTATATTCTGGGTCAGAGTATGGTGATCATTGTCTCTCTAGTTTACTGCAATCATTGTCCTTAATGATCTTCGGAGATTACAGCTGATACTATGATTGTTATTTTAACATGTTTTTTTTTCTGTTGCAAGCAGAGATGAGACGAGATGAGAGAGGATTGTTGACATTTCTTTGATGTTGTTTATTAGATAAACAGATAAGATATACCAACTTTGAAGCTTTGTTTGTCAATGCATCTAAAACGGATGTGTATTTGTCAATGCATCTAAAACGGATGTGTATTGGACATTAGATGATTAAACGGCTTCATCTTAATAGATAGTAAAGTTACATTATGTTAATACAATGAGCTGTATGTTATAATTGAGAAAAAAAACCTAGAATAAAACTAGATGGATGTATGCCCTTACAGCACATCGCCACAGCACAACATGTAGGGACATAAGCATTCATTCCACTGGGAACAATATCAAAAATTCCTCACAACATACAACACAGCAGACATATATCCTATCAGAATAACAGTAATTCCACTAGGACTTCAACTGTTAACACTCTTAATACAGTCCACCAAATTTAACAATATATAGTTTTCCAATATAGTTTGTAAATTTTTGTAATTTTGAAAGTACAAAATAACAACCTTTATGTTTCTACTGTTTCCCCACCAAAATTTATGAAACAGTCACTGTGGTAATTTTCCCAATTCAAAGGGCTCTGGACCCATTATCAAAAAGAGTTGTGACTTCATAAATATTGGATAAGAACTTAGTCTTTAAATTGAGCAGTTCATATTAGAGCAAACCAAGTTTTACCAATTTCAGGTCACCTTTACAAATGTTAAATGTTTCACTTGAAAATTGAAAAAAGTTAACAATTACTGACCTTCTGTGTCATAGTCAAATCCTGATGTTATTTCAAATCTTTAAGGCAGAGTTGTTTAATTATTATAGTTAACATTTGATGATATTTCTAAATCTCTTCACAATCCTCCTAATTATCCTATAGTGTGTAGGTTAGGTCAGTTTGTAGCTGTTATAATAATATCATTAGGCTAAGACAAATTAATTTTCTGATTGTCATCATCCTTCCACTATTTTTGGGTATGTTGATTGGGTTGGGATTGTGGACAAGGAGTTATGATATAAGTCAGACCTAAACATACAGTCGAACCTGCCTTAAAGGTCACCACTATATGAGGGCCATGTACTGTTAAAGGCCAGTAAAATTTTATCCCACCTGTATATAATGGCCGTAAAGGTCACTTTTACTTGTTCCATTAGGTGGCCTTTATAGACATATTTGGCTTTATTCAAATAGGCCAATGTATTGTTTGTGTTTGTAAGATGAATTTTTCACTCATTGGACAAATTTTAAAATTTTCAAGTTCAAAAACAAAAAAATCTAGTTGTTCATGAGAAGTTGATCTCAGCTTCCAAATCTCTCTCTAAAGTTGCTATCAAATATTAGACATGTCAAATTAACTTGTGGCTTGGAAACCTTTACTGGTAAAAAAGTCTAAATGATATTGGCATGGGACCTGGAGCAGTATAGCCCTGGCTATACTAAATCAGGGCTATACTAAATACATGTATTTGGAAGTTTTGACTAACATGTGTCAATTCAGTTGAGACCTAAACATGTCAAATTTTCCCTGTCTCTAACTTTGAGTGCTTGAAGGCTTGCTTTGCTATGTAGATTGATAGTTGTGGACTCAATACTTCTGATGTTCTAAAACTTAGTAATATAGCAGGAAATGATTAATAGGGCCGTTGTTTCCAATGAGTCTAGAACTTATTATTACAGTGTCACCACATTCAAACTTCCCAACCTGAAGTAGAATCTCTCCAAATGAGACCTTGAGGAAATGAGAAGTTATGTGATCTGTATGCTGGCACCAAATCACTGAGGACCTTAAGGTTGTAAGAAGGGCTTTGATCTATAAACCTGTGTGTTATACCACTTGGCTACTAAGGACATAGGCAGCGAAAGGTGCTTTGATCTGTAAGTTAGCACTTTAGACTACCTAACAACTTGAAGTTATGTCCCTATTAAGTGATGTAATATTGAGAAAAATCACAAAACTAGTTTTATTTACCCTCATTGATCATTAATAGAAGTCCTCCAGAGGGAATGGTCAGTGTATATTACATCAGGCTAACAAAACATAATTATTTGTGTCTCGTCATCTTATATCTTCATTTAATGAGAGTCAATCTGGTTTTATTAACTTTTATACAAATATATTCAAATTCAATCTATCTTATTTATTACCTGATTTAATTTTTATCTTCTGATAAAATATCAGTGATATATTTACTTATTGCCAGACATAGAAATTCCTAACAACTCATTTACAAGATGTCTACAAACTAAGTAAGCTTGTTCCCATCTTAATGAAGACTAATGATGCAGCTAATTAATAACTGACCATCAACACATATCTCTATGTATAACATGTGTATTACAGACATACAGAACAGAAACCCAGGTACTGTACACATGGTATCTATTCTATAAAATAATTAACAGATCATTCTGAAAAAAGGTTGTTGGACTAGAACCATAGCTAAATAATATATACCAAATAACTTACCATCATCTACCTTAATAGCAGATGTACAGAGTTGAGTTGTATAATGGTTTTTTATGTTCCAGTTAAGAATATTTCACTTATATTGAGACATCACCAGCTATAGAAGGTGCTGAAATTTTGCCTGTGTGTTGTGCTGATGGCATTATACAGCAGGGTTCTTTAGCGTGCCAAGCCCACCATGACACGGGACCTTGTTTATTTTAAGTTCCCATCCGAAAGAACCATGACTTTCATTCCATAATGGCGAGTGCTTGGTGAAAGAACAGTCACTATCCACTTTCAAGTCTTGGGTCAGACCCGGCCGGGGATAAAACCCACGACCTCCCAGTTACAGAGCAAGCACTCTACCAACTGAGCTACCGCAGTGGTCTGGGATGTACCTATGTGGTTACTATAAGTGATCTGAAGCTCTCACTTATGTATCCCAGAGCCTCTAACCGCTTAGGTTTAAAATCTATCTCAGGACAGAGAAAGTTTGTTAGCCTGTACATCACTGATTAGTTTCCTCAACTATCTTTGAACTCACTGCCTCAATATAAGTGAAAAAAAACTTTACTATGACATAAAACACAATTACACCACACCACTTCACTTCACCAGTGCTCCAAGTAGCCTAGTAAATACTCGAAATTTGCGATCAAAAATTGGATTTTGCGACTACAAATTGTCAGATGATCGCCATTATGTCAAATAATTTTTTTGAGTTTGGCTACTAAAAATCGGCAAATCCGGAAATTTTGTTCATGACCCGTCACCCAACCTGACAAATAGTCTCGCCATCAATAATATCTTAAAAGCGCTTGAACTAAAGCAGGTGACTTTATAGTTTAAAGCGCATAACTGACCGTGATCTAATTTTGCTTTAATGGCAGCCAAACGGCAAAAATCACTTTTTGATTTGGGTTTCATTACGACTTTTACTTCCTCTAAATGATCAAGTTTGATCGTCTTCTCATCTCTCTGCCTCGAAAGTTGCCTCCCGTGATGGGACCAATCCGAGGATCTCACTAAACCATTCAATCGGTAGTAGCGACGGGCGGTGTGATTAGAAAGAATATTTATAAGGTTTGGCCACCAAAAATTTTTCCTTGCGACAAAAATCTTGAAATGGCTTCTGAAATTTTTGAATTATTAGCCATGGGGCTACCAGTTTTCAAAACCTGCTTGGAGCACTGCTCACTTCAATACAAATAATTTCCATCTCTAATCTCGTAGCAATGGAGTTGACCACTATTGTATGCAAAACAAAAAATATAAATCATTTTTTTGCAATTTTTTAGTGGTTATTTATGCACTTTAGAGAGTTAATTTGAATTTCAAAGGTTTCAATGATTCAGATTTTGTAGTGCTTAGATCATTAAGTACTTACCTCCATTTTAGATTATCTCCCTTGAAAATTTAAATATCTTTGAAAAATAAATTCCATTTATTATTTTCTAATGATCCAGACATTTTTACCCATAGGTTCCTGGCTTCTGCCGAGAGATCAATGTTAAGAGAACATTGTCAAGAGATCATTGCCTTTATAAACAAGAAGTTGTACACATGTAACATGATGTCAGAAGAGGAATTAAATACCATAATGTATAATCTCTATATAGTAGTTAGTGGGACGTGTGTTAATGTAATGTTAATTGTAAATTGTTTAGAGTGTTTTTATATACACTTTGTCCCTATCTTGACCTTTTTTGTCATAATAAAATATTAATTGGGCCTTGTTTCAGGAAATCAAAATCATGATAATGAATATAAAATTATCCTTTATCAGATAGATCTCCATCAGAAACGATAGATCCTCAAAAAGACAGATGATAAATAACGGGAGCATATAGAAATAATTCCTCTGATACTAACAATTTAATGAAAATGAATATGATTTAGCTGTTAAATGGTCGACAACCCTTTATTTATCATTGATTAGCACAATTTAGCCGTATAAAACAAATACTACTGAAGTATTGTATACAACTACCTTGTAGTAAAACGTGGGGATTTGAAGGGGTCAGTGGTGGTGACTGACCACAGATTGAAACGTCATATCTCACTTAACACTTAATTCTTCATATTGACATTGGATTATGGATAATATTTATTTTTTATTAAAAGCTTAATAAAACTCTATATAATAGTAAATTGTGGCCAGATTTTGACCTTTTGATAAGCGTTGATGGCATAAATCTTCAGAAATAGAAGATTAGTTTGTAAAAAGAAAGAAATTTAATATTATTTATATATTATGTAGTAATGCATTCTGTGTGCGCCTTCATCAAAACTGTTGTCTGGAACGCTTCACTTTTACCATACCTTTAACGATAATAAATCTTTTTGGGAATGGTCAGTTGAAGGTGTGATTTACATACCATTTTCCAGCTCTGGTTTTCGATAATTTTTATAAGAGTTATGGCCCTTTGATATTGATCTATTATCATGTTTGTTTCATCTAGATCTTTGTAATTCCAGTGCAGAATTAAACGATACGTTGTAGGAAGGATTATTATGATGTTTAGTTGTGTCCTTGTAAAGTTTTGTTTTACGTTTTACGTTATTTGTTACAGCAGTGATCACCATGTTCATAAATCTTTTATCTTTATGTGATGTACCGTAATACACTATTATAGTTATTTCAGATTATCAAGTTCTTAGATATTCCAATATTTTATCTCGCAGTTTTATTATACATAGATAAACCTGTCTTTAAAGGCCAACAAAGGGAACTAGTTTAAGTCGCCTTTATGGGTGGTGGTCTTTATATACAGGTTCAAATAATATGAATAAAGAACAACTGGGATACATTTCTATTGACCCTTATAAACAGATGGCCCTTACATAGAGATGGCCTTTAAGGCAGGTTGGACTGTAATGTGAATATGTGTCTTATAACTTTACATGTGTTCTTATATATGTTATATACAGCGGTAGTTGTGTTTATGTTACAAAAACCTCTTGTCAGGGTATTTTGTCTTGTTAGAGTTGATGCAAATTCCTGGAACAACCTCTTTTATACAGATAAACAACATCAACATCAGGATATAGGATTCCATACTAATGTTACTTATCACATGATGACCTCATTCATGAGGATAAATTTTGAACATTTTCCAACTGTAAAGACTGCATGACCATGTAAATGATACAAAACAATGTTATATAAGATCCTAACACAGGTTTATCAACATTTATTGAATTCTGTATTACTGGAAAAATGTTCTAACCAGCTCTGATATACATGTGTATTAGAAATAGTCTGACAATTCTAAGTAAAACAATTGTATGTCGTATTACTGGAAACATGTTCTAACCAGGTCTGACAGTTGAGAAATAGTGTGACAATTCTAAGTAAAACAATTGTATGTTGTATTACTGGAAACATGTTCTAACCAGGTCTGACAGTTGAGAAATAGTGTGACAATTCTAAGTAAAACAATTGTATGTTGTATTACTGGAAACATGTTCTAACCAGCTCTGATAGTTGAGAAATAATCTGACAATTCTAAGTAAAACAATTGTATGTTGTATTACTGGAAACATGTTCTAACCAGCTCTGATAGTTGAGAAATAATCTGACAATTCTAAGTAAAACAATTGTATGTTGTATTACTGGAAACATGTTCTAACCAGGTCTGACAGTTGAGAAATAGTCTGACAATTCTAAGTAAAACAATTGTATGTTGTATTACTGGAAACATGTTCTAACCAGCTCTGATAGTTGAGAAATAGTCTGACAATTCTAAGTAAAACAATTAATTCAGAGTTAAATGCTTGTTGTTGGAAGGGTAATATAAAATAACATTTAAACTTGTAACAAAAACATCTCAGATGTTGTCGCTGTTAAACTTAGACATGATTGTAATCTTGTTTAAACTTCAGTGTATTAGATAAGTGATTTATATTATCATTTACTGTTGTTCATTGTGATTTAAGTCGTTTTCTCAAGATTCCAGGGTTTTCCTAGCAATGTTATGCAGTTCTCAATCTAGAAGCTTTCTTGCACCATTGGCCTCAAAAAAGAAATATAGGCCCCCAAAAATGCTGACTGTAGGCCAACACTGGTCCATCTTAAATGTTGAGAAAATATTGTTTTACTCTTGGTATGTGGAAAACTTTGAAATTTAGCTTGCCATATGTCTGGTTTTCTGTGGGTTATTCCATTTCATGAAAGTGCTCTAGTCTATGTAGGGGCCATTTGTGGTCAAGAATTGTATAACATAAGCCAGGGCTCAAAGTGACTTTTTGAATCTAGGAGCCAGCCTGGCTCCTTATATAAAAAAATTAGGCGCCAATTGAAATTTTTAGGCGCCAATTGAGACATTAAGGCACCAGCAAAAAAATTAATGTGACTGTCATATAGTAACCACGAAAACAGGGCTTTCCATGATTCTTGGAACTTACGCTGAGTCAGAGACTTCTGTTTCTTCTCCTCCGGCTCGTCAACGCTGTGATCGATTGCCTGCTTTTTGGGAGCAGCGCCTCTTGGCTTGAAAAAACTATCAATAGACTGCCGCTTCCCAGCCATGCTTATTGTTCTATTCGGAACACTTTTGACGTTTTGTGTATATATATATACGAAAGAATCCCTGTGAAATTCACGAGGTAGTCCGAGGAGTACCGGAAACACTTTGACAATATGTAAAACACAAATAGAAAAACGGAAATGGACATGATCGAGAATTTTGAACTCCCGAAAAAGCGGTCGCCAACTTGGCGACTTATGAGTAAAAATTGGTCGCCAATGGAAAAAATTGGTCGCCATGGCGCCTAATTTAGTCGCAACTTTGAGCCCTGTAAGCTAACAGACCCCAAAGCCTCTCATCACCTAGGTACCAATCTCATTTGGCCCCCCCTCTCTCTCTCTCTCTCTCTCTCTCATAACTCTTTATTAGTTGTGTTGTTGGATTAACCTGATTTAAGACATTGTGGATGTACTTTTATATTCTGTTCATTTAGTTTTTCCATCAATCTCGGGAGTGGAAGTTTTAATCAAAGATAAAGATCATTATATACCTTACTGGATTATATATAAGAATTACAAATTAACAATGACCATATATACACCTTACTGGATTATATGTAAGAATTACAAATTAACAACGACCATATATACACCTTACTGGATTATATGTAAGAATTACAAATTAACAACGACCATATATAGATAAAAGAGATCTGATGTCGCGGTATTTAGTGTTACAAAATCGGACTGAGATAATGTGGGGGTTTTAATCATGTGTTTGAGAAATTTGAAGTAATTAGAGGTATCTATTAGACCTTATTATTACTAACTCGACAAGATGTAAACTATATGTTGGTAGTTATTATACTGTTTTTAGGAATTTTTATTTTGACGAAAATCTAATTATGAAATTTTTATTTTTTGTAATTTTATTTTAACTTTTCTTTTTACATAACAACACCTTAATAAAAATAATGGACAAATAAAAATGGAAGAAAAAGACATTTTTGATTTGATTTAATGATTTTATTAGGTTTTATGCTGGGTAAAGAGTACATAAAGTGTATGTAATGCTTTCACAGAGAGAGAGGTCTCAAAGAGAGAGAGAGAGAGAGAGTGTGTGTGTGTGTGTGTGTGAATTTCAGTATCCATTCTTCAAGTGAGCTATAGGTGTGAGAAAAACTGGTGTTGGTCACATGCCTTGATACAGCTCTCCTGTGCACAATACCCGTATACAGTAAAACTGGTACCTGTTTCACAATTTTAAATAAAATGTCTTTTTTAAAACCCAAAACGGCATGTTATATAAGTAATCATGATGAAATTATACTGCTGACATAACTAGCGTCTAAAATATCCCAAAGGGAGTCATGTGTTTTATAGTTTTATGGCAAAAAAAATTTCTTGTCGGGAAAAAACTATTTACATGTAACAGCTTCTCACTTTTCACTGACAGCTGATTTGTGAAATAGAAAGAACACAGTTTTACTTATGAGATTAAGAGGTTTTAAGTAACAGAAAAAAATCTGAAAAATGTGGTTAGCAGACTTTTACAGAATATGAATCATGATAATCTTTATCATGATATTTTTTTATACTGGTTGAGCTCTTGTCAGTCATGATGAAGTCTTTAAGGTGGCACTAAGTATTCTATATTGGATATATTGGAGAAAATTAAACTCCATATACAGATTTATAAATGATTTTCTTTCTCTTAATAATCCAAAATGTGGAGATTTATACCGGTAAATAAAAAAGGGAGCTTGAAATATAATATATGGCTATTTCTTCAAGTTCTGCTTATGTTCAAATCCCACTCCTGGGATTGTTTGTCAGTGTTGGTAAATTTTTCTGGGCTCTCTCGTTTCCTCTACCATCTCAAAACTGACCACATTAATTTAAGTGAAAACAATGATTTTAACAAATGCCCAGTTGTCTAAAGTACCAGCTTATAAATCACTTACTACCTTAATGCTGGCTGATTTTACTAAAGGCCCTGATAGTCAGTTGTCTAAAGTACCAGCTTATAAATCACTTACTACCTTCAATGCTGGCTCTGATTTAACTAAAGGCCCTGATAGTCAGTTGTCTAAAGTGCCAGCTTATAAATCACTTACTACCTTCAATGCTGGCTCTGATTTTACTAAAGGCCCTGATAGTCAGTTGTCTAAAGTGCCAGCTTATAAATCACTTACTACCTTCAATGCTGGCTCTGATTTAACTAAAGGCCCTGATAGTCAGTTGTCTAAAGTGCCAGCTTATAAATCACTTACTACCTTCAATGCTGGCTCTGATTTTAGTAAAGGCCCTGATAGTCAGTTGTCTAAAGTGCCAGCTTATAAATCACTTACTACCTTCAATGCTGGCTCTGATTTTACTAAAGGCCCTGATAGTCAGTTGTCTAAAGTACCAGCTTATAAATCACTTACTACCTTCAATGCTGGCTCTGATTTTAGTAAAGGCCCTGATAGTCAGTTGTCTAAAGTACCAGCTTATAAATCACTTATTACCCTCAATGCTGGCTCTGATTTTAGTAAAGGCCCTGATAGTCAGTTGTCTAAAGTGCCAGCTTATAAATCAATTACTACCTTCAATGCTGGCTCTGATTTTAGTAAAGGCCTTGATAGTCAGTTGTCTTAAGTGCCAGCTTATAAATCACTTACTACCTTCAATGCTGGCTCTGATTTAGTAAAGGCCTGATAGTCAGTTTTCTAAAGTGCTAGCTTATAAATCACTTATTACCTTCAATGCTGGCTCTGATTTTACTAAAGGCCCTGATAGTCAGTTGTCTAAAGTACCAGCTTATAAATCACTTACTACCTTCAATGCTGGCTCTGATTTTACTAAAGGCCCTGATAGTCAGTTGTCTAAAGTACCAGCTTATAAATCACTTACTACCTTCAATGTTGGAATCAGACTCTGGCAGATCCTAGTGTGAGAAAGTTTGTAAGTTCACTTACTGACGATCAGTAGATTTGTTAGGCCACTCCTGTTTTCTCCACTTACCTAGAACTGACCACATTTATATAAGTTAAAGATTCTTGAAAGGGGCATAAAATATTATTAATCCACTTAACTGATCTACCCTAAAAATCAAGAAAGCAATGTCTAATTTTCAGACTTATGTAAAACAAATTTTGACAATTTTCCTTCAAAGTTTTATGGCCTGGATTGAAGCCAAACTGATATGTAAGTCAAGCCAAGCTGTAAAATAAAAATGTACACAGTTTTGGCTATGTTTTTCTCAGTTCTTTTGGCGCTGGGCCCATCCTCATCCAAGATACAAGAAAAGCTGTTTAACAAGTCATAAAAGGTGATAATTATTGTTGTTCCTCTAAACGACTAACACATTAATAACCAATTAGTATAACACAACTCGTAATCCTATTTATTGTAATTCCATTTATAGTATGATATTATTTTTATTTTTCTCATCTTCTATACATAATAAGACCCTCCATCGCTCTAGAAAAGATGGCTTAATTGTTATGGTTTTGTCGTTGACGTAATTTAAAATGTTTAGTCTTCACTTATCTATCCAATTATGTCACTGCTTTGTCTCAAAGTTTGGCTATTGTCAGTCAGTAATTTGGCATGGAATTTGTCTGTTCTTTCAAGGCCAACATCGTCAGACAGACAAGGCTAGGAGCAACCATAACTCAATGTATCTCTGATCAAGAAATAATAATTTATTTTCTAACAATAATATGATCAAGATTGAGAGTACATTAAGACCACTGTGTAGATGTGTTATTACAGAGAGAGAGAGAGAGAGGAAGGGGGGGGGGGGCTTTATTACCGCTCTTTGGGATAGACAAAGTATGCTGCATTCTCTTATTTTGTGAAAGTACAAAAAATAATATTAACTTGCAGTCAGATGGTCTTTATAGAGGACGTTGCTACAGCAGGTTTTACTGTATAGACAGCTGGTCTTTATATAGAGGTGAACATTAAACTAAGTTTTATTGTATAGACAGGTTATTAGAGGTCATCACTATAGCAGGTTTTACTGTATAGACAGGTTATTAGAGGTCATCACTATAGCAGGTTTTACTGTATAGACAGGTTATTAGAGGTCATCACTATAGCAGGTTTTACTGTATAGACAGGTTATTAGAGGTCATCACTATAGCAGGTTTTACTGTATAGACAGGTTATTAGAGGTCATCACTATAGCAGGTTTTACTGTATAGACAGGTTATTAGAGGTCATCACTATAGCAGGTTTTACTGTATAGACAGCTGGTCTTTATATAGAGGTCATTGCTACAGCAGGTTTTACTGTATAGACAGCTGGTCTTTATATAGAGGTCATCACTATAGCAGGTTTTACTGTATAGACAGCTGGTCTTTATATAGAGGTCATCACTATAGCAGGTTTTACTGTATAGACAGGTTATTAGAGGTCATCACTATAGCAGGTTTTACTGTATAGACAGGTTATTAGAGGTCATCACTATAGCAGGTTTTACTGTATAGACAGCTGGTCTTTATATAGAGGTCATTGCTACAGCAGGTTTTACTGTATAGACAGCTAGTCTTTATATAGAGGTCATTGCTACAGCAGGTTTTACTGTATAGACAGGTTGTATACTGTAAACTTATTTAATGTTGCCTGTATTTATTTTCAAGGTAAATAAAATACATATTAAAATTTCGTCTTTTTAAAAAATACATTATATCACAATAGTTATAATATAATTTTCGCTGGGTTTTAATATTCCGTAATTTTCAGGTTTTACTAAACCTGCGTTTTTAGTACAGATGTCTTTATAGTCAGTTACCAGCCTTCCTGTATCAGGTGATGTGTAAGTAATGAAGAATCTGTAGGACTTCAATATTGTGTTGCTTAATTTGACCAATGCCAAGTTAAGTATTCATGGAATAAAAAATTACATTTGACCAGTACTAATGAGATCGGGAGAGAACATAACAATGTATATATATCAGTTATACAGGGGTGATATGATTATATATCAGTTATACAGGGGTGATATGATTATATATCAGTTATACAGGGGTGATATGATTATATATCAGTTATACAGGGGTGATATGATTATATCAGTTATACAGGGGTGATATGATTATATATCAGTTATACAGGGGTGATATGATTATATATCAGTTATACAGGGGTGATATGATTATATATCAGTTATACAGGGGTGATATGATTATATATCAGTTATACAGGGGTGATATGATTATATATCAGTTATACGGGGGTGATATGATTATATATCAGTTATACAGGGGTGATATGATTATATCAGTTATAGAGGGGTGATATGATTATATATCAGTTATACAGGGGTGATATGATTATATATCAGTTATACAGGGGTGATATGATTATATATCGGTTATACAGGGGTGATATATATATATATCAGTTATACAGGGGTGATATGATTATATATCAGTTATACAGGGGTGATATGATTATATATCAGTTATACAGGGGTGATATATATATATCAGTTATACAGGGGTGATATATATATATATCAGTTATACAGGGGTGATATGATTATATATCAGTTATACAGGGGTGATATGATTATATATCAGTTATACAGGGGTGATATGATTATATATCAGTTATACAGGGGTGATATGATTATATATCAGTTATACAGGGGTGATATGATTATATATCAGTTATACAGGGTTGATATGATTATATATCAGTTATACAGGGGTGATATGATTATATATCAGTTATACAGGGGTGATATGATTATATATCAGTTATACAGGGGTGATATGATTATATATCAGTTATACAGGGGTGATATGATTATATATCAGTTATACAGGGGTGATATGATTATATATCAGTTATACAGGGGTGATATGATTATATATCAGTTATACAGGGGTGATATGATTATATATCAGTTATACAGGGGTGATATGATTATATATCAGTTATACAGGGGTGATATGATTTTTGAATATAATGTCTTCTCATTACTGATAAGTAGTTTTAAAGAACATTCTAGTTTATCGATCAAGTGTTTCTCACTCCAAGGGGCCTAAATGACCGAGTGGTATCTTAAAACCACTCGGTCATTTAGGCCCCTTGGATGTCCATTTCCATATGTAAATAAGATGTCCATTTACAAATTGTAGAAAATTGGTCTGGCCTCCACTCACGGAGGAGCTAGTGTCACAAAAGTTGGTCAGTTTCCTTGCCCTAATCAGTGATATTCTCTGCACATTGAGTATACAGATACAAACGATCCCATAAAAACATGGTAAACAAACAATTTCCCTATCCACAACATTGTGTTATATTTTAAGAATGGTAGAGGAAACTGGAGTGCCTGGAAAAAACCAACAGCTTTTGGCAAAGAAACTGTCATACTTTGTCAGTCTTGGATCTGCTATGAGATGCCATCTGTAAAATTTTTAGAGCACTTGGCACCTGAGGCACCTTCAAAATGTAATGAATTTAACAACTGAAAAATCCATTTAAGAAAGAATTTTCTTACAAGTTTGAATTAAGGTGGACATGATCAGATAATAGGTAATTATAATACACTGCACACAAGTAGTAAAGTAGTAAGACCCAAAGGGAGGTAATTACAAATTAATTTTATGGGATACACTTTGGCTATGTAATACTATTAGCAACATGTGCAATATACTGCCCCCTTGTGTTTCGATAAGAACAGTCAAAGGGCAGTAATTTTTGTACTTTTCCTAATTATGTGTGATACTATTTCCTGTGGCAATGTGATATTATCAACAATGCGTGTAATATACTGTTCCCTAGTGGTCAATTGACATGGGCCAAGGGGGATAACTTTTATATATTACAGCATGTATGATACAGTTTCCAGTGGTTATGTGACACTTTCAGCAACATGTCCTAATGCACTGCCCCCTAGTGGTTACTTAATGAAGTTTGCCAGGGGCTGTATCAATCATCAAATAATCTAACATGATATAGGGACGTATCCAAATAACCCAGCCCTAGTGTGGGATTTATATGTACCAAGGGAGGTAATTTGTTTCCAGTTCATCGATTAATGATATTAGATAATACAGTTATTTGTCCAAAATACTGCCCCCTAGTGGTACATAAATATATGCCAAGGGGAAGTAATTATATTAAGTATAAAGGTTTATTGTAATTAACTTTAATTTGAGTACTGATGTATACTTCTGATACAAGCTAAATTATACTTCAGAACAGAGTTATCAGGTACAGTTGTACTGTGAAAATATTTGTTTACTCATTTATCTCAACATGATAAATTAACACTGCAATAACTCAATATGTAAAGTGATTGTTTCATTTGTGGGAGGTTGTGGGTTCCAACCCAGGCAGGGTCTGTGCAATACTTGAACATATGTAATGATTGTTTTTTAAGCAAACACTCAACATTTAGAAATTAAAGTTGCAGTATCCTTCAGAAGAGACCTGAAAAACTGATGCCCTGTGTCACAGCAGATGTGGCACTTAAAAGAATCCTCCCTGCATATTGCCCTGAGCACACTGCAACATTCAAAATTCTGCCACTTCACCTTTAGCTGGTGACATCTCGATATAAAACTCCAATCAATCAATCAATCAGCAAGATCAATTCCATATTCATACTTCTATTTATTATTTTTTATATTTGTTCTATTTATTAAACCTGCAGCACCAGGTGTGAAGAAACAACTACAGGGCACCTGTTCATGGAACTGAAAGGGGAGTAACTCTGATTTAACAATAACTCCACATGTCATACATGTCATATGTGACATATGTTTTCACTGCTGTGAAAGTATGTTTTATCAGTAAATATTTTACATTAAAACATTATTATTATAGAATAAAATGATTTACACTTATTTTTAATTGATCCTTTAAAGGTAAAAAGTATAAATAATGACCATGACCCTTAACCTCGCAGGTCAAAGGTTTAAGGTCAATAATTTATGTTCTTACTTTGCAGCTAAATTTGGTTAAATATATTTAGGTCCTTTGGATATTTTTTCAGCCCCTTGAAAATAAAAATGGGTTTCATAATTTGGTCCAAGTTCTACTGATGAGAAAATGTATTCCAAAATGGTTTTTTAGTGCTGTAAAATTAACACTAGTATATTGTGTTCAATACCCTGTATATCCTGTATACAAACAGATTGTTGATTGATATTACTAGCTTAAAGATTTTCACAAAGTTGTTGAGATAGATTTTCAAACAAAATATTAATCATCCTAGTTGGAAGTAGAATTTGTAAAACAAACAACCTCTATTAACATACAACAGAGGTAAGATGAAGTAAGAACTGCAGGGTTTCTGCCAAACTCATAATATCCTAGAGAACTAAGTCAGGTGGTAATGTGTTGATAATCAATTGTCCAAACAGTACAGAAGTAATATTGAAACAGTAATCCCTCAATTCATCACCACCATTTTTATACATCAAAGTTTGGCATTATAAAGTGGTTTGGCAATAAAACAAGAAAGGTTTTTAAAAGAAAAATGTGGATGAATTGATTTTGTGACTTCAAAATGATGTGGCAGTAAGTGAGGTTATAACAATGTTTTACTATGGCAGTAAGTAAGGTGACAAAGTTATTGAGGGGCATTATAATGAAGTTTTACTGTGGTGATAATTGAGTTGACAAATTTATTGAAGGGCATTATAATGAAATTTTACTGTGGTGATGTGTGCAGAAAAGTTATCAAGGGTCATTATAAGAAGGTTTTACTATGGTGATAAGTGACATAGCAAAGTTATAGAGAGGCATTAGTATAAGATTTTACCGTGGCCATAACTGAAATGGCAAATATATTCAGGAACATTATTACAAGGTTTAACTGTTGCATTTTATTGGCCTTTAAAGACAGGGTTGCCTTATAAAGAGGTGGCATATAAGGCAGGTTTGACTGTATTTTCTAATTTTCTGAAGCACCTATAATTTGCTTCACTTAGCAGTTGTACATGAGAATAACTGAATCAATATTTGTTGTACCAGGGGATGAGACAGACATTAAAACTCTCCTTAACACTCTGATCTTGACTGTTTCCAGACGGCTAAGCCTGATGCCAGATTTGTATTTATTTTATCACAAGCTGTACCTTTATATGTACATTCAAAGCCATTCTAAATTGAATATGGTAAAAAGTTGAGCATCAAAATGTGGAAGAAGCCTTTAAATGTTTTCAAATTTGATAATCAGATGGGTGGGTGGGTGGGTGGGGGGCATAATTTAAATTGTCTTACAGGTTCAATCTCCTTGAAAAATTTATATAAAATAAAACTTAACTGCTAACATGTCAGCCTTTCACATTAGTCTCAGCAGGCTAACATGTCAGCCTTTCACATTAGTCTCAGCTGACTAACATGTCAGCCTTTCACATTAGTCTCAGCAGGCTAACATGTCAGCCTTTCACATTAGTCTCAGTAGGCTAACATGTCAGCCTTTCACATTAGTCTCAGCAGACTAACATGTCAGCCTTTCACATTAGTCTCGGCAGGCTAACATGTCAGCCTTTCACATTAGTCTCAGTAGGCTAACATGTCAGCCTTTCTCATTAGTCTCAGCAGACTAACATGTCAGCCTTTCACATAAGTCTCAGCAGACTAACATGTCAGCCTTTCACATTAGTCTCGGCAGGCTAACATGTCAGCCTTTCACATTAGTCTCAGCAGGCTAACATGTCAGCCTTTCACATTAGTCTCAGTAGGCTAACATGTCAGCCTTTTACATAAGTCTCAGTAGGCTAACATGTCAGCCTTTCACATTAGTCTCAGCAGACTAACATGTCAGCCTTTCACATTAGTCTCGGCAGGCTAACATGTCAGCCTTTCACATTAGTCTCAGCAGACTAACATGTCAGCCTTTCACATTAGTCTCGGCAGGCTAACATGTCAGCCTTTCACATTAGTCTCAGCAGGCTAACATGTCAGCCTTTCAAATTAGTCTCGGCAGACTAACATGTCAGCCTTTCACATTAGTCTCAGCAGGCTAACATGTCAGCCTTTCACATTAGTCTCAGCAGGCTAACATGTCAGCCTTTCATATTAGTCTCAGTAGCAAGGACATGCATATCGTAAAGCTTTTCTAGTTAAATTTTAAAAAATACATGTTTGTGGACAGTTTCAATATAAACCCTATAAAGGGGAGATAACTCTTGTTTTTGTACCAGAATATGAGTGTTCCCCAATATTTGGGGTCATAGAATGGACTTTGTCAGTGGACATGTGAGACTGTTTAATTGGTAAGTGACATCATTTGGCATTATAGTGTCTAATAACACCTATTGTTTCTATACCCAAAAACACACACATTAATGATGGTCACATGCCATCTAATATTGTCTTGCAGTTCTTATTTCAGTTTAGTTGTAAAAAATGCCTGCATAAATAAATTTTCATTTCAAAAACAACACCTGCATTTCATTCATCAAACCCGTTTTAATGTTAAAACCATGGATTTTCATTTCAAAAACAATACCCCCATTTCATTCATACTACCCATTTTAATTTCAAAACTAGATTTTCTTTTCAGAAGCCATACCCACATTTCATTCACAATATCCATGTTAATTTCAAAATCAAAGATTTTTATTTTCGAAATAATGCCTGCATTTCATTAATAAGACCAATTTATATGAGTAATATGAAATAAAAATCTATGGTTTCAAAATTTGATTAAATTTAAAAACCATGGATTTATTTTCATTTCTGACAGGATGCCAGCATTTCATTCATAATTTAAAATTTTATTCAAAACTTTTAATTACTTGTGTCAGTATCAAAATGCTTAAGATTTAAAAAGTCAAAATTAATTAATTAATTTAATGAAATATTTGGAATTAAAACTTACCACTTTTTGATGAGAGCCAGGAATTACAATTCTATTAAATCTATTTTGTGTCCAGAATAAATATCCACATTTTACTTCAAACATTTCAGCTTGACTCCTGGTAAACGTTTATCTTGTTTCCATGTAAACCGTTTTCTGAGAACATTTTAAGTGTTACTGGATTTTATATTCATCTAAACTGTAATGATAGACTCCCAGTACAATCAGCAATTTGTATTGTAATACTTTTTTTCAAGTCATACAATACCTATTTCAGTCATTAGAGCTCTATAATGTTTAACTTTATCTATCTGGATCTGTAGAATTTGATATCAAGTATAATGAAAAAACCGTGGTAACCAACCAATGAATCTGACTGTTAGCTACCAGAAAACAATAAAAACTATTCACAGAAATATAATGTAATTAAGTACTGGGTAAGTAATACCACTGTTTTCACAGAAAATATCTCGCACTCTGACTTGGTTTAAAATTAGAATAAAGGTTCCAATCACTGAAAATATTTTTTCTGAAAAAAAATATTTTGCGTTTTTAAGATTATAAATCCAAGTTAGGTAGTTCTATAACATGCTTCTGACTCTCCATCTTTATATATGTAATATACAAAGTTCTTTATCAAATAAATTTTGTTGGAACATTTTAATACATGTTTTTCCTTAATAACTTATCCCACCTTATGAAGATAATTAATATAGTAAGACTTTACACAGAGTCCGTCCGGATGTTATAATTCCCTGTCTTTCCTAATTCTCTGTCTGTCCTAATTCTCTGTCGTCCCTAATTCTCTGTCTGTCCGCTGTCCTTATTAATGAGATAAACACATATCCTTTATATCAATAGATTGAATCAATCAAATGAACATATATATATATATATATACAGATGTAATACCGGTATATATATATATATATGTTTATATTGTTTTTTTGTTTTTCTTTTCTCTGTTTTTCTTAAAATTAAAATTTTGAAATTAAATTGCAATATTGATTAATAAATACACATTGTATAATTATATTTCTGTAATATTTTAAAGAAAGAAGAGATTATTGAATCCTCTCATGAAGTTTTTTTTTTAAGAGTATAATACACATTATTGATGATGTTGATTTCAGATACATCGTTATGACAACTGACATGTAATACTACATCACTTCACAGACAATTATGACATCCTATACACTATGTTAATACTTCACATGCTTTAGTTATGTTTTTATTCTCTTTAGTTATGTTTTTATTCTCTTTAGTTATGTTTTTATTTTCTTTAGTTATGTTTTTATTTTCTTGTCTTTAATCATATGATGTGTAATAAAGGTCTACCTTACACATATCACATATTAATCGTTTTGTACTTAATAGCTCAAATTATTGTGCCTATTCATTTGAAAATAAATTATTACCACAATTTACCAGACTTAAAGAAAATCTTAGTTAATCAATGATTGGAAAACTGGAACCAGGTGGTCATTATACAGAGATTTTTTTGGTTAAAATATGAAGCAAATCGACTTTAAAACACTGGTCCTAATGAACAGGTGTTTTTATTGAGAATCTATTTGGTTCAAATTAGAGCAAAAAGACCTTAAAACACTTAATATACAGGTAGTCATTATATAGAGGTTCTTTCTGTAATGTGAAGCAAAGGGCCTTAAAACTCTGGTCTTAATAGACAGGTGGTCATGATATAGAGGTTCTTTCTGTTGTAATGTGAAGCAAAGGGACCATAAAAATCTGGTCTTAATAGACAGGTGGTCATTATAAAGAGATTCTTTCTGTTGTAATGTGAAGCAAAGGACCTTAAAACTGGTCTTAATGGACAGTTAATGTAAGTTATTTTACAGCAGGAGGTTTAATACATAGGAACATTTACCAAAACTTATTTCAACTTTTTGCACTTCTATATCAAGATTATATAGTTTATACCAACAATTTTGTCAACATTTTTGTACTTTAATATCAAGGTTATATGATTTTTATCAACATAATGATTTGTTACTGTGCAAAGTCATAAAAATACTAACTTAAGATGACAAATTGCTGGAGCAAATTATCTAGGAAATTGAATGTAGGACTTCTGTCATGGATTTGTATTAGTATATTGTCTAGTTAACACCGTAATTTACTGTCTCATCAATAGGGTGATATTCATCCTTTGTGTCGCTATAAATCATTGTCATTAGCGACCATAGCATCAACTCTACACAGCCTACAGCTCTACCAGGTCATCTCAAGTTCTTTCCTAAACTGATAAAAAACACGACATTAGCACATAAAAGTCTTGTTTTTATTATTTTAGTTCCATTTGGTTAGAATTAAGATTCTAGAATTACTTTGATTCTGATCCCAAAGTCTACAGAAAAAACACCATTGTGATTGTGTCGTATTGATTTCACATATTTTTAGTAAAAAAAAATTTGGCATATAATGTCACAGCATTGGTGTCTGTCAAGTGTTCACGCTCAAGCTTAGTCTGCAGACTTATGATTCAAGGCTTCTTGGCTATTTTGATGAGAATTTTTGAGAATTATAAATTGATAGTGTGCATCACTCTATGCTTTGGTTGGGTCACTCCCTCCAATTGACGAATCGCTGACCACGCCCACAATATCCGACAAATGTTTGGCATGCTTGAATTACACGCAAAAAGAATGAAAACTCTGCCTGAATTGCGCTGTTTAATGATGTCACTGACACTAGTACGTCATTAGTTGTCGTGACGCTGCTTTGGTACCATGATAGCGACCTTTGTCTGAACATTGTGGGCGTGGCCGGCGATACGTCGATTATGCTATAACCACACCACTGGATATTTACTCTAGTACATGTCTAATGTCTCTAGTCAGGCTGTGTAGTATACCCTTTTACAAAACATTTTGGGTATTTTTACATGACTCAAACAAACCCAGCTGCCAGTTTAATGTCTCCAGGGACTGCATTTCAGCAATTTTTTCACTGTCATTCATTACCACATGATATTGTTATTTCATTTCTCCAATCACTAAACATAATATTAACTGTACCTGAACAGGCATGTATTAAGATTTGGAATGAGTTTTAGGTAAATTCTGCTTATAAGACTAAGATTATTATCATCATCTGTCTAATACTGTAATTAATGTTAAACCTGTAACTTAAGATTGTTGTTTATAACTATGATGCAACAGTTGACATTTATTGTTATTGTTAATTTTAATTTTTAGCTTTTCTGTGGTAAATTTTAGTGATGCTGGTATTAGAAAAGACTGCCATTTGTACCCTACACTAAAATGATAGTTTCTACTGAAAAAGCTTAAAATTGAACATTTTTCAATTAAACATGCTATTTTGAACATTTCTGTAAAAAAAACATTGTAAAAAATGTTAAATAGAATTCAATGGATGGGTGGTACAAAAAGAAGTCTTATCACTATTTAGTGTTTTATTAGTTATAAAGTATTTTTTTAACAAAAAGTTAAAATTTTTATCTTGATTTTCAAAATCCGACTTTCAATTCCACTTTGTTAGCACATGGCCGCATATTATAATCTGACCAACAAAACACGAAAGGGGTTTTCAACAAGTAAATTGTGAAATTGAAAAAAAAATAATGAGAAAAATTCAGTTTTCATGCAGAAATGAAATGCACTTTTAGCCGAAAAGTTAATTCAAAATGTAAAAATGAAATCGCAGACAAAAACATGTTGACGAATGCAGCAACAATCATAGCAACGATGAAGTGAACATAAAATTAGAAAATTTGAAAAACAAGTTAAGAGCAAAAGGGCGTTGTAAAGAATTGGAAAATACTTCAGTAATAATTAAAATTCTTTAAGAAAATTTTATTACATGTTGTGAAAAGGATGCATTTTACAGTGTAGATTTTGTCATAATGGGGACTTATCTTACGTACTTATTGATAAGCTCATGTTTCTGTTTAATGGCCTTTTATTAAACATGGCATTTGTACTTTCTTTGCTATTATAAATCATTATTTTTTAAGCTATTTCAGATATTACTAGACATAGCAGTTCAATTTTCTATTTTTATGTTTCGAATGTAAAGAAAATTATGAAAATAGAATATCAATGACAACATGGACAATGGGACACAGAAGAAGCCGAGATCTATAAAGGTCTAAGAAATGATTTATTTCCACCTAGAACCAATCCCAAAAAAATATGGCTGCCAAATCCAAGATGGCCACCAGAAAACATTGTCAAACAAATGATATTATATTCCGTCTAGAACCACACCCAAAAAACTTTGATATGGCTGCCAAATCCGGGATGGCCACCAAAGATTCCATTGTCAAACAAATGCTATCATAGTCCAGCATTGAACCACTCCCAAAAAAATTTAATATGGCTGCCAAATCTGGGATGGCCACCAGAGAACATTGTCAAACAAAATCCTATCATATTCCGCCTAGAACCATTCCCAAAAAAATTTAAAATGGCTGCCAAATCGAAGATGGCCACCAGAGAACATTGACATAAAAATGTTATCATAGTGCAACATAGAACCACTCCAAAAAATTCAATATGGCTGCAAAATCCAAGATGGCAACCAGAAAACATTGTCAAACAAATGTTAACTTAGTCCAGCATGGAACCACTCCCAAAAATACTCCAAGATGGCAACCTGAGAACATTGTCAAAGAAATCCTATCATATTCCATCTAGAACCACTCCCCAAAGAACAATATGGCTGCCAAATCCAAGATGGCCACCAAAGAACATTGTCAAACAAATGTTATCTTCATCCAACATGGAACCACTACCAAAGTTCTAAGTTGGCTGCCGAATCCAAGATGCTTCAGAAAATATTGTCAATTAAATGTTAACATAGCATAGTCCAGCATAGAACCATGACAAAAAATCCAAAATGGCTGCCAAATCCAAGATGCCCCAGAGAACAGAATGTCCAACAAATGTTATAGTCCAGCATGGAACCACTCCCAATAAACACAATATGACTGCCAAATCCATGATGTCCCAGACAATGTGTCAAGCAAATGGAACCACTAACAAAAAAAAAAAAACAATATGTATACCAAATCCAAGATGGCCACCTGAGAACACTGTTGTTTATATAGTTCAAAATTGGCAGAAGTACCCCAAACAATAGAAACTGAGAGTATTTGTTTTGAAAAAAAGAGTTACAGTATGAAAGAAACTGTCATGTTGATAAAAATTGTGATTTTTCATCAGTTGGGTGTTTGATGGACTATTGCTCCTGGAATGTTACTACATACCGGTGTTTGATGTGTTAAGTCCTCTAGACATCAAGTATAACACCACTTACCAAGAGCATGCTACAATCATGACCATGTTGTCAATGGCGCCAAACTGGAACTCTTCAACTTCCGGAGGTAGTAAAAGCAACTGGAGATTGTAATAGCAAAAACGGATATGGTTCAGGACCTGATTGCCTATCAGTCAATGATGAAACTTAACAAAACTCCCTTCTTTAAAGGAATAAACAGTTAAATCAAAACATATTTACAGTCTATTTACACAGTTGTACAAAGTTAGTTATCCAAACACTTGTCCCACCAAACACCATCTTGTAGTGCTTTCAGCATAATAATACAAGAGGCTCCATTCTTGGTCAAACAGTCTGCTAGCTGATGTTTTGTATCAATCCATTTCACTGCCTTTATTTGTTCTTGTTCAATAAGTTCTCTGATGCTGCTAACTTCTATTCGAAGACGTTTTTCTGTAACTTGTTTTGTTGATTTGATGGCATCTGATAAGGAATGACAATCAGTTATACAGATGATTGGTAGTTCTGTTGGTTTAGCTTTACCCGTCATTAGCTCTGTATATAACGATGCAACAAATATCCCATTATCAACAGCGTCTGCCATCGCTAAAGTTTCTCCAGCTAAAGTACTTCTCACTACTCTTCTTATCCTCTTGGACTGCCATGTTATTGGAGAGAAAAGTCCCGTATCACCAAACAATGCAATAAAATGACCACCTTGAGTACCTCCATCAGGCAAATTACCAAGTGAAGAGTCACTGAATATGACTAGTTTCACATCTTTGTCATGTCCTAGATTTTGAAACTTCAGTGTTACTGATTCAGACTTGATATTTTTGATGATCTTGTTTGCATATTGAAGAGTCTTAACTTTTGCTTCATTTAATGATGAGGCAAGACTTGAGGCATCAAACACTACATCCGGCCGACTCTGTCTAGCAACCCATAGTATCTGACCTATTTTTGCTTGTAGATTGTCTCTCTCTACCTTTGTAACGGGTGCTTCCTTATCTAATAAGCGGCTTTTTTCAACAGGAATAAACTGAATATTATTTTGGTACATCTTTTGTCTTAGTAGAATATTATCATCAGATTTTAAAAGTTCTATCCCAACATACTGAAATGATCTATTTTCTCCTCCATCTTCTTTTCCAACGCAAAAAGTGGATCTTATCTTATTAACCACTTTGTTTTCAAATTCAGCAGATCCTCCCCATAGAAAATCGTCGACATGACAGGCCAAAACCCCTTCTACTCCATCTTGATCATTTTTCCAGAAAAATACTGCAGGGTCCATCTGTGAAACATGAACACCACACTGTTCTAAGACTTCTTTTACTTTATTGTACCAGCTAAGTGATGCGTCAGACAGTCCATATACACATTTGAGAAGTTTCCATACTACTCCTTTACAATTTGCCTCTATGGGTGGTTTGATGTATATGTCACGTTTTATTTCCGAGCCTTGAAGAAATGCTGTTTTAATATCCATCGTGTGTACATTCCATTTTTTCTGGGCTATAACAGCCAGTATAACTCTAAGAGAATCTGATCCACATGTAGGGGAATCTTTTGGTATATCATCTTTGTTTATCTCCTCAAAACCTCTTGCTACAAGTCTAGCTTTGGGTATGATACCCTCAGATGTATCCTTTAGGGTACAAACCCATCGTGTAGAAACACATTTTTGACCTGTATCTTCCATTTCCAAATACACATCATTGTTTTTCCAGGATTCCAGCTCTTTGAATTTAGCTTCATTGAATGCAGAGATGTCATTTATAACCATAACATTTTCTTCAGTAATGTTCCTCTCTGTGTCATCAACTGATATTTCCAAGTCTTGGACCTTACTTAAATCTACAGAAATTTCCACATCTTTGAGCAAGTCTGGTGCTATGTACTGTAGATTATACCAGTTTTTATTCTTACCCGTGGCTTTCCCTGCACGTCCTGTCACATTTGCTACACAATCTGCACCTGTCTGAAGGTCTTTATACTTTATTACGTGCCCTACTTTCACATTTAATTTCTTCTCCAATTGCTCGACTCCATCCTCAATTAATTGCTCGACTCCATCATCAATTTCAATCTGGTTGTCGCTTTCATTCTCTCCATTTCCATCATTCCCACCTTTAGATGTATCATTCAGTACTGCAACTGCTGTGTCTTCCTTTTCTTTCTTATTTATTTCTTCTCCTTCCAACAGTGGTGTTACTTTTGTTAATCTACATTGATGAACACGAATACATATGCCCCCATGCCGAACAAAGACTACTGCTCCATCTTGTCCAATGACAACACCAGGACCTTTCCATTCTTTGCAATCTGGCCGTTTGTAATAAACTTTATCTCCATTCTGATACTGATAACCACTTTGCCGTGTTTGTCTTCTCAAAGCTCTACGTATTCTTTCAGAACATTCACTCTTTGTAAATGCAGTCCTGGCAGAATGCAATGCTTCAATATGTTTTCCTACTAGAGCACTGGTAGTTGTTCCCTCTAATGCTGGAGGTTTGTCTGTCAAAACATTTGGAAGATTCGGATTACGTCCAAATACCAACTGGTATGGGCTATATCCATGTACATTGTTTAAGGCATTTTTTGCCATAAGTGCCCAACTGAGTGCTGTATCCCAGTCACAGTTATTGTCTGATTTTACTTTAAGTAAGATTTCAGTCAATGTTTGATTATGTCTCTCTAGCAAACCATTACTCCATGGACTATAGGCTGCTGTGGTTTTCACTTCAATGTTGAAATTTTCTGCCATGTCACGCACTTCAGAATTATTAAATTCACCCCCATTATCACTGTATAGACATTTTGGTGCTCCGTACACTGCAATCCAATACTCCAAAAATTTTTTAACGAATTCTGATGGCCTTTTAGATCTCATGATACTCCCTGCACTAAAACGGGTGAACTCATCGATGATGTGTAAGTACCATACATTATGTTCCAGTTCATGTAAATCTACAGCTACTGTCTCATTGAAGTCTGTGGCCAAAGGAAGTCCTACAACTGGTCTAGGAACAGCCTTTTTGTTAGTGACACAAATCTCACAGTTTTGAATAACTAAGTCCAGCAAATTAAGAGTCTCAATATCTGTTGTTCCAGCACTCTTTAATAACAGAGATAGACGGTTGTAGTTTGCATGTCCAAACTGTTTATGGAGTTTAGTTAGAGTTTTTCTCTTTTGATCTGGACTCATGTTTTCAGTAATCTGCAGCACTTCTTCTTGGTCTTCATATGTTGATTCTGTAAGTGTGTTCTTATCTAAAATATTCACACAATAATGTCCACTAGATGTAAAATCCAAATCAACTGGTTGATTAAACATATGGGCTTTGTCATTTTTAATATCCAGAATTGTTTCTGCTTTCTTAAGTGACGACTTACTTAATAAAAGTGGTATGTCGGCTTTCACAATTTCTGTGTCTATCTTGCAGTGTGTGTTTCCGATGACAGCTGGTATTGTAGCTCTTTTGAAGGAATGTACTACTTTTCCATCTCCAAATTTAAATGCACGATTACTCTCACATGTGGGCACATTCTTCTTACTTGTTTGCTCCATAAATTGCTTGAACCATTTTTCACCACATACAGTCCGAGTACAAGCTGTGTCTATAATTGCTGACCCGTAGGATTCCAGTACAAAAATTTCATTTGCAGAGGGTTGCTCTTTTGTGAAAAGTGTCAAATTACAATTTTCCACAGTTTCTACACTATTTACAGAAGCCTTTTTCTCAGGACAATCTTTTGCCCAGTGATATAAACTATGACAAATTGCACATTTTGTTCTTTTCCCAAATTTGTTAAGGGGATTAGTGCCTGGCTGTTTACTTCCACTTTTCTTTTGCTGAGTGTAGAATACCGGTTCTTGTTTCACAGAAATGCTACCTGTATTACTTGCACAAGCTGTTTCCCCAAATATACGCTGTAAGGCGGACTTCATTGCTGTATATTTCAAGTTACTAGATGCAGTTAAAGCGAGTTGTTTTTCTTGTGGTGACAGTACTGCATTGTCTAAAAGTTTGAATGCTAAAACGGCCTCAGGGAGAGTCATTTCATATTTTTTTGACTTGTTGTATCTTTTGTCAAACTCAAGAATATAATCAGACATGGACATATTATCTGCTCTACGGAAAGTATCAAAATCCTTATATGCCTCATATGCCCTATCCTTATCATCACGGAGAAACACTTGATCTAACTGTGCAAATAATTTGGTCATGCCATCTTCTGATCCTAGATCAGCAGCTGGTATTTCCATTGCCGATTCTCTGGCATTTCCTGATAGTGAAAGGGAAACTGCAAGAGCTTGTTTTTCTTTTTTTAACTCTGTGACCAACTGCCACACTTGAACTTCGTTTTTCCATGTTTCATAACTCATTGACCTCTGATCAAATGCTGGCGGGTTCTTGAAGTTGTTAGCCATTTTTCATACGCTCTGCTACCAATGTTAAGTCCTCTAGACATCAAGTATAACACCACTTACCAAGAGCATGCTACAATCATGACCATGTTGTCAATGGCGCCAAACTGGAACTCTTCAACTTCCGGAGGTAGTAAAAGCAACTGGAGATTGTAATAGCAAAAACGGATATGGTTCAGGACCTGATTGCCTATCAGTCAATGATGAAACTTAACATGATGGACTATTGCTCCTGGAGTGTTACTACCTACTGTAGTCCTCTGTGTACTGTATGTGTGTTTGTAATGATAGGTGTATGATAGAGTACATGAATTCTGAACCTGACAGTATCAATTTTATCGACATTTGACAAATTATCTTCAGAAAGTGGGTGCTTTTTAATTGACCCTGTTGATGAAATGTCAGAGAGAATTAAGTAGGAGTTAACCTTGTACAGATGTCAGAATGGTTTTATTTTACTTTTAAAGATTTCTGTAAATGTATTTTAAAAGTCTCTGTTACCATCACAATATATTAATCAAGTTCTGATTTAATTACTGTTAAACTGAGAAGTAAAATGGCTCACTTCTGTATAATATATTACAGTATTGAAGCTACTCCAAAAATACTCTTAAAATAAAATACCATTACATCAATACTGAGTTTCTTTACTTAAAACAGATATTTATTAGAATTTCTTGACAGACACATCAGTTATTGCTGTGACTTTTAAACATTTAAAATATTGTACTCTTAGAATTTCTAAAAACAGATGTATCAAACCCATATGGATCAATTAGCCATTAATTCAACATAATGTACAATGTGTAAATTGATAAGTCCGAATTATTTAATTTTTTGCTTTTTAAGTTTAGATCAAATTTTTTAGAAATCTTACTTTGTTGATTAAAATATTATTTAATAAATCTATTAACTATTAATAAAATAGTGTTTATTTTGGCGAAAAATAAAGTTTCACAAGACTGGTCTTCAAATTATTAGGCCACTTTTAGGATAAACCCTGGTCCTCAAACTAGAAGGCCATTTTTAGGATAAACCCCCAGACAAGTATTTCTTGACAATAAGACTGGTCTTCAAACTAGGAGGCCACTTTTAGGATAAACCCTGGTCCTCAAACTAGAAGGCCATTTTTAGGATAAACCCCCAGACAAGTATTTCTTGACAATAAGACTGGTCCTCAAACTAGGAGGCCATTTTTAGGATAAACCCCCTGACAAGTATTTCTTGACAATAAGACTGGTCCTCAAACTAGGAGGCCACTTTTAGGATAAACCACCTGACAAGTATTTCTTGACAATAAGACTGTTCCTCAAACTAGGAGGCCACTTTTAGGATAAACCCCCAGACAAGTATTTCTTGACAATAAGACTGGTCCTCAAACTAGGAGGCCACTTTTAGGATAAACCCCCTGACAAGTATTTCTTGACAATAAGACTGGTCCTCAAACTAGGAGGCCACTTTTAGGATAAACCACCTGACAAGTATTTCTTGACAATAAGACTGGTCCTTTAACTATGAGACCACTTTCAGGATAAACCCCCGGACATTGACACCTGCTCCGGAAATAGTTATTGTCCATGTGCCATTTATGAAAGAATAAATTTTTCAAATTGGACTATTGGGAAATCTGATATTTATTTTTTCTTGTTTCATTCTCTTGTTATTTTATGTTTTTGCCTACTTTAACTTATCTGAGTATAGTATAACCGTGTTATAATGTCATACAATATAAAGTTTGCCACTGCTGTTATTGCCACAGTACAGTAAAACCTAGTTACAATTTCACTCAATATAAAGTTTGCCACCTCTGTTATTGCCACCACTGTTATTGCCACACTATTTGAAGTCCCATGTCTTCTATGTTTTTCTTTATACTTTATTTTATACCTTGATGTTTTTTAGCCAAACACCTTTATAATGCCAAAATTTTGACTAAACAAATGGTAGTGATATATTGAGTTCTATCTGTACACATACTTTAGCAACTATTGTAACAAGTTATTTTCTGAAAATGCCATAAATTTCTTGTTTTCTTCAGGTATCCTCATTTTTCACACTATTCCATAATTAACTTGGCCTTGTAATGATTATCTGGAGCATAAAACATAAAACACAATTATATCAACCCCCATCACCGCCCCCACTCCCACTCACAGTTGTGTTTTATGTTTTTTCACTTGATTGACTAAGAAAAAATACTGAACTTGTATCTTGTTGTTATGAATATTTGATAAATTAAAGAACATTATCACAAAGTAGGAGTGTTTACAAATTGTTAAAAAAAATGTTAAGGTTGCACGAAGTGATGTTTAAATGTTGTTTACGATGTTTAAATGTCAGAAGTTTTGAAGTGTAGAAATGAGGTAATTCTGTTAAACGCTCGTTTCAAGATTTTCATGCTTCGCAAAGGAAGAGCATATAGATCCTGCTTTGTCTTTTCCCTGCATCTGTGTGTCCTTCCATCATAATTTTGTCCAGAACATAACTCAAAACATTTAAGAGGACTTCATAGGTAGATAGAACTTGAGGAGAGATGTAATGTGCAAGGACCATAACTCTATTTAGCATAATTTAAGAGTTATTGCCCTTTGTTTTTTTCATACATTTTAATGTCTTGCATATTGTCTGAAGCCCAACTCAAAACCTTTAAGAGATAGTCAACATCAAACTTCTTAGGTAGATAGAACTGAATGAGGAGATGCGTAGTGTTCAAGAACCATAACTCTAAATTGAATAATTTAAAAGTTATTGCTATTTGCAAAATTTATTTCAACAAACATACCCAGTATTTGAATTAAAGAGGTAGCCCCCTTTTACAACTAGCCTTTATTAGGGAAGCATCCATATACCCATTTTCTTCTTTCACTTACATTGAATTGAGGATGTTAATTGTGGGATGTTGGAGAAAAGTGGAGTGCTCAAAAAAAACCTCTGACCTTCAACAAGCAATTTATAAACTTTTTTACACTTAGATCTACCAGAGTAGGGTTTTAACTTAAGCTGTGAGAAGTACTTTGATCGGTAAGCACATATTTAAAACCACTCATCCAATCAGAAGCTGAAGTGTTTCTGTAACTGCAGTATAGACTGATCAGTACTTTTTTCGAATTCCCTGGAAAACCGCTACATAAACAATATACATGCTTCATCAGTGTGAGAAGTGCAATGTCTTCCACTTGGCACCATAGAGGTGGCATGGCTTTGAAAAATTCTATTAGATACCTTAAAAACTTTGTCTGAAGTTTGTAAAGGTGCATACTACCTATACTTTTAACGACATTTGTTAAGATAGAGATAGGATTTCATTTACCAATGAATTACTCCTATTATCTCCTGCGGTTCTCAGTATCCATCCTAGAGCTGTTACATTAATACAACTCTCCATCACTTACAAATATACAATTACTCTACTATATAGATATTGTTGGTGTCCATACAAGGACAAAGAATATTAAGACATAATGGAATTTTAATGCTGCATGTATGTACTTTAACCAAAGTAGAATAAAGTCAGTTTTATAGCTGAACAATATGTAGAGTATGGTCATGAGACCTAAGTAATGTGAACTTTATATAAACTAGGAGATCATTATATAGAGGTTGTTTTGGTTGAAATATGAATCAAAGGGAACTTAAACACTGGTCCTAACAGATAGGTGGTCTTTATATAAAGGTTATTTTTTGGTTAAAATATGAAGTAAAGGGTGATTAAAACACTGGTCTTAATGGACAGATAGTCTTTATACAGAGGTTCTGCTATTTTAAAATGGGAAGCAATGGCACCTTAAAACTGGTCTTAATGGACAGTGGTCTTTATATAGAGGTTCTGCTATTTTAAAATGGGAAGCAATGGCACCTTAAAACTGGTCTTAATGGACAGTGGTCTTTATATAGAGGTTTATTATACCCCCAGCTTAAAAAGTGGGGGAATATAGTGATAGGAGTGTCCATCCGTGTGTCCGTCCATCCTTCCATCCTTCTGTTACACCTTAGGATACCTATCTCTTATCCGCAACTCTTCCTAAACCCTTCAATGGATTTTCATGAAACTTTCACACAATCTTTGTGATAATGTAGATGTGCACCTTCTATTTAAAAATTTGATCCGATGGATTTTTTTTTATGTAGTGGGGGGGGGGGGGGGGGGTATTATTTGTGAGCTTATGGCTAACAGTTTTTCTAGTTTTTTAATGTGAAGCAAGAGGACCTTAGTGGATAGTTGGTCTTTATGTAGAGGTGGTCACTATAGCAGGTTTTACTGTAGTTGGCAATAAATATTTCAAAAGGAATACAAAACAGTAAGAAAATGAAATAGGAGAAACAAGACAAAGGCCAGACATGAAAGCAAAAGTAACAAAATTACTTTTAAACCTCAGTCACGATATCTTCACGGTTTAAACTAGTGCAAGACATAACCACTGAACACACACTTGCTTATCTCATGTGTACACTAAAATTTATTCTTAGAGTTGAGTTGAATATTTCACTTATATCGAGATGTTGCCAGCTATAGGTGAAGGTGCAGAGATTTCGCCTGTGTGTTGTGCATATGGCATTATACCAACTGAGATTTATTCTTAGAGATTAAAAATTTATTCTTGGAAATTAAAAACTTTTCCTCATCATGAATAGCTGAAAGATTACTGATGTATTGTTAAACAACATTACAACAACAACAACTTTTTTGTAGAAATGTCTAATATTCAATACCATTTTATTCTTTTATATTTATTCTTTTTCAGTTCATACTAAATTTTAATGAATGGTTCAAATGGAATTATTTCCAATTAAAATTCATAAGTTCTTCAAGTCCCTTAGAGAAAATGTTGTCTTTTCTACAGAAATATTCTGTGCATAGTGTTTTTTTATCATGACCAAGCTCAAGTTAGGAAACAATACAAATATTTATTCAAATTCATTACATTTTCTATGAAAATTTCCAAAAGAAGCTGATACTGACACAGTGTCAGAGACATTAGTTACAAAAGCTATATTATAGAATGGCCTTATTTCTTGGATATGATATATTAAACATTTTTAAGACATTACAGTTAATGTTGTAATGTTGTTCTGTGTTATGATGAAGTAGATTTGTATTTTCAGACAAGTAGAGTGCTGATAACGTTGTCACGATATTTATATTTGATACATCGGTATACTTTGTAAAATTGAACAGATTCTGTTTGTATCTTGATCAATATAAACACTTGATAAGTCATTTAACTTGAATCTCTGAGCTTTATTCTGATAAATATAGATGACAAGTTAACATCAACATCAGGATTTTTGATTTGTTTTGTTTCTAGTTATCTGATATTGGCTAATAAATCCTTAGAAGTGCCAGACAATATCTCGCCATTGTCAATACTCTTGCTTTCTGTTGTATTTTTGTTTGTGAAATAATTTAATTCCAATTTTATAAAATCATTAAATACAACATGATGAAACATATCAACATTATAATTACTGAAAAAAAATATTAAAATTTTTATGAAAATTATGTTCAATTTCTCAAAGTTTTAAGAAATAATTGTTATGAAAAGTTTTTGTTTTAAAATAATTTAATTCCAATTTTATAAAGTATGATAAAACATATCAATGTTATAATTACCAAAAAAATAAAATTTGTTATAAATATTTTGTTTTGTCTCTCAAAGTTTTAAAAATAGATGATTATGAAAAAAATTAACTTTAGAAAATAATTGTTATGAGAAGTGTGTCAGTTTTGTAACAATATGTTTATTTATAGCATTGAAGAAAGCAATTTGTGAATCATGATGTAAAAAATATCCTGATAATTACCTATTTTTGTTTAGAAAAAATATAATTTGTGTCATAACTTTAAGTTTTATGAATGAGAATAGAAATTAAAAATGACAGAAAATATGTATTGATTTTGGAAAGTGCCTAATTCACCAAGTTTTAATGTGTTTTAAAGTTCGCTAACTTGTCCAAATTAATCCAATCTTTATCCATAATAATCAACCACTATGGTAGCTCAGTTGGTAGAGTGCTCCTTTTATATGTGGGATGTCATGGGTTCGAATTCTGGCCAACGCTGACCAAGACTTGAAAATAGTTAGTGATGGTTCTTTCACCAAAACCTGAGCATTTAGAAATGAAAGTCACTGGTTCCTTTGGAATAGATCTTTAAAACTGATGCCCCTTTGCATGGCAAGTGTGGCATGTTAAAGAAACTCTCCCTGCACATTGTCCTTAGTGCACTGCTAAAAAAATGTCTGCTCCTTCTATAGCTAGTGATGTCTCAATATAAGTGAAATATTCTTGACTGGGATGTAAACCCCCATTTAATCAATCAATCAATCATAAATCTAGGTTTTAAAGGAAACTGCACTAATATTTTTCAAATATGTAATTTTTTTCTAAAAATAAAATAAAAACACAAGCTGAACATGGTTAAAAGTTATATGGTGCATTTTTAGCATAATTATATTGTAAATCATCCCGTAAAATCTTTAAGCTGTGTTCAACTTACAAATTTTCTGAAATTGTAGAAGATAGAAAACTATCACATATCAGAGCAATGTGAAAATAATTCTGATTCTAACAACAAAAACTTCATAAATATTGGTACAGTAAAAAATTCAGGATAATTTAAAAAAGAAATCGTGACTAAACATACCAAGTCAAAATTACCTAATCCAAGAGACAAATGGCACCCTAGTGTAATTATTTCTGGAAGGAAAATTAGCCATTAGTAGCCTAAGTGAGATACTAAACTACAATAAGAATTTACAAAACTCGTTTTAGAACTAGTTGTTTTAGTTCTACATATAATAAAACCTCTGTATAAAGACCTCCCTTGTATAAAGACCACCCCTGTATAAAGACCACCCCTGTATAAAGACCTCCCTTGTATAAAGACCTCCCTTGTATAAAGACCACCCCTGTATAAAGACCACCCCTGTATAAAGACCTGCCCTGTATAAAGACCTCCCTTGTATAAAGACCACCCCTGTATAAAGACCTCCCCTGTATAAAGACCTCCCTTGTATAAAGACCTCCCTTGTATAAAGACCTCCCCTGTATAAAGACCTCCCTTGTATAAAGACCACCCAAGGGATCTTGATATATAGACTATATACAGGTGGTCTTCATATAGAGAATATTTTTTTGTTGAGATGCAAACCAAGGGACCTTAAAACATCTAGTCTTAATGGGCAGGTGGTCTTTTTTAGAAGTTATTTTTCCAAATCAAAGCAAAAGAGTCTTTAAACAGTGGTCTTAATGCAGCAGGTGCTTTTATGCATCTATCCATTAAGACCATTGTTTACTGTTTTAAAATCCCTCAAATCAAAAGTAACTATATGAAGACCACCTGCCTATGAAATCCAGTGTAGAGGGTCCTTTTCTTTTATATAATATTTCAACCAAAATGAGACAACTACATTGCTATGAAGACAGTAGTTTAGGCCTCCCCTCTTTATATTTCGAGGGCGCTGTGGCCTAATGGATAAGACGTCAGTCTTCAAATCCAGGGTCTCTCACCGCTGTGAGTTCGAGTCCCGCTCGGACCACATATGGGAAAGTGAATTTTCCTTACCGTTGGCCTTTACTGATTCACCTGGTATCAGTATAATGGACTGGGGGAGTGGTACGCTTGTCTGCGGCGTACTGACTCTGTGAGCTAGCATGGTAAAGTCGCCCTGAGTGCGCGCTAGTACAAGGCAGACCATACAACACATTCGCACTTCACATGCATACACAAAAATTGTTCATAGATTAATCCATAGAGATTAATTAAATAGTTCTTGTCGCGAATAGCTGAAAAATTGCTGATCAACGTTAAGCAACATTTAACCAACCTACCAACCTCTTTATATTTCAAATAAAAATCCCTCTATATAAAAACCACCTGTCTATATAGTCCATAACTGTTTAGGTTTTATTGGAACTATAATTATGTTCAGTATTATCCATAAATAATCATTTTAGTATAGACATGTTTTATGTTTTAATCAAGATTTTGATGTTTGTAGGTTCAACTGGTACAACCAGGGAATATTGTTTATTCCCAGAATAAAAATTAGATTAATCAAAACTATAGCCCTTGAATCCAGATTAATTTGAAATTAATACCATCCCTTAATTCAAATTAAAACAACAGCACTTTAATTAAATTTAATGACATTTCTCAAGTCCAAAAATAGAAGACACTTTTTAGTACTGTATAACGTGTTCAAAGTGCAATCAATCCACAATAAAAAATAAAGCTTAGTTCTAACTTACAAATTACAGTTCATTATGTCTAAAAAAAGGATGATATTTCGAAGATTTGACTAAAAAAAGAATCGAACTTATACCATAAACCAAGACGGTGTCGTATTATTAATTAGAAACGACAGTAATTAACATGGTATATCTGTAAGAATATCTTGTGTTCCGTTCCTCCGTTATGAAGATCATATCAGGAACACAGTGACAGGAACCAGTGGGAGTTAAACTAAGACAGTCATTGATAATGATAGTGTTGTATCCTGATTATAATGACAATCTTAATGTTTGTGTCACTCAATTTGTGATGGTGAAATTTTGTTAATGGACAATAGAAAATATGATTTATGTCTCAAATTGAAGTCAATCCTCAACAGGTCCTAATATCTTGTTCTGTCATTGGGTCCTAGTATTTTCTGTTGAAATGTTCCAACTTTCTATTATTTCCCCAAAAAAACAGGGGATATAAAGTGTTTTTATTCCATTTCTTCAGCCATTTCTTCCGCCAACATTTTGTCCACAACTTTTTTTTCAACAACTATTTGACAGATTTTTATGAAACTTCACAGGAATAATCTTTAGGTGAAGTAGAAGCCATTGGCTCTTTGTGTTTTGATCATGCACTTTGTTGGGATTTCTGAGCTAGCCTCTCCTATTTATATTTCAACCACTGGGGTAGCTCAGTTGCTAGAGTGCTCATTCCGTAAGTGGGAGGTCATGGGTTTGAACCCCTATCTGGTCTGACCTAAGACTTGAAAATAGGTAGTGGGTTCAAAGGGGGGGGGGGGGGGGTTATGAAATTCAGTGTATTTAACAACTAACATACTAGAAGCCTCTCATCTGGTGAAGCAGTCTGTCTATAATTAAAATTATTTTTTTACAGAGAGGCAGTATTGCTTATCTAAATCTCTATTTCATTGTAATTAAGGATTCACGTTGTGATTTTCAGTAAATATAATCTTAAGTGTCGGTACAGGATTCTAAACTTTATTTAAGTTTAATTGGATTTTTGTCCCCCGCCGCAACGCGGAGCAGGGACATAGAAATGCCGGGTGTCCGTCCGTCCGTGTGTCCGTCCGTGTGTCCGTCCATCACACTTTTTGTAAGTGCTCTCATGCCTACAAATTTTGACGGATTTTCATTAAATTTATACCAAATGTTTATACCACTATTACCTTGGTCAAGTTTGAAAATCAGCATTGATCGATACTTTTTGTTGGAGTTATGGGACTTTGACCACAATAATGACTCTGTTTTATCCAAAACTTGACCTTGTAAGCGCTCTCATGCCTACAAATTATACTACTAATACCTTGGTCAAGATCGAAAATCAGCAATGGTCGATACTTTTTGTTGGAGTTATGGGACTTTGACCACAATAATGACTCTGTTTTATCCAAAACTTGACCTTGTAAGCACTCTCATGCCTACAAATTTTGACAGATTTTCATTAAATTTATACCAAATGTTTATACCACTAATACCTTGGTCAAGTTCGAAAATCAGTATTGGTCGATACTTTCTGTTAGAGTTATGGGACTTTGACCACAATAATGACTCTGTTTTATCCAAAACTTGACCTTGTAAGCGCTCTCATGCCTACAAATTTTGACGGATTTTCATTAAATTTATACCAAATGTTTATACTACTAATACCTTGGTCAAGTTCGTAAAACAGCCTTGGTCGATACTTTTTGTTGGAGTTATGGGACTTATGAGTTATGGAGTTATACAGTATACTAGTATACTGCTTGACCGGCGGGGGACCCTGGAATTCTATTCTTGTTCTATAAAATTTTGTAAAATTGCTGTCACAAACATTGTGGCCACCCTGAGGATGCTACTTCTAAAAAAGAAATTACACCAGTATTTAGATCTACTAAAATTTAATTGCACTTTTAATCATCTGTCACAAAAAATCACAAACATAAATTTATGTGAATCAAATGAAATGCTGTTTAATTTCCTAAAAAAAATTGACCAACAAAAATTTTTGATTTAACTCTAATAATTAACTACATAAAAGATCAGTAATTAACTACAGATAAGTAAAGCTCAATTAAATCCTGGAATGTCATCACAATCTTGATATATCTTATACAAATTTACAAGTATAGTAAAACAACATTGACCTGTCTGCTTGACCTTTCATTAGAAATATTCATATATGATGGTCCACCCAATACATGGACAATTAATACATAGACAATACATATTTCCCATGATGTAGACAAAATACACACCAGGCTCCAGTTTCACATTCATTCCTTAGCTAAGATTTTCCTTAACTTCAATCTGGCAAAATTTTAAATCTTTATAATTTTGTTGATTTTTGAGATATTCAGGAATTTAAGATGTCATTTTTAAGATCCCTTATAGATTTAAACATTTGCATTTAGTTTTGACAAAAATATTCATCAGTAGTTCCACAAATAGATAGCCATATTTTGCAAGATTTAAGTTAAGGAAAATCTTAGCTAAGGAATGATTGTGAAACCGGGGCCTGTCCTCCCTATACATAATTATACTGGTCAATCAAAGATATTTTAATTAAAGGTCAAGGTAACAGGTCAATGTTGTTTGCCTATACTTTAGGAAAGTTTAGCTATATGTTGTAAGATGCATTATTTGTATATTTTAATCTCTTCAGAATTAATATCCACCTTTCCTTTATGTTTTATCAATGTATGTAAGAATAATTACACCTGTATATAAGGCCATAATAAATTATTACCTAGATTTTCATCCCCGCCCGCCCCGATTTATTTTATTTTCGGATTTTGAACTTGTGTCCGGTTTCGATTTCAGCTTTTATAACAAATCTGCTCGCTCCATGAGCCATAAGGTAATAAGTAAAAGCTGACTGGTTTCCAATCGAGTTGTGCGTTGTAACAACAAAAGTAGTGTTTTGTGCTCCATGAGCCATAGGATTATACTTAGAAGTTGACTGGTGTCCGATCAAGTTGCAGACAGATTTTCAAAAACGAAAGTAGCGTGTTTCGCATATTGGTTGTAGCATGGTATTCATTATAGCCACTGTAAAATCGGGCTTAAAAACAATCAAAAACTGGTATGGCTGCTAAAGTTCCAGACACCATGACATTAATGGAATTATATAACAACTTTGTAGGGGTAAACTTGATCATCAAATGCCTGTTGCTAAAATAAAATAATAAAATAATTCTGTAAAGTTATCTAAGGGTATAATATAAAGATTTAACTATATGTGATGATCTTTTGTGATCCTGCTAACTCTGTTTTCTTAAGCTATTTAATACAAAAACCATCCTACATTTACACTTTATGCATGATTTTATGTGCCAGTTGCCTAACTTAACCTAATTCCATACAGTATATATAATTCCTTCTGTTTTTACATGTAAATTTATATTGCATCTTTGACTGGATGAGTGTTTGCCCTCTGGTCTAAGTTTATTTTCAAGTCAGTCTCAATTTTTATTTATCATGTGGGTTGAATTCAATTAGAATTTTTGTCAAATAAACTTCATTTGAAGCCATCTAGTAGGTACAAACATTACAGGAAATAATTTGCCTCAGTAATTGTTTGTGTAGACATAAACCGTGCTTTACAAAGGTTTTCTTTACAGGTATTTATTTTTAAAGGGTTTTTTGAGATGCCTAGATAAAGGAAGAGTTTGTATTTACAGTGTATACTGTGAAATCATTTATATTTGTGGCATCCAATTTTCATGGTTCTTGGAGGAAATGCCGTTTTGTAGATGGTAAATTCATGGTTTTGTTGTTTCTATTTAAAGTTATATATTGGGTCAGAATATCCATGAAAATAACAAAAAATTGGTCCACTACAAAAATAAATCATTTCAGGATAGATTTTCATAAATATATTAAAACAGAACGGTTTGCCTTGATGTAAGAATCTTGACAAGGCTTAAGACCCCATTACTCCACTCCATTCCTGACATCTGCAAAGTAATCTTACAATAGCCGCCCAGAAAGGGAAGTGTTATTTCAAAAATGATGGTAACGATTGTCTCCAGGCACTCTAGTTTTCTCCACCATTCCAAAACTGATTGCCTTGATGTAAGTGAAGAATCTTCAAAAGGGCTTAAAGCACTATTACTTAACTCCATTCCTGTTACATTGGCAAAATTGACTCAGAAATATGTAAGCAAAAAAGTGGAATGTTATCAATAATAAATACATATTATACACAGTGTGTATCAGGTCTCATACTTTTTTAGTAGCCATATCACTAAGAGTGGCAAGCGGGACGAGTAGTGATACGACTACTAAAAAAAGGACGAAACCTAATTCGAAGGGTACTGCATACTGATATTTTTATCTAACATTACCAACTAGGTTATTTAACATAATAAAGAACATCACTTTATGTGAAAAAAATCATATTTTACCACAGAAAAACACTGAACTATGTTATGACATGTTCTGTAGTAACGACGTCATTATTTACATTTGACAAATCGGAGATTCCCCAATGACGTCACAATGAGAAATCCGACTAAAATTGTACATGTACTTTACCGCCAATGTTGTATTACCACAGTGTGGTGATACAACATTCGTATCATGCGTGTTCGATAAAACTTGTAATTCATCAAATCAGATAGAAAAACTAGTCTAATCTTAGATAAATGTGTTAAAACGTGAGAATATTCAATAAAAGTAAAAATTGGTTGTAAGTGTCAACATGCTACAAGATTTGTTTGGGTTCAATGAAAGGTTAATAATAATTATTTAGAGTTTGTTTCTCACATTTAATTATGTTTTATGTTGATAGGTATAAGGATCATAATTTGTCTGTGTAACAAACTAGATGTTTTACAAGTGTGATGATGTTTTATAAATGTGATGATGTTTTACAAATATGATGTTGTTTACCTTTAACTTCTAATCTAGTAATTAGCTAAATATTGTAGGTGAGAAAGCGTAATGTAAAACCTGGAGAGACCTCATATATTGGATCGAGTTTTGAATGGAATGTGGGCTGGACTTTGACAGAGTCGTTTGTCGTTAAACATTACATTTGAACTGCAATAAAATTGATATAAAGACTCAGTTTTAGTAGTGGGTCAGCTTTGTTGGTAGTTGAATTCGGGGCTTGGTATCTCGATGTTATCATAGCAGTTATGAACACTTTAACTAAGCACTGTTTGTGACTGCTAAGATAGATTCCAGCTTTCCAGACCAGGTCTAAAACAATTCAAAAGCCCACACTAATGGACAATGGCACCTCTTACCACCTAGGTTCAAATCCCATTTGGTTTTCAAGTAATTATTTCTATTAAATTCAGCTAAATTATTCCCGCTTAGACAATCTGTATTTTTAAGTATCCATTACTGACAAATATTCTGTAAATGTTTACAGAATTTGAATTTCAATACTAAAGAGGATGCCATTGGCCTTATAATGTTGTATTTTAATATATTTACTGAGAACACCTTGTAGCTTCATGTTTCATATAAAGCTGTTAATGGATTATTTTAACTGGTCTTAAATTTCATAAAATTCCAATTATTCTATGATAAAAAAAACCATGTTAGATAATGATTGATAAATTGAAACAGTTTGTTGTTGTCAAGAATTCCAATTTATGAGAAAATGTTTTCCTTTAAGCTATGAAATTCTCAGAATAAATGAATGGTTCAACTATTTCACATTTTAAAGCGACACATTGACAATTGACCTGATTTCACAAAAGTATAATAATTAATTGATTTATTGATTTCATTATAAAGAAGCACTGGTTGATAATGGCGAAGATATATCAGTTGTTTACAACATAATTTTGTTTTTCTATGTAAAATGTTACTTCTAAGTGATTTTAATCAAACCGTTCAATAAAACTGTTTATTCACAAAACAATGCAAATGACTTCTTCACAAAATAAATTTTAAAAAGTAATAATAATAAAATAATAAATAAAGCACCCATACACACCCTATGGTTGAGTAGTTAATATTGATTCAAGGTTCACATGATAACAGGCATATTATCAACCTTTTTAAGAGTTATGGCCCTTTGTAGTTTAATAATCACAAAATCTCTTAAACCACTCATTGAATTTTCATTAAACTTGGTGGAAATAGTCAATATTATGTAACAATGGGAATATTGTTGTCCCTATCCTGTTCAAATATTAATCCTGGTATTCACATCAAATGTTTTTGTCCTGAGACGTCATTTCTCCACTCCTCTCCACTCCCAAATCTGACTACCCAAGTCATGGCCCAGGTGTAAATCATGATTGTTGCACTTCACTATATATTTATTAAACAGACTTGATTTTGATGCTGGAGTCCGTAATTCATACTTGCCATTAGTCTCCAGTTTTATGTGAGTTTCCCATGTTTAAATGCCTTCTACTATGAACTGTCTACCACTATGGGAGCAAACTATTCCCTATTCTCTACTAATATTCCAGGAGAATCTCCCTGGGTTAAATTTTAAACAGATAAACATTAACTTTTGTTTATTTTTACCAATACCAATGTTTATTACATAATTGTCAAAGGTCAAAAGTGTCCATAGCAACAAAATGGTAAATGTTGGGAGGAGATTTACATAAACAAGTTAGAGTATTTAAAATAGTGAGAATAGTTTTCTTAAATATGCCATTAACACTTTATTAACTATTGAACTGTTTTGAAATGGTAATTTATAGTTAATATGAACACCACACATTTACACAACAAACTGAATAATGCATGTTAGCACATTATGATTGGTTTGTCCTGCAAAGATGTGGTATTCTTATAATTTCAAAATAGTTCATTTGTTATATTCTTGTTAAAAGTTTTTTTAGCTCACCTGAGCCAAAGGCTCAGATGAGCTATTGCAATCAGATGAGCTATTGCAATCTATCACCGTCCGTCGTCCGTCGTGCGTAAACTTTACATTTTAATCTTCTCCTCCAAAACTACTGGGCCATATTTGATGAAACTTGGTGATTATCATGCCTGGGTAACAGCCTTTCAAAATTGTGTTCGGGGTTTGGCCACGCCCAACAAGATGGCCGCTGTTACTAAAAATAGCAAAAAGACAAAAAAATCTTCTTCTCTGAAACCAAAAAGTGCAGATAAATTTTTATTGGATATTTGGATTCAGCATACCTGGGAACATTAAAATTGTGTTTTTCATTTAAATTAGACGAAAAATAGGTTACGCGTTTTTTGCGTAAAATTATGTAATTTTTAAAATGAGACATTTATTGTTATAACTTCATAACGGCTGAAGATAATTGTATGGAGTTTTCACTGTTGATCTTGTCTTGCAATTTTCTTCAAATTGATGTAAAGGTCGAAGGTCAAGGTCATGTCCCAGTTTTTGACCTTTGATAAAAAATGCTATTTTTTTAACATTTCTTGTGATAATGGCATAGGATTTTCAGTTATTTGTAGGTATTGACATGACGGTCATTTTGATACATAGATCAGGGTCATGGGTTCAAAGGTCAAGGTCACAGATGTCCAAGAATACCAAAATAGTTAATTATCTGCAAAACTATGAATTTTTTGTATAGGCATGTATATCAGAATATTGTAGGTAATGGCACAATGGTCATTTTGATATATGAATAAAGGTCATGAGTTCAAAGGTCAAGGTCATAGAATTGAACAAATACTTAAATGGTTAATTATCTCAAAAACTATAAACTTTTTGTATAGGCATGTATATTGGAATATTGTAAGTATTGGCCTAACGATCATTTTGATATATGAATGAAGGTCATAGGTTCAAAGGTCAAGGTCATAGTCGCGAACGAATACTTAAATGGTTAATTATCTCAAAAACTATAAACTTTTTGTATAGGCATGTATATTGGAATATTGTAGGCATTTGCACAACAATCATTTTGATATATGAATGAAGGTCATAGGTTCAAAGGTCAAGGTCATAGATGCAAACGAATACTTAAATGGTTAATTATCTCAAAAACTATAAACTCTTTGTATAGGCATGTATATTGGAATATTGTAGGTATTGGCCTAATGCACATTGTAATATACAGATGTTTTAGCTGTTTATAAATAATATATTGTAGCTAGACTTTAAATATGTTATATATAGCATACTTATACAATAATTATTATAATTAATTTGCAAAAATACTTGCATATTATTGGCCCTTACTGCTGAAAATTTTGATATTCTCTTTTATTAATGTCATTGACCATTGAACCTCTGCATAAGATATGTACTCTTCCTCAGGTGAGCGTTAAGGCCCATGGGCCTCTTGTTTTTTTTTTTTTTTTTTTTTTTTTAAATTTAACAATTAATTTTTGCAATTTAAATTCAGGAATTATGTTTTGTTATTTTTACATTGCCCTCTGCTTATACAGACATATGACATAACAATGTATATTTACTCACCAGGTGATTTTGCATGCTATACAGTAAAACTTGCTATAGCTACCACCTCTATATAAAGACCACCAATCTATACAGTAAAACTTGCCATAGCTACCACCTCTATATAAAGACCACCTGTCTATACAGTAAAACCTGCTATAGCTACCCCCTCTATATAAAGACCACCTGTCTATACAGTAAAACTTGCCATAGCTACCACCTCTATATAAAGACCACCAATCTATACAGTAAAACTTGCCATAGCTACCACCTCTAAAGACCACCTGTCTATACAGTAAAACTTGCCAAAGCTACCACCTCTAAAGAGCCCTGTCTATACAATAAAGTTATAATGACCTCCTCTATCAAGACCACCTGTCCATATAGTAAACTTTTCTATAGTAACCACTTCTATACAAGGACGGCCTGTATACAGTAAAACCTGTCTATATGGTAACCTGCTGCAGTCACCATCTCTATATCTTGTGTTCACCTGTCTATTAAGACCATTGATTGTTGTTGATTTCTTAACAATAGTTCTGTCTGGTGTAGTTTTCTTTTAAATATAATTTAAAAGATTCATGTAAATTGCCACTCATTTAAATTTTTAGGAATGCTTTAAAAAGAAGTTATTGGAAAATTTTAACAGATATTACGATAAGATTAATTATTATAACAGAGAACAGTCATATAACAATGTTACAATATAACAGTCACTTAACAGTGTTATAATTTATGTTCAGCATCATTTAAATGGATATTGTAATATGTTTCTGTTTAAGAAATTCTGTTTAAGCCCCCCCCCCCCTCCTCTGATAACGACTGTATTTTCAGATTATTTAATCTAGAGTTAATAATCATTTCTCTCTCGTAAATAAGTTATTTATTGTGTTAAATGGCTGTAAATTGTCATACCTGTATCATATTATGAGCGCAGAATTTATGTATTAGCGACTCGCCACCAGCAGAAAGGAATCACGGAAAAATATAAATGAATACAATATAAAGTTATAATAGGGGAAATAAAAGTTCTGGGTTGTCAATAATTGTGTTATATCGTATAAATTCAGCATTTATTGATGTAATAATACCGTTACATATTTTCTGTATTAAACACCTACCGGCGTAATGAAGTTATTGTGACATAAAGAAAAGGTATAATTGATAGAGAGTTCTTCATTGACAAAAGTCAATCAGTAACATCGTTAATACTCCAACTTATTGTAGGTACGTAACTCCACTTATGTATGATATTGTCATCGCGGACACTTAGAAGACAAAAATGGCCGTCTTCTTATAAATCCGAGAATCCTTGAAAGGAGGAGGTATAACATTGTAACGCCATAATTAAAATCTTGTATGGCATTGTTATCTGACATTAAGAAGACAGAAATGGTCGTCTTCTAATAAAAGGAAAAATCCTTGAAGGAAGTAGGACAATGTAACATAGTGACCCCATAATTTAAATTTTGTAAGGCATTGTTTAACTGACATTAAGAAGACAGATATGATCATCTTCTTATAAACTGGAGAATCCTTGAAAGAAGGAGGTAAAACACAGTGACCTCATAATTTAAATTGTTTATGGCATTGTTATGTGACATTAAGAAATTGTTGTCTTCTAATAAACTGAAAAATCCTTGAAGAAAGTATGAAAATGTAACACAGTGACCCCATTTATATAATTTAAATTTTGTATGGCATTGTTATCTGACATTAAGAAGACAGAGATGACCCTGTTCTAATAAATTGAAACATCCTTGAAATGAGTAGATATTATACTGTATAGTATAAGAGGCCTGGTATGACATTGCCATCAGGCATTGATAAAGACATAAAAGGCTGTCTTCTTATAAACCAGACGACTGTCACCAGGTAGCTCAATCCATAAAGTGCTCACTTCTTATATGAGAGATCCTTGGTTCGAACCAGTGAGTTGGGTCTATCCAAAAATTGAAAATAAATAGTGACTATTCTTTCACCAAGCACTCTGTATCACTGGGTCTTTTGGAAGAGACCTTAAAAAACCCAATGCCACATGTCATTGCAGGTGTCGTACGTAAAAGAACCTTCCCTGCAAATTGCCCTGAGCACACTGCTAAGATACTGTTACTTCACCTACAGCTGGTGATGTCTTGATATAAGTGAACTATTCTTGACTGGAACGTAAAATCCCTTTCAAACAATCGGTCAATCTTACAAACCAAAAAATCTTTGAAAGGAGTCTGTATAACATTGCAACATTACACCTCCAAAATTTGAATTTGTGACTGTATATTAATGTATGTCATTTTTATTGGACATTTGAAGACAGAACTGGCCATCTTTGAAATTAGCAGGTATCATAGAGGCCTATAAAACTGGAAACTATACTTAAGTTATGACATTGGAAAGACAGAAAGGACTATATTCTTCTTTCAAAGGAGTAGATATGATACTGCATCATAAGCACCCCCAAAATTAAAATTTGTGAACATTATTCTTCATACTCATTCAGTAAATGGTTACATTTATAGAAATCTATCTTAACTTTTAGCTTGCCTCATATATGACATAATGACATAATAAAATCAAGAATATATTGTCAAATCTCTGACTCCAAGCAGATATTCTTGAGGATCACAGAAACATTTAAGAATTACGGTAACCATCATTTTTTCCTAGGTCATCAAGTAATGAACCAGATTTCTGATAAACTACACAGCAGCTCATTTTAAACATTCTTAGTCCTAAAATCTGATATTAACAATAATTTCTTTTTTAATCCATTGATAAAATTGTTAATTCAGTCGAAAGAAAAGACATTTTGATGATTTACAGAGACCATGACCTTGACATTGAACAGTCGATCAGTTATATTAAACCCTGCCTACTTTTCAGTTCCATGTCAATCATGATTATCTGCTTTGAGATATCATCAATCATCAACATATAATATTTTTTGAAAGTTTTAAAAACAACATTTTCATTTTCATTGTCAGCTGGCAATTATCAAAGTCTCTACATGCATGGTTTTGTATGATGAAAATAGATTCCAATGCAGATAGCTAAAAATTGGATGGTTAAGGGGAAATCCAAAATTGGTGTAAAAAATCTGGGCTAGGTAACAAAGATATAAAGGGCATAATAACAAGGTTTTATTGTAGTAAGGTAATATGTGTGATTGCAAAGTTATTGTGGGCCATTATAACAAGGTTGTACTGTATTAAGGTGACTAGCCAGGTGGCAAAGTTATTGTGGGCCAATATAACAAGGTTGTACTGTATAAGGTGACTGGCCAGGTGGCAAATTTATCGAGTGGCATTATAACAAGGTTTGACTATATGAGTAACACTGGTTATAAGATAAATAAAATCTTATGCTGGTTTGTAATGAATATTAACTTTGTTCAATGATTTGTGTATGTTCCTGGTGTATATAGAATTACATAATTTCTTCATGCGAGTTCTCTATACATCAAAATCATCAAAATCATCAAATTAACTGCACACTCCTGTTACTCGTGTTATGTTACGTGTAAGTGTTTCTATATACATGTATCATTAATGTATTAAATCTATAAAAGGAACATAATGTTTATACACAGCTAGAAAGTACAACAATCTGTAAATTGCAAACGGAAATTAAAAAAGAAAACAAAAACATATCAATCTTTACAGTATTAGAACATGCGGAACGTCTATAAGCATTGTTTCAAGCCCATTAATCATGGTATGAAATATACTTTAACCAGTTGCAATTGCAATAGAAAGTACAAACTATAGGTCGCTCAGGTCGTTCAAGATCTGACAGCAGAGTGTTCATAAAAACGGCTGAGTCCATACCACCGAAGCCAGTTAGAATAGCTTGTTACATTTGTATATAATCACGCCATCCAATGCTTCTGTTACAACAACCCTGATATTAAAATAGACCTGCTGTATAATTTACCATCAGATAGTAATATTATTTGTTCTTACTGATATATAATTTAATTAATTAATTTAAAAATCAACTTTAAAATGGTTTCAGAACCCAAGCTGGTTCCGACAAAAACTTGAAAATAGGTAATGATTGTTCTTTCACCAAGCACTTGGCATAAAGATGTGAAAGTAACTGGGTCTTTCAGAAGAGACCTTGATTTGATTATTATATACCAGGGTTCGTACAGGCCTGGAAAAGTCCTTAAATTTTGAGGTTTGCCCTAAAAAGACCCTAAAAACAAGTTTGACCATAAAAAGCCCTTGAATTTATCCTGAAGGCCCTAAAAAGCCCTTGAATTTGGCCTGTTGGGTGTCTGTATTTTTATTTTAAGTGGTTGCGAATATAGTAATATATAAATAAATTAGGCTGAATAAATTAATTAATTAAAAAGTTGCATTGAAATGAGCAATTTAAAAGGTACTGGCTTTCCTTGAACGCCTAACATCAACCTCCACTTCAAGCATCGTTACTATGGACACGTAATTAATTGTTTAATGATTTAATTGCCTTTGCACCAATATTTTTTTTGCTAAAATTATCCCTTTGATTAGCCCTTAAATTTGCATATAAGACCCGAAAAGACCCTAAAAAGTCCTTAAATTTGGAGTCCAAATGTTTGTACGAACCCTGTATACTGTGTACAGCCACAGAAGTGGGGTTGCCTTTGTCATGGAACCAGGGCTTCCGTTTTCAAAGTGTACAGGACCTGTTTAAGGCTAGATTTGACCAGAATGTTCTGATCTACAGTTCTCACCAGGGATGAAACAGTGTGCATGTGTTGTAGAAACACACCTTAGATGTTACAGAGCACATATAGTTTCTTATATAACCTATGCAGTTTCACTGGATGTGCAAAATTTTGTTCAGCAACTGGTTTTTCTTTATTTTCTTGGTCTTGTGGCCTTTTCAAAAATAGAAACCCTCGTACCTGCACAAGAGCAACCCCACTTGTGAGGCTGTACTCACATGACAGTACTAGTTAACCTTTGGTAATTAATTAATTAGTGAAATTAACAAGAAGTACCTGCATCTCGGTGTATTATAGATGTGTATAAATAGCGTGATTCAGTTATAAATCTCCTCTAACATGATGAAACAGAGTTATTGATGTGTTTCTGAATTAGTTTTAACTTTATTAAATTACACAACTGTGTACAGGGGTGATCAGAATGTTTGTGTGTAAATAAATAAAAATAAACAAATGATGCTGTCACCTACCCCCATCTCGGGTAACTAATGTGTTTACGTTCAAATGTTGACTTTTATGATCAATTGATGTTCAGAAGTGATAAAACTCTTTAGCAAATGTGTTTAAACGTAATTTATACTTTGAACACTTGTTTAGGTTAAAGATTTGGAATTGAAACAAGATTTTCAGGATTTCTGAGTTCGGAATTGTTTGTAATAAAAAAGGCACCAATATGAACATGACTTAATTCTAGGCATGAGGAACAACTATATAAATCTGGCCCCAGAATCACAATACACAATGTATTTTTCCTTTACTTAAATTGAGGAAACTTTGACAGTCTTTTATAGTACTAGAAATACAACTTCAAGACAAAACTTATGGTTCCCAATTGTCAGGGAAAAGTCGGGGAATTCAATGTTCTCTCAGAGTAGTGTCCATTTAAAATTTTAATCATGTTTTCCTTACCCAGCCTACTCCTCCCACATTGCTGAACAAAACAGGACATATTATGAATTGGAGCCTTTATTTTTTGTTTCCCTTTTTCACATAAAATTATCTAAATGTTTTATGTCCCTTTGCACTTTGCCATCGTTGCCATCTTAAATTACATTTTAGTGGCAGAGATGTAAATGGGTACATCTTGTTGAACAATATGGCATTTTTGTTCTTTATTGCATTAGAAAATGGAATTCTGTCAGGAAAATGTTAATGTCTGGGAATTGTCAGGGAATTTTGAATATTGTCAAGTATGGGAACCATGAAACTAGAATTCAGAAGTTTGAATTAAAAGAGTATCTTGAAAATTAAGCCAAAAAATGGAATTAAAAATTTTCCAGATTTACATTAAGTGGAGTCTGAGCTAGGAGTTCATTAACTTTGTTAAGTCACTTTTAAGTTAGTAATTGATAATCCTTTAAATTTTCCAGTTAACGTTGGTGACATTCTCTACAACAACATGTAGGCTGTCACTATGGTGACTATATGAGTAAGATGAGACCTCTAATTTCATGGAATTCTTGTTTTTTCTACAGGATCTATAAATTACATTATGTAATGTACTTGGTTTGTAATTTCCGTGTACGACAACAATCTATGTGATTAGAAACTTTGTCAAATTAACTGCATGTGTAAATTATGTTGTTACTGCGATACATGTTTTATTGTGAACGTTTCTCGTAAAGTACAGATAATGAAAACGTTTTAAAGATCTCAGTAAAAATTCATTATTGTAATTGGAAATTTTCTTGATACTATCAATTTAGAACTTAACATGAATTTTTTTCTTTCTCCCTTGAAAAGTTCCAGACATTTTAAGTAATCATGCCATCTTCTCAGTCGATGCCAATATTTCTGCAAATTATTCAGTTAAAATTTCTTCATATCTGGTTTTGTTTTTTTTTAAAGTACAAATGGTAGAAGTAGACAAATGGAGTTTTACTCCTTAGTCAAATTTTCACTTATATCTAGGCGTTCATTTCTGGATTGGTAGAGGAAACGATAAAATCACCAACCTTTGGCAAGCAATCTGACAAACGATTGATGTGAGAAAATCTGCACTGGCCTATGACAAGCAAACTGAAAAACATTAATCTCACATTAGGAGCTGCCAAGAGTTGGTTCAGACTTGTGAACCATATGTTCTCACTTTTAACCTCTGCCACCAAACCCCTATTTATAAGTGAGAAGAAAGTGCTACCAATGAGGCCCCTATAAGTGAAAAGAAAGTGCTACCAATGAGGCCCCTATAAGTGAAAAGAAAGTGCTACCAATAAGGCCTTAATAAGTTACTGGAAAGTACAATTAGTCATATAGATTCATCATAGAACAGAAGATGGATGACAGATGACCTTGACCTGCTTGTAAACAGCGCTTCACTGGCGAGACTTGAGATATGCAGAGCTTCTGTTAAATTCAATTCTGCGGTGACTTCAAATTACTGTAAACAGGTTAAATTGTTATACTATGGCTACTGATTCTTATTGATATATGTTAGGATTGATTTAAAATGACTTCATTGCATGTCAGTGGGTTTTTGTTGTTTTTTTTTTAAATAATTATTATAATATGCCCTAGTTGTGTTGTCTGGTAATTAAGTGAATGTAGGATGGTTTTGTTTTAGGACAGCAACACTGACCTGTCTAACACTGACCTGTCTATGTGACCTTTCAGTTGGAATATTCATATAGGACTATCCACCCAATACATAGATAGTACTACGATTTACAAGTATTACATAAACAGTGCTCATTTCTGGTGATGTAGATGGAATCAACCTGTGTACCTTATACATAAATATACTGGTCTATAATAAATATTTAAATTAAAGGTCAAGCGGACAGGTCAATGTTGTTTGCCATATACAAAGATTAGGTTGTTATTATGATGATTATAATACTTCAGTTTTTACAAGGATGGTTAATACTCCTATTATGAAATAACACAATGTAATTAAACTATTTATTTGTAATATTGTTTTTCCAGATATATGGCTGGTCTAATTCCCAGCTGATTAGTGTCTCGTCTAGACGCTATAATATTGCTGATGTTGCATGACAATTTTCTTTTGTTTGGTAATCACTTTTGGAAGATCACATTAATCTAAATGTGTGTCAGTAATGATAATTAGACTAAGTGTTACATGTCATTTACTAGAAACTGGACCTATTATGGTATGGCATTGTCCATCTGCTTATCTTGCTCTGGCTATCAGTGCTCTCGTTAAAACAAAAAAGATAATTAAACTGTAAGATATACTGTAAACATATTTATTTTCGCAGAGTACTAATTTTCACTTATTTCGCTGTCATTTGTTTCGTGCGAAAAGTATATTATGCTTATTGCGTTATAGTGCATATTTCAAAAACGCGAAGATTTAAGTACGCGGAACTGTCTAAATATCCTTTACCATGAAAATTCATACACGTGAAGTTAAATACGTTTACAGTTTGTCATTTACTAAAAACCATGACATTGTCCAGATGCTTATCAGTGCTATTGTTAAAACAAAGTAATGATTATAATGGGATTCAAACCTGGTACCTGCAGTCTTGCTTTGCAGCTGTAACCACTTGACCACCAAGGTGTCAGTTAAGGAAAGAGTTTTGTAATTGGTATAGTGCTACTTCTATATATTTGTGATTCTAAAAATGTCAGTTTTAACAACAAGTTGGCAACAGCCAACACAACCAGGAACATGAAACAATGAGTGAAAATTACTTGTGAAGTAGCCAAAATTTCTAAAACAATAAATACTATTATTGAAAAAAAAGCTCTTAAAAACTAATAAAGAGAGGCTACAACATAAACTTAACATGAAGGAGTATATGTTGTTATTGATTAACGTTACTGGAATTTTAACAAAATTGATCAACAAGTCGTAAGATTATCAAAGTCCGTGATCAGAATGTTAAGGTCCTATACATTACCAGAAGTCGTAATTTATCATACAAACAGTTGCACTTGACACATTGCCCATTTTACTAACAGTTTTCTCATTTCAAAAGTTACTTTATAAAATTGTCAAGCTTATTTTTAGGGAATTTCAGATTAAGTTTGTATAAAGGCTATGTTAAATATAAAGAATTACTGAAGAAAATATTTTTATGAGCTCACAAAGCACTATATTTTCTGAAGTAGATTAAATTATTTAGGAGCACCTGGTTTCAGTTTCGCAATCTTTCCTTGAATAAGATTTTACTTTACTTAAATCCAGAAAATTTAAAGTCTGAATAATTTTGTTACTTTTCAAACATATTCATGGATTTATATTTTTGTCACAACTAAATGCAAGCGTTTTAATCTAGAAGTGATCTTTAAAATAGCACTTTAAATTCCAGAATATCTTGAAAATTAAAAAAAATATGAAGATTTGAAATGTTGCCAGATTTAAGTTAAGGAAAATCTTAGCAAAAGAATGATTGTGAAACTGAGGCCTGGAACCCTGGTCCAAGTTTGACAATCATTGCTTGCTTAATTTAGATGTTCTTTATCTTAAATCTGGAAACTACAAAATCAGGGGACAAATACAAAATTATAAAGGACTATAAGGCATTATTTAAATAAGGTTCACTTCAAAGTAATACCTCAGTCAAGATTCTTTCGCTTATGTCAGTTCTGGAAAGTTGGGGGAAATTTGAATGCCAAGAAAAGAAACCATCAGTTTTGGACAAGCCTTCTGGAACTAGGACAAGCCAAATAACAGTTGTTAATTAAGGTGATGTAGATATTTGTATAGTTTTAATTAATACTGATTTATTTCTGTTTCAGGTAAGTACCATGTGTTTACATACTATTCTTGAAGATAAACAGAAGGTTATATGTACATTACCTAAGTAAATAAAGTACTTCACTGTCACAGGTAAGTAAATGTACAGTCAAACATGTCTGTAAAGGCCATCCAGTCAAACATGTCTGTAAAGGTCACCCAGTCAAACATGTCTGTAAAGGTCACCCAGTCAAACATGTCTGTAAAGGTCACCCAGTCAAACATGTCTGTAAAGGTCACCCAGTCAAACATGTCTGTAAAGGCCACCCAGTCAAACATGTCTGTAAAGGCCACCCAGTCAAACATGTCTGTAAAGGTCACCCAGTCAAACATGTCTGTAAAGGTCACCCAGTCAAACATGTCTGTAAAGGTCACCCAGTCAAACATGTCTGTAAAGGTCACCCAGTCAAACATGTCTGTAAAGGTCACCCAGTCAAACATGTCTGTAAAGGCCACCCAAAGGAACCATTAAATGTAACCTTTATGGCAGGTGGCTCTACAGATATCAAGAGCAATTTGGGATAAAATTTTACTGGCCTTTAAAAACAGGTGGCCCTTATATAGAGGTGGCTTTTATAGCAAGTTTGACTGTATTGCATGTTTGAGGTTGAGCAGGAATGCTCTCAGTATATAGGGAAAAGTATGGAAATGGGAATTTGGGAAATTAAAATCAACAAAACAACCAATTTAGGAAGAAAATTTTTTTTAAAGCTTTTTATCTTTGTATATTATATTTTAAAATGTAATCAATGGGGAATTTTTCAACCCAAAAAGAAAGACAAGACTTTTTTCATTGCCGGAAGAAAATCTTATTGAGGTTTATCAAAATATCATTAAATAGCATTTGAATTGACCATTATTAACCAGGTGAGCATTTCAGGCCCAACCCACTTTTTGTCTTAACCAGATCTAATTGTTATATCAATAGCAATGTAATAGATTGAATCATGATTTTATTTAGTTAAAAAAATACAGTAATTGATTTGAGCGAAGAGATTTACAATGCAAGGGAGATAACTGTAACTAGGAGAGTTCTGAGTATGACAACCTGAGAACAATTTAGTTTCAACTTGAGCTATAATTGTGGATCAGAAAGCCAAACTATTGGTGATGTTGTCTTGATATCAGAGGATGGATATTGACTTGATACATTGTATATTTATGATGGTAAGTTTATACACATCACCAATTATACAGCATGTGTTCTACATATCAGTCATAACACATATATATATATATTGTAGAAAACATACATTTTATAATGGAAATATTTGCATGAGATTTGAATTTGGGTTTGAATCCATTCAAGTTTTAATTTAGAGTTTTAAATTTATCTCATGCAGCAGTATAAAAGCAATTCTACAGTATGTTCTACACATCACCTGTCAAAAGTGATTATTTTGTTGTTAACTGCAATACTGCATGGCCAGTGATAGTCTTGTAAATCACCATTAAAATCAGATCAATCGTCACTTTTACAGGAGTGACTAATTATCAGCTGTGTTGACCTATATCTTAAAGTGTCTTGTATTTTATGGAGAACAAACATAGATAATTCTATTTAAAATGTCTGTCTGAAATTTGTCTTCCAAGAAATCTATTTCCTTGTATATCATATACTAAAAAGTGTGTTATCATTAATTTTATTTCTTGTTCTCAGTAACTTTTATAAGCTGGGTTTGAATATGTTCATCGTTAATTTAACTATGATTTCATTGGCTGATATTGTTTCTTTAACATGATTTCATTGGCTGATATTATTTTTTAACCATGATTTCATTGGCTGATATACTTTACATAGTTTCAGTATTACCCAATCAAAGTTAATGTTTCAAAAAGGTTTCTGCAAAGTAAACATGATTTCCGCGACACTCGTGGATCACCTATTCAGTTTTGGTTAGTCATATTTGATTGATTATGAAATTATATTAAATTTGACAGACTACATAATTGATGCTTTGTTTTTAAAGAATTTTTGTTAATATTGCAATAGTACACAATATTTGAGTGCAAGCTTTGTTTCTCGGTATCACCATTGGTAAATTTTCAGCAACAATAATCTTGATGACAATATATATATTTTTTTTTTTAATATGTAACACTAGTGTCATCTGCCTAAAAGAAATTATGTTTCCCTCCTAGAGAGCTTTAAAAGGGAAATCTACCTCCAGCTAACATCTAATAGATATTCTATAATCCACACAATTGATTTCTGGATACTCAAATGGACTCGACTGATTTCCCAAGCATTTCACATTATATACTCATAGACTAATGGTTTGACAATTTAAATATTGTGAAATGAATAAGATTTGAGAGTAATGTTTAAGTCTTTTTTAATTGTACTTTAATACCAACCATCTCTCTGATTTTAATTTGCTGTGTTACTGAATAAACCAAAAACTAAAAAAACAAAATATTAATCATCGATTCCCTTTAATTGTTGTTGATAGCTATGGGGTTATCTAAATATGCCAGGTTCTTAATTGACTTTTGTATATTGGTGACCTGCAGTCATTCTGATTGTGCTTTATATTCCCACAGAATCACACAGTGGTGTTTTTTTAATTTTTATTTTGAATTATTGAATTTTTTTAATGCCAACAGCATGATAGCATTATGTGGATAACGTTTAATGAATGAATAATCAGAAAATCATTTAAATATTGTGCGTTACAATTTTCAGAAAACCAGTTAGATAGCATGCAGCAGTTTTTTAAGTCATTATTATAATGCCACATCAAACGACATAAAGAAAATATCCATTGCCCTTAAGGTTCAGTTTTAAGTTATGTAATCAGACTAAGATTTTTACAGTCAGAGAACCGTCGTTAAGAGAAGTGAGCTCAATTTATGTATGTATCGTCATGAAGGTTTTATCGCTTCTCATTTCCGTATTTTCCAGAATTGTTTTCATGGATTTGATTTTGATGAGATATTGTTGTCTTGATCAGTTTTGACATGAAATACATCAATTTAAATACATCACATGTTACGATGCATTAAAATTTTGATGTGGGATGTTTGAATTTGGAAGTCGTTTGTCATGGAATTTATCTTATTCATTTAAATGTTTATAAACATCTAGCCCACTTTACAGTCGTCAAAATTTTGTTAGTAATGATGTTTATCAATTTAAAATACATTCACATGTTACATTGCATTAAAATTTTGATTAAAATTTTGAATTTGAAAGTGGTTTGCCGTTGAATCTTATTCACTTAAATGTTTGTCAGCCTATGGCATTAACACTTGTTTGGAGTGATATGAAATTGTTTCATTTGAAAAAATAACATTTAAATTCCAGATACATATATATGTGACATAATATTATTACATATCCATTTAAAATACTTGTTCCGTGCTAACAATATGATCTATCACATGAAACATGGTCATTTATTGAAATTGAACGACATTGCACAGAAGAATTTGTGTCATATTCCTAAGCACAAATTAAGGATTGTTGTGGAAGAGTTGTATAAAGTGCAAACTGAACATATAGTGATAATCACTACAAACATTTATATAAAAAATGGGCAAATCCTAGTGTAAGAAAGCTTGTCAGTTTGTGTGCCAAAGACATTTATCACTGACCTTTGGCAAGACTAGCAGACTAGCCTAAATTTTTAACATGGACTTGCCTACTGACTATCATTTTACCTTTTTGTTATCCCTTGTCCTCAGGGGTGAGGAGGATATAGTAATACTGCTTTCTGTGTGTGTGGATATTTTGGGTTCCATGCATTTGAAAGAAAACCAAATATCTGATTGAGCTGAAACTTGGTCAGTTGATTTATTGTGGTGGTGAGTGGTATGGGATTGCTCAACTGCCTGATAGCATATTGTTTAAAATTGCATGGGGATAATGTTCTTTGAACACGTTGTTACACTTGTTTTAAATGATTAAAACTATCTATAACAATATGATATAAAACTGACTGGTTTGATGGAACAGTGATGTTTATTTTAATGGCTTGAAATCAATCACAAATACATTAAATCTAGTCTTTGATCATTACAAATCAAAATATTTTTATAAAAAATCTCTTCTGCTACTTAAACATGTCATACATGTAGCGGCAGATCTGGAGGCCATTTTCAAAAAACCATTATGTAATTATATTAAGCTTTGTTTCAAAGTCATTTTGGATTTTAAACAGGAAAGAAAAAAATGACAAATTATAGAAATTTGCCTGAAGCTGTTTAAGTTGATACAGACATTTCATTACAAGTACAATGATACTGTTGTTTTACACAATACAAGCTACTCCTGATGGACATATTATTATTAGATAAGGGTTGATAGAAAGTATGACAAATCGATAATTTTAGTATAACCTGGGGTTTAGTTTTAGGGGTTTAACTGTAAATTAACAAGCCCATCTCAGATAAATAATTTGGGCATCACACGGGGTTTTGTTTTAGGAATTAAACTGTAGATTGATAACCCTGTCACAACATAGAAATTTACAAGTGCTCAGTGTTGTCTTGATCCTCATTTTGTCCTTTTGCCATTTTGTTCGGAGCACCCTGTCTCACTTCCCCGGTAGAAGAAGCTCACGTATTTAACCTAACATATCAGTTTCAAAGTTTTTACCTTGCTCATTGATTTTGATTCGGACATGGATAAGTATGTTTGATTTTGATTATGATGCAGTGTTTAATCTAAAAAATTTCAGAAGCGGCCATTTTCAGTAACTTTCTTTAAAAATACAATAACATCATTTTTTGCATTGTAATATAGATAAGGCCCACTATGACCTTAACAATGGGGTCATTTGGCAAATTAACGAATAATTCTCTCCATGGTCTGTTCTAGAATGAACACTATGGTTGTAATGATGTTTAAAGCTGCAGTCAAGATTATTTTATTCATATCAACTTGTAACTTCTGGAATATCGGAGGAAACTGGAAGAACCAGGGAAAAGCACATCAATCATTAGCAGGACAGCTGACAAACTTTCTTACATTAAGATCTATGATGTTAGTGGAATTAATTTGATAAACCTTATACTAAGACCATTCTGACTCTTGGGATTTGATAGGCCTTGTACTAAGACCATTCTGACTCTTGGGATTTGATAAACCTTGTACTAAGACCATTCTGACTCTTGAAGTTTGTTAAGCTTTGTACTAAGACCATTCTGACTCTTGAAGTTTGTTAAGCTTTGTACTAAGACCATTCTGACTCTTGAAGTTTGTTAAGCTTTGCACTAAGACCATTCTGACTCTTGAAGTTTGTTAAGCTTTGTACTAAGACCATTCTGACTCTTGAAGTTTGTTAAGCTTTGTACTAAGACCATTCTGACTCTTGAAGTTTGATAAGCTTTGTACCAAGACCATTCTGACTCTTGAAGTTTGTTAAGCTTTGTACTAAGACCATTCTGACTCTTGAAGTTTGTTAAGCTTTGCACTAAGACCATTCTGACTCTTGAAGTTTGTTAAGCTTTGTACTAAGACCATTCTGACTCTTGAAGTTTGTTAAGCTTTGCACTAAGACCATTCTGACTCTTGAAGTTTGTTAAGCTTTGTACCAAGACCATTCTGACTCTTGGGATTTGATAAGCTTTGTACTAAGACCATTCTGACTCTTGAAGTTTGTTAAGCTTTGTACTAAGACCATTCTGACTCTTGGGATTTGATAAGCTTTGTACTAAGACCATTCTGACTCTTGAAGTTTGTTAAGCTTTGTACTAAGACCATTCTGACTCTTGAAGTTTGTTAAGCTTTGCACTAAGACCATTCTGACTCTTGAAGTTTGTTAAGCTTTGTACTAAGACCATTCTGACTCTTGAAGTTTGTTAAGCTTTGTACCAAGACCATTCTGACTCTTGGGATTTGATAAACCTTGTACTAAGACCATTCTGACTCTTGGGATTTGATAAGCTTTGTACTAAGACCATTCTGACTCTTGGGATTTGATAAACCTTGTACTAAGACCATTCTGACTCTTGAAGTTTGTTAAGCCTTGTACTAAGACCATTCTGACTCTTGGGATTTGATAAGCTTTGTACTAAGACCATTCTGACTCTTGAAGTTTGTTAAGCTTTGTACTAAGACCATTCTGACTCTTGGGATTTGATAAGCTTTGTACTAAGACCATTCTGACTCTTGGGATTTATTAGGCCTTGTACTAAGACCATTCTGACTCGGGATTTGATAAGCTTTGTACTAAGACCATTCTGACTCTTCAGATTTAGTAGATCTTACACTAAGACCATTCTGACTCTTGGGATTTGATAAGCTTTGTACTAAGACCATTCTGACTCTTGGGATTTGATAAACCTTGTACTAAGACCATTCTGACTCTTGAAGTTTGTTAAGCCTTGTACTAAGACCATTCTGACTCTTGGGATTTGATAAGCTTTGTACTAAGACCATTCTGACTCTTGAAGTTTGTTAAGCTTTGTACTAAGACCATTCTGACTCTTGGGATTTGATAAGCTTTGTACTAAGACCATTCTGACTCTTGGGATTTGATAAGCTTTGTACTAAGACCATTCTGACTCTTGGGATTTGATAAGCTTTGTACCAAGACCATTCTGACTCTTGGGATTTGATAAACCTTGTACTAAGACCATTCTGACTCTTGAAGTTTGTTAAGCCTTGTACTAAGACCATTCTGACTCTTGGGGTTTGATAAGCTTTGTACTAAGACCATTCTGACTCTTGGGATTTGATAGACCTTGTACTAAGACCATTCTGACTCTTGGGGTTTGATAAGCTTTGTACTAAGACCATTCTGACTCTTGGGATTTGATAAGCTTTGTACTAAGACCAGTCTGACTCTTGGGATTTGATAGACCTTGTACTAAGACCATTCTGACTCTTCAGATTTAGTAGATCTTACACTAAGACCATTCTGACTCTTGGGATTTGATAAACCTTGTACCAAGACCATTCTGACTTTTCAGATTTAGTAGATCTTACACTAAGACCATTCTGACTCTTGGGATTTGATAAACCTTGTACTAAGACCATTCTGACTCTTGGGATTTGATAAGCTTTGTACTAAGACCATTCTGACTCTTGGGATTTGATAAACCTTGTACCAAGACCATTCTGACTTTTCAGATTTAGTAGATCTTACACTAAGACCATTCTGACTCTTGGGATTTGATAAACCTTATACTAAGACCATTCTGACTCTTGGGATTTGATAAGCTTTGTACTAAGACCATTCTGACTCTTGGGATTTGATAGACCTTGTACTAAGACCATTCTGACTCTTGGGGTTTGATAAGCTTTGTACTAAGACCATTCTGACTCTTGGGATTTGATAAGCTTTGTACTAAGACCAGTCTGACTCTTGGGATTTGATAGGCCTTGTACTAAGACCATTCTGACTCTTGGGATTTGATAGGCCTTGTACTAAGACCATTCTGACTCTTGGGATTTGATAGGCCTTGTACTAAGACCATTCTGACTCTTGGGATTTGATAAACCTTGTACTAAGACCATTCTGACTCTTGGGATTTGATAGGCCTTGTACTAAGACCATTCTGACTCTTGGGATTTGATAGGCCTTGTACTAAGACCATTCTGACTCTTGGGATTTGATAGGCCTTGTACTAAGACCATTCTGACTCTTGGGATTTGATAGGCCTTGTACTAAGACCATTCTGACTCTTGGGATTTGATAGGCCTTGTACTAAGACCATTCTGACTCTTGGGATTTGATAGACCTTGTACTAAGACCATTCTGACTCTTGGGATTTGATAGACCTTGTACTAAGACCATTCTGACTCTTGGGATTTGATAGGCCTTGTACTAAGACCATTCTGACTCTTGGGATTTGATAAACCTTGTACTAAGACCATTCTGACTCTTGGGATTTAGTAGGTCTCACACTTAGATCTACCACTTGTAGGATTACAACCTGTTTTTGTTCAGACTTTTGGCTTTTAGTGTCAGGTCCTTTTTCAATTTTTGGGATAAACATACCTAGTAAGCTCTAACATTACTGACTTCTGAGATCTGTGAAATTCCTTGCCATGTTCCAATAAGTCAGGATTGATTTAAGTAAGAACTCATTAGTTTATATCAAGTTCTATAAAACTTCTTGTAGAGTTATATAAGATACAATATATTTAATTGTAAAGCTTTTCACTCAGATATATGTCAATAGTCCTGAATAATGTGACAAAGACAGAACTCATACAAATCAACTGTTGTGTTGTTACGGTAACACCAGATATATGTCAATAGTCCTGAATAATGTGACAAAGACAGAACTCGTACAAATCAACTGTTGTGTTGTTACCGTAACGCCAGATATATGTCAATAGTCCTGAATAATGTGACAAAGACAGAACTCGTACAAATCAACTGTTGTGTTGTTACGGTAACACCAGATATATGTCAATAGTCCTGAATAATGTGACAAAGACAGAACTCGTACAAATCAACTGTTGTGTTGTTACGGTAACACCAGATATATGTCAATAGTCCTGAATAATGTGACAAAGACAGAACTCGTACAAATCAACTGTTGTGTTGTTACGGTAACACCAGATATATGTCAATAGTCCTGAGCAATGTGACAAAGACAGAACTCGTACAAATCAACTGTTGTGTTGTTACGGTAACACCAGATATATGTCAATAGTCCTGAGCAATGTGACAAAGACAGAACTCGTACAAATCAACTGTTGTGTTGTTATGGTAACACCAGATATATGTCAATAGTCCTGAATAATGTGACAAAGACAGAACTCGTACAAATCAACTGTTGTGTTGTTACGGTAACACCAGATATATGTCAATAGTCCTGAGCAATGTGACAAAGACAGAACTCGTACAAATCAACTGTTGTGTTGTTACGGTAACACCAGATATATGTCAATAGTCCTGAGCAATGTGACAAAGACAGAACTCGTACAAATCAACTGTTGTGTTGTTACGGTAACACCAGATATATGTCAATAGTCCTGAGCAATGTGACAAAGACAGAACTCGTACAAATCAACTGTTGTGTTGTTACGGTAACACCAGATATATGTCAATAGTCCTGAGCAATGTGACAAAGACAGAACTCGTACAAATCAACTGTTGTGTTGTTACGGTAACACCAGATATATGTCAATAGTCCTGAGCAATGTGACAAAGACAGAACTCGTACAAATCAACTGTTGTGTTGTTACGGTAACACCAGATATATGTCAATAGTCCTGAGCAATGTGACAAAGACAGAACTCGTACAAATCAACTGTTGTGTTGTTACGGTAACACCAGATATATGTCAATAGTCCTGAGCAATGTGACAAAGACAGAACTCGTACAAATCAACTGTTGTGTTGTTACGGTAACACCAGATATATGTCAATAGTCCTGAATAATGTGACAAAGACAGAACTCGTACAAATCAACTGTTGTGTTGTTACCGTAACGCCAGAATAATCTGTAATAAATGATCTTCTTGGTTTGGATATCAAAAAACAGCACTTTGTAGGGATTTATTCCATTGACTTGACAGTGATGAATTATTTTCAAGTTTTACAGAGATTATGTGTTAAAAGATTAGTGATATTTGTGTAATGATGATTTTTAAAATTTAGATTTATTTGTAAAGGTATCAGGTATGAGTGTGGAATGGTTGTATAATTTGTATGTAGAGAATGACCGTTAAGGGATAAGTGTCATTTGTGTCGAGAGAATGACTGTTCAGGTATAATGTCATTTGTATTGAGAGAATGACCAGGGATAAATGTTATTTGTATCAAGAGAATGACTATTCAGGTATAATGTCATTTGTATCGAGAAAATGACAAGGGATAAATGTTATTTATATCGAGAGAATGACTATTAAGTGATAAATGTCATTTGCATTGAGAGAATGACTGTTAAGTGATAAATGTCATTTTCATTGAGAGAATGACTGTTAAGTGATAAATGTCATTTTCATTGAGAGAATGACTGTTAAGTGATAAATGTCATTTTCATTGAGAGAATGACTGTTAAGTAATAAATGTCATTTGCATTGAGAGAATGACTGTTAAGTAATAAATGTCATTTGCATTGAGAGAATGACTGTTAAGTGATAAATGTCATTTTCATTGAGAGAATGACTGTTAAGTAATAAATGTCATTTGCATTGAGAGAATGACTGTTAAGTGATAAATGTCATTTTCATTGAGAGAATGACTTAAGTGATAAATGTCATTTGCATTGAGAGAATGACTGTTAAGTGATAAATGTTTCATTGAGGGAAGGACTGTTAAGTGATAAATGTCATTTTCATTGAGAGAATGACTGTTAAGTGATAAATGTCATTTTCATTGAGGGAAGGACTGTTAAGTGATAAATGTCATTTTCATTGAGAGAATGACTGTTAAGTGATAAATGTCATTTTCTTTGAGAGAATGACTGTTAAGTGATAAATGTAATTTTCATTGAGGGAAGGACTGTTAAGTTATAAATGTCATTTTCATTGAGAGAATGACTGTTAAGTGATAAATGTCATTTTCATTGAGAGAATGACTGTTAAGTGATAAATGTCATTTTCATTGAGGGAAGGACTGTTAAGTGATAAATGTCATTTGCATTGAGAGAATGACTGTTAAGTGATAAATGTCATTTTCTTTGAGAGAAATACTTATGGGATAAGTGTCATTTGTATTGAGAGAATGACTTAAGGTAACAGTGTTACATGAGAATGACTTCATAGATATTGTCATTTGTAAAAGTATCGGGAGAATGACTGTTAAGGTAACTTTGTCATTTGTTATAGCATTTAGAGAATGATTTTAAAAACATTTTGGTTCCTTTGACTATCAACAACATTATGTTTTTCAGCTACAGTTTTGTAGGGGCTAGGTGGCCAAGTGGTCTAAAGCACAATCTTATAGTTCATGGTACCCCTCACAATCTGAGTTTGAACCCAACTCTGGCAGATCCTAGTACAAGAACACTTTTAGTTCCCTTGTTGATGGTCATTAGTTTTCTTCAAAGTACTCCAGTTTCCTCCATCATCCCACAACTGACCACCATATTAGTGGACTAAATGTGTCTGGGGCAAAAGACACCATTCCTCAACATGTCTTCACTCCTACAAATCTTCTAATACCTGTATATTGTGTTTACATCATTACAATAAGAACCTGCTAACAGTACAAGTTGTTATATCTTCCCAGATAATTGTAATATATTGATAATTGTAATGTTACCGGTCAGGCGGGGTTGATAATTGTAATGTTAATGGTCAGACGGGGTTGATAATTGTAATGTTAATGGTTAGGCGGGGTTGATAATTGTAATGTTATTGGTTAGGCGGGGTTGATAATTGTAATGTTAATGGTCAGACGGGGTTGATAATTGTAATGTTACTGGTCAGGCAGGGTTGATAATTGTAATGTTAATGGTCAGGCGGGGTTGATAATTGTAATGTTACCGGTCAGGCGGGGTTGATAATTGTAATGTTACTGGTCAGGCGGGGTTGATAATTGTAATGTTACCGGTCAGGCAGGGTTGATAATTGTAATATTTCCAGTCAGGCAGTGTTGATAATTGTAATGTTACCAGTCAGGCGGTGTTGAAAATTGTAATGTTACCGATCAAGCAGGGTTGATAATTGTAATATTTCTAGTCAGGCAGGGTTGATAATTGTAATGTTACCAGTCAGGCGTTGTTGATAATTGTAATATTTCCAGTCAGGCATTGTTGATAATTGTAATGTTACAGGTCAGAAGGGGTTGATAATTGTAATGTTACAGGTCAGGCAGGGTTGATAATTGTAATGTTACTGGTCAGGTGGGGTTGATAATTGTAATGTTACCTGTCAGGCAGGGTTGATAATTGTAATGTCACCAGTCAGGTGGGGTTGATAATTGTAATGTTACCTGTCAGGCAGGGTTGATAATTGTAATGTTACCAGTCAGGCGGTGTTGATAATTGTAATGTTACCGATCAAGAGGGGTTGATAATTGTAATATTTCCAGTCAGGCAGTGTTGATAATTGTAATGTTACCAGTCAGGCGGTGTTGAAAATTGTAATGTTACCGATCAAGAGGGGTTGATAATTGTAATATTTCTAGTCAGGCAGGGTTGATAATTGTAATATTTCCAGTCAGGCATTGTTGATAATTGTAATGTTACAGGTCAGGCGGGGTTAATAATTGTAATGTTACCAGACAGGCAGGGTTGATAATTGTAATGTTACCAGTCAGGCGGTGTTGAAAATTGTAATGTTACCGGTCAAGCGGGGTTGATAATTGTAATATTTCTAGTCAGGCAGGGTTGATAATTGTGATGTAAACGGTCAGACGGGATTGATAATTGTAATGTTACTGGTCAGGAGGGGTTGATAATTGTAATGTTACAGGTCAGTTTGAGTTGATTATTGCAATGTTACTGGTCAGATGGGGTTGATAATTGTAATGTTACAGGTCAGGTGGGGTTGATAATTGTAATGTTACTGGTTAGGTGGGGTTGATAATTGTTACCGGTTATTTTTTCTTTAAAAATTGTTATTTTACCGATGAAATGATATTATCCCAATCCTATTATCTTAATTCAGGTGTAAATCACCATTAATGCTTTCCTTTCTATTCCTACAAATCATTATCCTCCATTACGTTGTGTGTACATCATTACAATAAAACCCTGATGTCTTTAGTATAATCAGTTATATCCTGGGGATCATTATTGTTATATAACAGAAACAATATTATCCTGATCTTGTTTGTAAGTATATAAATGTCACCATTAGTGCACAGATAATGAGAAAAAAGTGATTTGTTTTGTAAATAGTAGAGTTGCTTAGTACGTCTAAATTAGGACAATATCCAGACGTTACATAACAATAATATTACTGTAATTACGTTATCTGTGTCCATATATCACTCTCATTTGATTGGTAGATGTCGTAATCTAGTTGATTTCATTGGACGTTGTAATCTAGTTGATTTCATTGGATGTTGTAATCTAGTTGATTACGAGAGACAGAAAGACGTGATTGTTTATTAGGGAATTAATGTGGATATTTTTTTCTTTAAAAGTGCTCTGTTGGGATAAATAAAAACGATTGATTAACTTTCATTGGTACAAGTAGTGTGTCACTTGCACTAACATTTGTTGTCTCTCCTGAAACCGAACATAACACGGTGGCCAAAATTGTTGCTGTTGTGGTCCACATTGGTGCGAACTTGATCGCTTTCCAATGGAACTTTGGATTTTGTTGTGAGTAGATAAAAATCAAGTTACACAGGGTTTTTACTTATCTTAAGGTATCTGTAGCCAAGTTTTCTTGAGCCCCAGGGCACCGATCACAGTGCTACTGGTCAACTATGTCTGAAACCTTCTCAAATAGATCCTGATATTTGAAAGTTTAAAATCAACTAATAAAAAGTCTATAGTTTCCCAAGCCACTCAGGTTTTCTCCACCCTTCTTAGTACTGACAACCACATTATAAGTGAAATGACTAGTATTGTTTTGAGCATAAAACACCATTATTATACTCCAATACACTCAAAAATTAAAAAAACATCAACCAGCAAGTATGATCAGTTGAACCTAAATATGGAGGGGGTGGGGGGGTGATTAGACATAGATTGAGTTTACACAGGGTTCAATTTTCACAGGTCCTAAATGTTTCCTGTTGAAAAATATTAATTTAATTTTCTAAAACATTTCACTTTTACATCTTTATTCATCTCGTTAGAGACATTTTCTCAAATTTATTTAAAGACAAAAAAATCTGCTGAGTTTTATTACATATTGATAACCCTCATTTTGATGTTACTCGTAAGTTATGTCCCATCCCTCATCATTAATACGACCAGTCACAATATCTAATATACCCGCAACATTAATTCCTCCATTTATAAAATGAAATTTGATTTTATCACCGTAGGGAGTTCCCTATATTTTATGTCGTTCTTCTGTCTATTGTGAAGGGTAAAAACTGTACAGTTCATCGACGAAGTGATTATCAGGAAGAATCCGCCTGAATTTGACCATTGATTATAACGGAATCTGTGTTTCACTATTTTTATTCTGGTTTTTTACACAGCCCCTGTAATATTCTAATCTTCAGACAAACATGGCTGACCAAATAAAAAAGGAACATATGATGACAATGATATGATTTTAAAAAGATGTTGCAACACTAGTACATCAGATTTATAGACATAAATATGATAATTTACATACAACCGTCACACTTCGGTAGCACAGTAAAACACAAATATTACAAATACACTTACAACAAATATATAGATAGTACGAAGTCAAATATTGGGCCCAACCGCTCCACTATATAAGTCTATTAATAACAATATAACAAAGTCGCTTTACAACAAAGTCAAAAATAGAGTTCCGAGGACTTTGTGTAAACATATTTTACTGTAATTTTGCAAAATACCTCAGCATTGAGAAAGTTGATATTGAAAAACAATATAGCATTAATAGGGTTAAGATACTTGGATTTATAGTGAGGCATTTGGTTTGGGGATGGTGGATTTAACTGGAGACCCAGACAAAACTCCAACCTTCTGCAAGCGAACTGACAAACCTTTTCACACTCAGATTTGCCAGAGTGGGACACAAACCTGACGGTGGGAGGTGCTGTGATTGATAATCTGAGGCTTTAGTCCACTCAAGTCACAGAGAACCCACATATCATTAGAAATAATTACCCAAAAGTAAGGTATGATTGTCCCAATCCATAAATCTAACTAATGCTGACCTTATGGCATTTACATCATGGTGAAAGGAAGGATGTTGTAGATTAGTTTTATTTTGGCAATAATTTCCTTATAATGAAAAAGCAAATGTTGTGTAATTTATTAATACAAAACTAGAAATGGATGTTTTATGTCATACAGGTTTCCTTTTTTGCTGTGGGCTAAAGTAAGTTAACTTTAAACTTATCACTAAATTAAATGTCAGTTATAATATCCCACCCTTATCAGTGAGGGTGTTTTTTTGGACAAAAGATTTAAAGCCCCAGCTTGTCACAGTATTTCTCACTGCCTAGGAGTTGATCCCTCTCAGGACATATCGGAGTGTGAGGAAGTTTATCAGCTTTTTTGCTTAAAGTCTATGGTTTTCTTGAGACATTCTTGTTTCTTTCACAATGACAGAACTGACCGACTCAATTTATGTGAAGGAATTTTGACAGAGATATAAATCTCCATTACTGGTACTCAACTCTATTCCACTTCTAGTGCCAGAAAGTTTGTTAGGTCCCTTGTCAAAAGTTTAATGTTTTCTCCAGTCACTCTTGTTTTCTCCACTATCCTGAAACTGACAGACTTAATTTAAGTGAACAAATCTTGACTTGGACATAAAAACCCATTAATCCATTCCAATCCTTATCAAAGTTAATAACCAATAATAATATCTGATATGCCCACATATTTCTCCAGTCATAAAATGGAATTTTTGTTTATATTACCGTCGGGAATCGCTAATATTTTCTCTTCAAAATGATGATTATAAGATTTAAGATGTTCATTAGATTTTATTGAAATAGCACAAAGCAAGGCAAAAAACCTGTCAAATTTTATTGAGGCAGCACAAAGTCTCCATCAAAGATCACAGCTTCTGTCTTTGTCTATGTTGGGATCTCACATTGCCAGATTCTAGTGTGAGAAAGTTTGTCAGGTTGGCAGTTTTCTCTATATGTACTCCAGCTTCCAGTACCATTCCTTACCACCAGGGTTAAAGTATCTTGACTGGGGCCTAAAACACCATTACTTCACTCCACCCCTTTATAGAGTCATGAATACAATAGGTCACATGATCAACTATCATTATGAAGTATATTTTAATAATAATCATCACTTAATACTTACAGACAATAGAAATATTTAAAAATTTTAAACTTTTTATTTTAAAAATGAAATATTGTAAAAAGAAGAATTAAAGTAATTTTCTGTTTAAATGTTATGAACAGTAAAATTTCCCATAAATCAATCTGCTACATTCTACTACTTCCTGCCATAACTTCCATACAGCCATGTGATACTGTAAATCAGAAAATTTTCATGTCAACATATTTAGTATGGGTTGTTTTACAAGTAACACGGTTAGTAAGTGTCCCGTGTGGAATGATACAGGGTCAGTAGGACGCACCACCCAGTATGTTTTCTACTCACTCTGTATCATTCTGTACTGAATAGCTACAAACCATGTAACTTTTTTCCTCTACCGATGACCCGACGGTATTGAAAAAAGTTTTTAAAATATATATATATATTGCCAAGTTGGTGAAAGGAGTTGGAGAATATAACTTATCTGACTGCAATAAAATAGTAGAGCAAAATCAAACAGATACTAAAGTTAAGCATACTGAAGGAGTCTAGCAGTCTTTTAATCCTTGACTTTCAATGTCTCACAAGTGACAGGGGACGTAACTCTAACCCACCTGGTATGAGGCTCACATACTCCAGTATTTTTGCACTTGCCGCTATGTACCGAATGATACTGCGTAGGTCATGTGATTCACTTTAGCCAATCACTTTCATAGAATTTAGTCAGAGGTAGGGTTATATAGACTATGTGTCTGTTCTCTACTTTAGTTCTTTATTTTAACTTCATTGGTTATTAAATTGTCATTATAAATGACATTCCATTTTCTTACTCGGCATGGTAAGGTTATTACAAAAATGGTCAAAAATGGAAAAACTCATATAAAACCGTCAACAACGAGAAACCTTTTCATAAAAAACAGCTTAAACACAATCATCAAAAATGGAAAAACGTAATATTGCTGTCTCAGGTTTTTATTGATGTGAATTAAATTACATGTCAGCCATTTTATAGCGGATAGATGGTGAACTTGGACAATTTTATCGCTGTTATATCTGGAAGTGTAGAACGACAGGAAGTATATCATAAATCCTAATCTGTGTAGTAATTTGCTCTGTAATAAGAAGAGCACCAAATTCAGAACCAAGGGAACCTGTCTACTTAATGTAAATTATTGTCCTTGTTAGACACGTTTTTATTTTCCGGTGACCAGATTTACAAGGTTTCTAGGATACAATATTTGTGGTTAGATTCGTTCAGGCCGTAAAGTTTAGATGTTGAGTAAATAATTGTGTATATGTCTGTTAACTGCTTCAGTAACCTCAGCTTTAATATAAAACATGACGAGGACTTGTAGTAATATGTGTAATATACGGTCTGAAATAAGGACAAAACAAAATTACATCAGATATCAGATTTTTTTTCACATTCCTTTATTTTATTTTTACAAACTCTTTACATGTAGTAGATATAACATTAAACTTTCCATTGATGTGCATATTTATGATCAAGGTAATTTTACTTCTGCAGATGACTTTTGATCAAAGTCATATGACTTATCTATATGGTGGTTGCCCTTTGATCACGGTCATATAACTTATCTATATGGTGGTTGCCCTTTGATCACGGTCTTATAACTTATCTATATGGTGGTTGCCCTTTGATCACGGTCTTATAACTTATCTATATGGTGGTTGCCCTTTGATCACGGTCATATAACTTATCTATATGGTGGTTGCCCTTTGATCAAGGTCATATAACCTATCTATATGATAGTTGCTCTTTGGTCAAGGTCATATAACTTAACTACAGTTGAATCTCGTTATCTCGAACTCGGATATCTCGAACTATCTGATATCTCGAACTTTTTTAAAAAGTCCGAACAGAGTTGTTCTTTATTAAACCAAAATAACTCCGGTTATCTCGAACTCGGATATCTCGAATTATCGGATATGTCGAACAATATTTTCGTCCCCTTGAATGAAAATCCTAGGAAAATTACACTCGTTAACTCGAACAAAAAATTTAGGAAAATTAAATTTGTTAACTCGAACAAAAAATTTTGAGAAATCAAATTTGTCAGCGCCTACAGATTTTTTGGTAGAAAAAAACACATTCCGACACAAATAAAATATTTGACTGTCGGCCTCGTGTTGATTTTAAAATTACAACATTGCACTGACCTCCCAATTTCTTTAAGCCCTTAATTATTATCCCTTGCATAAGCAATTAAACTATCCAGGTGATTATCAGGTGTTATAATTACTGCCAAGCTGAACATGGCTTCCGAAAGCGTGTGATGTGAACATTACTCAAATTGAGTTATACAACCGGAAGCTTGGGGTGATTAAAGTACACAAAGCGAAACTGGTATGGAGACCAAAGCCGACTCCACTATTTGTCGGCTAATAACAAGTAACAGAAATTCTCCTGATTTTTTATATACTACATTCTTAATTATAAATACAAAAATAAATAATGCAGTTTTAATATATCATGTTTGAATACATACGATATAGGAGAAAACGGCAATATACAGTTTGACAAGATAAAACCGGAAGCGACTTCCGGTAGGCGTGTACGAGTTAATTCCCTTTTGTTGTCGTTTTTAACATCGGTTATCTCGAACTCCGGATAAGTCGAACTTTTTGCATTTCCCCGTCGAGTTCGAGATAACGAGAGTCAACTGTATAGTTTTTTCAGGCCATGCTTGGGGTTTTCCAGGTCACTTGTTATTAAAGCTGATCTCGGGGTTTCAGAACCATTTCTAAGGTTAGATTGTCATTAAGCTGTCAGGCTCTTTGCAGATTAATGACATAAACCTCAAATAATTATGTTGGAAATATTTTCTATTGAAAATGAAGATTTGATTTTTAAATGAGAAGTCTTTTTAACAACAGGTAAGCCTTACAAGTTTACAACTGTATTACAAATATAGGGTTTACATAATTATAAACATTTAAATTAACTTCCTAACAAATTATTTATAATTAAATTATAAATGTGCACTCTCTTTTCGTTATCTTTCTAGGTGGATAGGTCAGTAGATTAATCAGTTGGTGCAATACTAAGTAAATCTGATTGTGTGTCTCACACAGCTTTGAAAGGATGAAAGCCGCCAAGTAGTTTGATTAAGAAACAACAAAAAATGTATACAAATATTCCTTTTTCCACTTACCATTATACAATGGAACAGGATTCCAGACAATGTTGTTTCACTGCCAGACTTGGATCAGTTCAGGCTGGCAGTGAACAAATTACATCACCTGAAGCCATAAACATCAATATTTCTTTTATCTTTCATTTGTACATACTATTACTTTAATCTTACTTGAACTAATTTTTAACCCATCATCTTTTTCAAACTTTAGAAATTTTTTGCACTATAATCTTTTACCCTTTTACTTTTTCACTAGCAGCACACCAAACTCTGAGTACTCTATAAGGAGGGAGAGTTGTAATGAGAGATTGATAGAATGTAAAATATTTAATGCTTTGTATCACAATTAAAATTTTGAATTGATTCCAGTTTTGAATTTACAAATTATTCTATGTGACAGACTACAATATGACATCATAGTTATAAATACCGGTAGACATTACTGAAATATGATTTATTGTAGATATTACAAATAAAGGCATTATGGAAATTTTATGCAAATTAGTAAAATTATGAAATAGCAAAATTGCTCTTAATATCCTGTATTTCTGGAGAACAAACATTTATTGAACACATTTTATTTCAAGAAAAACCATTTTCCTAAGCATTTGGATCTAACTATAACTGGATAAGCTTTATAGTTTTGATTTGTGTGGTAGTGTTGGTCAAAATTTATTACATTTTTATGCTAATTTTAACAAAGGAAAAACTTACAGATATAGATCCAGACAATTTTATTATTAATCTGATAAAACATTGTTACTGATTTAAAATTTTACTGTAGTAGTTTTCTGAAGTTGAAAGAACAGAGGTTTGCTATAAGTTCAGATCCTAGTTTTACAACCATTCCTTAAATAACAACGGTAGCTCAGTTATTGAGTGATTGGTCCATATATGGGTTCGGGGTTCAAACCCTGGCCAGCTCTGAACAAGACTTGAAAATAGGATGTAAATGTTCTTTTAGCATGCACTCAACAGGTCCTTCAGAAGAGACCTTTAATACCAATGTCCATTGACACAATAAGTAATCCTACCTGTACACTGAAAAGTTCAAAATATCTGCCACTTCACCTGTAGCTAGTGATATCTTAATATTAGTGAAATATTCTTGACTGGGATGTTAAATATTTTTGGATAGTGGGGAAAACTGGAATGCCCTTAGAAAACCAAGGTCTTGAACAGCAAACAAACTGACAAACTTATTCATACTAGAAATTGCAGGGGTAGGCAGAAAGAGCTAGTCAGTTTTAAGATAGTTGGGGAAACCAGAGTGACTGTGGAAAAACGCAGCCTTTAGCAAGCAACCCTGCAAACTTATTCATACTAGGCAGAAACAGCTTGTCATTTTTGGAATAGTTGGGGAAACCAAAGTGCCTGTAGAATACCACAGCCTTCAGCAAAGCAAATTGGCAAACTTTTTCATACTAGAATCTGCAGAAGTAGATAGAGAGAGTCAGTAATATCCTAATTTTCATTTTAGAATATTTGGCAATGGAGGCTGATGATGCCTATAGGCTGTATTTCTTTTTATCTTATGTGACAACTAACTGATTCACCAATTAACATATATATCTAAGTTTGTTCATTTACACATAAGTCAAATAAAAACTCATTATCACACCCTACCACCACTTCCATTTTTCCTGGTCATCGGGGATCAGCAACAATCATTATCTATCATTAACATGCTATATAAATACTTTAAGTTTTCTGTGAGAAACATGCGACAGTGAAAAATAGCTTCATTCAGATTCATTTATCTTTGAACATTTTTCATGTTACTAAGCATTGTATGAGCTTCTGTACAAAGGATAAAATTAATTGATAAATGCACAAGCACACATTCCATTATCGTAACATAGAAAACTAAATACCTCGGTAATTGTGCCGTTGTAGAATCATTCAGTTTGAGTTATTGACTTGTTTGATTATCGTATTTGTGACATGTATCAGCATTAATTAAAAATAAATTATATACAGTGAAACTTGTATATGAAGGCCACCCATCAAAACCTGTAAAAGTGGACTCTATGGACAGGTGACTTTTATATATAAACTTGTCTATAAAGGTCACCCAAAGGAACCAGTAAAAGTGGTCTTTACGAACAGGTGCCCCTTATATACAGTTTCAAAAAACATGAAGAAAGAGCAGTTGGAACCAGTAATAGTGGCCTCTAGGGAAAAGGTGACCCTTATATGCAGATTCAAATAACAGGAATAAAGAGAGCATTTTGGACAAAATTTTATTGGCCTTTATGGGCAGGTGGTTCTTATTCATAAGTGGTTCTTTAGGGCAGATTTGACTTTATTATAGACATTTTAATATCTTGACAAAAGATTGGGAGCTAGTAGCACAAAGCTTAATTAAAGTTCAGAAATATTGTTTTGAACAATAAGTCATCACTAACTAAAGTAAAGTTAATTATTGATTCAACCATTATTAAGAAATCATACAATGTTTGGCTAATTATTGGTTTAATTCATGAGTAACTCTTATAAAGCTTTATGAAATTGGGTCCAGATATTACAATTTTGAAGCAATACTAGACTGGTTGACTCATTGATTGTTGTTTAACATCACATCAGACATTTTTCCACCATTTGGAATGAGACACTTTTACCTGCCACCTTTCAAAGAAAAAACTATGGTTATTTAATTGAAAGTTCTGTTCCATCCATTCCATTTCTTGTCTAGAGAAGTTCTGCAAAACTATCGTATTAATCACAGTTTCACAGAACTTGTTGCAAAACATTTATATAGGATATGGGCATATTTTGAACCTGAATTGGTTTGCTAATTTTCCTTTGAGTTATTGCCCTTTGAAGTTTTAATTGGGAAATTTTGTCTGGAGTAAATATCCAAAATCATTTATCAAAACTGAGTAGACTATCATGTGTGCATTTTATTAACCAGAGTTGGTTTGCAAATTTTCTTTGGGAGTTATGTCCCTTTGGGAATTATGGTCTGGAGTAATTCTTCAATACTCTTTATCAAAAGTATATAAAAAAACTTAGTAGAAACTAACAATAGTAAGAGAAGATGCACATATTATTGAACATAAGTGCAAATCACAAAAAAAAGAAACTTTTAGAGAAGGATCCTATTTTACCGACATTGTTTGTTCTTATTGATATATAGACACAAGTTGATGTTGTATACAAGTTTTGTTATAGTATTAATGCTAGTGCACTAATGGCAATCTTTTAAGTACTAAAAACACATTTTAATATACTTCTTAACATTTGAGCTGACTTTTGGGAGATGTTTATGTTACAAATTCAAGGAAGAATGTTGTTTATACAGGAAAACATCAAATTAACTTTTGTGATTCCATATCTAATGAAAATAGTCGTGTCACATAAACAGTTTGGTTTATCACATTGTACAGTGATGAACCGCATTGCACTTTATTAAATGTAAGAAACTTGATTTAAATACTGTTTTTTTTTTGTATTCAGATTTTTTAGCTCACCTGAGCCAAAGGCTCAGATGAGCTATTGCAATCTATCACCGTCCGTCATCTGTCGTCCGTCGTGCGTCGTGCGTCGTCCGTCGTGTGTAAACTTTACATTTTAATTCTCCTCCAAAACTACTGGGCCATATTTGATGAAACTTGGTGATTATCATGCCTGGGTAACAGCCTTTCAAAATTGTGTTCGGGGTTTGGCCACACCCAACAAGATGGCCGCTGTTACTAAAAATAGCAAAAAGACAAAAAAATCTTCTTCTCTGAAACCAAAAGGTGCAGGCAAATTTTGATTGGATATTTGGATTCAGCATACCTGGGAACATTAAAATTGTGTTTTTCATGAAAATTAGACGAAAAATAGGTTACGCGTTTTTTGCGTAAAATTACCTAATTTTTAAAATGAGACATTTATTGTTATAACTTCATAACGGCTGAAGATAATTGTATGGAGTTTTCACTGTTGATCTTGTCTTGCAATTTTCTTCCAATTAATGTCAAGGTCGAAGGTCAAGGTCATGTCCCAGTTTTTGACCTTTGATAAAAAATGCTATTTTTTTAACATTTCTTGTGATAATGGCGCAGGATTTTCAGTTATTTGTAGGTATTGACATGACGATCATTTTGATACATAGATCAGGGTCATGGGTTCAAAGGTCAAGGTCACAGATGTCCAAGAATACCAAAATAGTTAATTATCTGCAAAACTATGAATTTTTTGTATAGGCATGTATATCAGAATATTGTAGGTAATGGCACAATGGTCATTTTGATATATAAATAAAGGTCACGGGTTCAAAGGTCAAGGTCACATGTAAACAAGTACTGAAATAGTTAATTATCTCAAAAACTATAAACTTTTTGTATAGTCATGTATAGTGGAATATTGTAGGTATTGGCCTAACGATCATTTTGATATATGAATGAAGGTCATAGGTTCAAAGGTCAAGGTCATAGACGCGAACAAATACTTAAATGGTTAATTATCTCAAAAACTATAAACTTTTTGTATAGGCATGTATATTAGAATATTGTAGGTATTGGCCTAATGATCATTTTGATATATGAATGAAGGTCATAGGTTCAAAGGTCAAGGTCGTAGCTGTGAACGAATATTTAAATGGTTAATTATCTCAAAAACTATAAACTTTTTGTATAGGCATGTATATTGGAATATTGTAGGTATTGGCCTAACGATCATTTTGATATATGAATGAAGGTCATAGGTTCAAAGGTCAAGGTCGTAGCTGTGAACGAATATTTAAATGGTTAATTATCTCAAAAACTATAAACTTTTTGTATAGGCATTTATATTAGAATATTTTAGGCATTTGCACAACGATCATTTTGATATATGAATGAAGTTCATAGGTTCAAAGGTCAAGATCATATATGCAAACTAATACTTAAATGGTTAATTATCTCAAAAACTATAAACTTTTTGTATACGCATGTATATTGGAATAAGGTACGTATTGGCCTAACGATCATTTTGATATATGAATGAAGGTCATAGGTTCAAAGGTCAAGGTCATAGGCGCAAACAAATACTTAAATTGTTAATTATCTCGAAAACTATAAACTTTTTGTATAGGCATGTATATTGGAATATTGTAGGCATTTGCACAACAATCATTTTGATATATGAATGAAGGTCATAGGTTTAAAGGTCAAGGTCATAGATGCAAACGAATACTTAAATGGTTAATGATCTCAAAAACTATAAACTTTTTGTATAGGCATGTATATTGGAATATTGTAGGTATTGGCCTAACGATCATTTTGATATATGAATGAAGGCCATAGGTTCAAAGGTCAAGGTCATAGATGCAAACGAATACTTAAATGGTTAATTATCTCAAAAACTATCAACTTTTTGTATGGGCATGTATATTGGACTGTTGTAGGTATTGGCCTAATGCACATTTTAATATACAGATGTTTTAGCTGTTTATAAATAATTTATTGTAGCTAGACTTTAGATATGTTATATATAGCATACTTATATAATAATTATTATAATTAATTTGCAAAAATACTTGCATATTATTGGCCCTTACTGCTGAAAATTTTGATTTCTCTTTTATTAATGTCATTGACCATTGAACCTCTGCATAAGATATGTACTCTTCCTCAGGTGAGCGTTAAGGCCCATGGGCCTCTTGTTAAGGCGCCCAAACGAAGTTTGGCGACTTATTGTTTTTGCACCGTTTCTTATTATTATTATTATTATTATTATTTTATTATTCTTCCTCTTCTTCTTCTTCCGGCCATGAACTTGTCCAACCAATTTCTCGAAGACCGTTGGTCCAATCTTAACCAAACTTCACAGGAAGGTTGATCCCCATCTCCTTCCCCAGAGGCCGAGGTAAAATGCCCATGGGATCATTAGGGGAGGGGCAGGAGGGCGGGGTCTTAAAAACAATAATGCTCAATTTTGCTATTTATACTATATTTTGTACTATAAAACCATATATATTCATGATCATTGTCTCAAGATGTACAAGTCTGTATCACAAGATTTTCCCGGGGGTATCAGGGAGGGTGGGGATGGGCTGGGCAGTGTGCTAACTTTTAAACGGTTAAGATCCCCACCCATAAACTATAAATTTTTTCTGGTTCTACATGAAAAGTTGAATTATGTGATACTAAAGAAAGTCCTATGGGGTCATTCCTGATGGAGGGTGGGGATGGGCGGGGCTTGGTACTAACTTTTAAATGGTTGATATCCCCATCCTGAAACTATATATTTTCCGGTTTGGCTTTTAAAGTTGAATAGAATGATACTGCAGAAATACAAATGACGTTATTCCAGAGGAGGGTGGGGACAGGCGGGGCTGGGTACTAACTTTTGATCAGTTGAGATCCCCACCCCTAACATATATATTTTCTTATTCTTTATGAAAAGTTGAATAGATTGATACTTAAGTAAACCCATATGGTCATTCAATAGGAGGGTGGGGACAGGTAGGTCTAGGTACTAACTTTAAGATCCCCACCCTCAAACTATAGTTTTCTTCATGGGATGGTTGCTATCATTTTGTTTAAGAATTAAAACAATAAGCATGAATTTGCATTGTTTAGGATACTTAAGTAATCACTGATCCATGTCCAAAAGCTCTCAACCTAAATCTGTTTTTATAAGCAACACTAATGGTCAGTTATCCCTGGGGCATGATTCATTCAATTCGATAGAGTAGCTGCATTTAGTTGTCAATATGATATGACATGGGTAAATGCTTGGATTAATTTAAAATCAACACATCATTAGCTCATCAAAACAACAGGTTGTGATATTGGGTATAGGTGATGTCAATCAACTTTGCCTATTGTTTGAATTTCAACCCATTGGATTCATGTACTACTTCTATATATAAAATTAAATCTCAATATTACAAGTTTAAAATTCTTGATTTTTATTAGTTTGGGCGCCTTATTTGTAATGATGCATCCATCATTACATTAGTACTCGTTTTATTTGTTTTTATATCCAATTATCATTGTTTATTTTTTGTATCCATTTATTATTCAAATAAACCAAATGATATTGGTTGCTGGTATACTCATCAAGTGTATTGCACTTTATTAAATGTAGAAAACTTGATTTTATCTTTGTTTATTTTTTGTATCCATTTATTTTCTAAGTAAATCAGATGTTATTGAAGCAGCTTCAGTTTGACTAAAACTAAAATAACACAGAATTCTTATCCCTTTTAATCATTGAATACAAGATGAATTACATTGCTGAATTTTTATGAATAAATAAAAAAATCTTGTTAAGCAGTTTCATTCATGACATATCCAAAAGCTTAAAGCACTGGTGTGAGATTTACAGGGCTGGAATGTCTATGAGAATGATTTCCTAGAAAATTCCCTACATGTCATCGCTATAATTCTCCCGATGATCGTGATCAATATTGTGGTATACAGATCACAATATGGTCACTTGTTTTTCATCGGAAATACTTAATTGATCTTATTTATACACAAGATGGCTCTGATATACCTTCTCTCAATTAGTTAGGACAGGACCAGCGAGCGAGTCGTAATTGTGGCAATTTAAAGCGAAGAATGTGTGGTCCTTAAATAGCTAATAACAACCAAGGAAGCGCTGTAAGCGTCTGATTTCCAATTTATACTGTTGATACAAATTGTATGTATGGTATAAAATTCATCAAGAAAACATCTCAGCTTCATTAAAATTGTGTTAAAAAAGTACACCCAACCTGTGATGACCATACCCTGATTAAACAACTGACCTTTACAAGTACACCCAACCTGTGATGACCATACCCTGATTAAACCACCGACCTTCAGCGAGTACACCCAACCTGTGATGACCATACCCTGATTAAACCACCAACCTTCAGCGAGTACACCCAACCTGTGATGACCATACCCTGATTAAACCACCGACCTTCAGTGAGTACACCCAACCTGTGATGACCATACCCTGATTAAACAACTGACCTTCAGCGAGTACACCCAATCTGCAATGACCATACCCTGATTAAACCACCAACCTTCAGCAAGTACACCCAATCTGTGATGACCATACCCTGATTAAACAACTGACCTTCAGCGAGTACACCCAACCTGTGATGACCATACCCTGATTAAACCACTGACCTTCAGCGAGTACACCCAATCTGCGATGACCATACCCTGATTAAACCACCAACCTTCAGCGAGTACACCCAATCTGTGATGACCATACCCTGATTAAACCACCAACCTTCAGCGAGTACACCCAATCTGTGATGACCATACCCTGATTAAACAACTGACCTTCAGCGAGTACACCCAACCTGTGATGACCATACCCTGATTAAACCACCAACCTTCAGCGAGTACACCCAATCTGTGATGACCATACCCTGATTAAACCACCAACCTTCAGCGAGTACACCCAATCTGTGATGACCATACCCTGATTAAACAACTGACCTTCAGCAAGTACACCCAACCTGTGATGACCATACCCTGATTAAACCACCAACCTTCAGCGAGTACACCCAATCTGTGATGACCATACCCTGATTAAACCACCAACCTTCAGCGAGTACACCCAATCTGTGATGACCATACCCTGATTAAACAACTGACCTTCAGCGAGTACACCCAACCTGTGATGACCATACCCTGATTAAACCACTGACCTTCAGCGAGTACACCCAATCTGCGATGACCATACCCTGATTAAACCACCAACCTTCAGCGAGTACACCCAATCTGTGATGACCATACCCTGATTAAACCACCAACCTTCAGCGAGTACACCCAATCTGCAATGACCATACCCTGATTAAACCACCAACCTTCAGCAAGTACACCCAACCTGTGATGACCATACCCTGATTAAACACCAACCTTCAGCGAGTACACCCAATCTGTGATGACCATACCCTGATTAAACAACTGACCTTCAGCGAGTACACCCAACCTGTGATGACCATACCCTGATTAAACAACTGACCTTCAGCGAGTACACCCAACCTGTGATGACCATACCCTGATTAAACAACTGACCTTCAGCGAGTACACCCAATCTGTGATGACCATACCCTGATTAAACCACCAACCTTCAGCGAGTACACACAACCTGTGATGACCATACCCTGATTAAACCACCAACCTTCAGCAAGTACACCCAACCTGTGATGACCATACCCTGATTAAACCACCAACCTTCAGCGAGTACACCCAATCTGTGATGACCATACCCTGATTAAACAACTGACCTTCAGCGAGTACACACAACCTGTGATGACCATACCCTGATTAAACCACCAACCTTCAGCGAGTACACCCAACCTGTGATGACCATACCCTGATTAAACAACTGACCTTCAGCGAGTACACCCAACCTGTGATGACCATACCCTGATTAAACCACCAACCTTCAGCGAGTACACCCAACCTGTGATGACCATACCCTGATTAAACCACCGACCTTCAGCGAGTACACCCAACCTGTGATGACCATACCCTGATTAAACCACCAACCTTCAGCGAGTACACCCAACCTGTGATGACCATACCCTGATTAAACCACCGACCTTCAGTGAGTACACCCAACCTGTGATGACCATACCCTGATTAAACAACTGACCTTCAGCGAGTACACCCAATCTGCAATGACCATACCCTGATTAAACCACCAACCTTCAGCAAGTACACCCAACCTGTGATGACCATACCCTGATTAAACCACCAACCTTCAGCGAGTACACCCAATCTGTGATGACCATACCCTGATTAAACAACTGACCTTCAGCGAGTACACCCAACCTGTGATGACCATACCCTGATTAAACCACTGACCTTCAGCGAGTACACCCAATCTGCGATGACCATACCCTGATTAAACCACCAACCTTCAGCGAGTACACCCAATCTGTGATGACCATACCCTGATTAAACCACCAACCTTCAGCGAGTACACCCAATCTGCAATGACCATACCCTGATTAAACCACCAACCTTCAGCAAGTACACCCAACCTGTGATGACCATACCCTGATTAAACCACCAACCTTCAGCGAGTACACCCAATCTGTGATGACCATACCCTGATTAAACAACTGACCTTCAGCGAGTACACCCAACCTGTGATGACCATACCCTGATTAAACAACTGACCTTCAGCGAGTACACCCAACCTGTGATGACCATACCCTGATTAAACCACTGACCTTCAGCGAGTACACCCAATCTGTGATGACCATACCCTGATTAAACCACTGACCTTCAGCAAGTACACCCAACCTGTGATGACCATACCCTGATTAAACCACCAACCTTCAGCGAGTACACACAACCTGTGATGACCATACCCTGATTAAACCACCAACCTTCAGCAAGTACACCCAACCTGTGATGACCATACCCTGATTAAACCACCAACCTTCAGCGAGTACACCCAATCTGTGATGACCATACCCTGATTAAACAACTGACCTTCAGCGAGTACACACAACCTGTGATGACCATACCCTGATTAAACCACCAACCTTCAGCGAGTACACCCAACCTGTGATGACCATACCCTGATTAAACAACTGACCTTCAGCGAGTACACACAACCTGTGATGACCATACCCTGATTAAACCACTGACCTTCAGCGAGTACACCCAATCTGCGATGACCATACCCTGATTAAACCACCAACCTTCAGCGAGTACACCCAATCTGCAATGACCATACCCTGATTAAACAACTGACCTTAAAAAGTACACCCAATCTGCGATGACCATACCCTGATTAAACCACTGACCTTCAGCGAGTACACCCAACCTGTGATGACCATACCCTGATTAAACAACTGACCTTCAGCGAGTACACCCAACCTATGATGACCATACCCTGATTAAACCACCAACCTTCAGCGAGTACACCCAATCTGCGATGACCATACCCTGATTAAACCACCGACCTTCAGCGAGTACACCCAATCTGCGATGACCATACCCTGATTAAACAACTGACCTTCAGCGAGTACACCCAACCTATGATGACCATACCCTGATTAAACCACCAACCTTCAGCGAGTACACCCAATCTGCAATGACCATACCCTGATTAAACCACCGACCTTCAGCGAGTACACCCAATCTGCAATGACCATACCCTGATTAAACCACTGACCTTCAGCCAGTACACCCAGCCTGTGATGACCATACCCTGATTAAACAACTGACCTTAACAAGTACACCCAACCTGTGATGACCATACCCTGATTAAACAACTGACCTTCAACAAGTACACCCAACCTGTGATGACCATACCCTGATTAAACAACTGACCTTCAGTGAGTACACCCAATCTGCGATGACCATACCCTGATTAAACCACTGACCTTCAGCGAGTACACCCAATCTGCGATGACCATACCCTGATTAAACCACCGACCTTCAGCGAGTACACCCAACCTGTGATGACCATACCCTGATTAAACCACCAACCTTCAGCGAGTACACCCAACCTGTGATGACCATACCCTGATTAAACCACCAACCTTCAGCGAGTACACCCAACCTGTGATGACCATACCCTGATTAAACCACTGACCTTCAGCGAGTACACCCAATCTGCGATGACCATACCCTGATTAAACCACCGACCTTCAGCGAGTACACCCAATCTGCAATGACCATACCCTGATTAAACCACCGACCTTCAGCGAGTACACCCAATCTGCAATGACCATACCCTGATTAAACCACTGACCTTCAGCCAGTACACCCAGCCTGTGATGACCATACCCTGATTAAACAACTGACCTTAACAAGTACACCCAACCTGTGATGACCATACCCTGATTAAACAACTGACCTTCAACAAGTACACCCAACCTGTGATGACCATACCCTGATTAAACAACTGACCTTCAACAAGTACACCCAACTTGTGATGACCATACCCTGATTAAACAACTGACCTTCAGCGAGTACACCCAACCTATGATGACCATACCCTGATTAAACCACCGACCTTCAGCGAGTACACCCAACCTGTGATGACCATACCCTGATTAAACAACTGACCTTCAGCGAGTACACCCAATCTGTGATGACCATACCCTATTAAACCAAACCACCGACCTTCAGTGAGTAACCTAACAAACGTTCGTTAAAGTACACCCAACTTGTGATGACCAAAACCTGATAAAACAAATGCAGACCTTCAACAAGAACACCAATTCTCTGACAGAACCCTGATTGAATGACTGGCTTTCAGCAAAATTGGAATTTGGCATCTATGTGGGAAGAGGTACTGTCATCTGTAAGCAGTTTATATTTTAGAAAACATACATGTAAAATTTAAATCATTTTCATGCTGTAGACACTTACAGATTACAGTGACTCTCACTGCCTATGTCCCACTCTGTCAGAGAAAGTTCACTTGCAGAAGATTGGTGGATTTTCTCTGGTACTTCTATTTCCTTCATCATACTTGAACTTACCGCCTTCATAAAAGTGAAATACTCTTGTCTGAGACACAATTACTTCACTTCATTCCACTTTCTTGGTTGCCATGGATACAGGCAAGTGCATGTATTTAACTTTTATCTATTTCATTAGGGGTTAGATTGGACAAATTATCTTTGTTATTAGAGACATTATTGTTTTCTCCAGAGCTTTTTGATGCAGTTTTTTAAAGAATGACGCAACTTGATTTGGATGGTGTGTTATTTTTGAGACAACCTTTTTTTAGATATTTGGAAAAATGATAACATAATACCATGTGTTTACTTCCTTTCAACTCTTTGATCTACTGGCTCTGTCAAGACAACCATCAGGGTTATAACGCATTTCCCATTGATCAGAAGTGAGGTGACTTCAGCTTCAAACAATGTAGCTAGTCCTATGTTATACAGATGCTTGAATAAAACTATATACACTCTCGTTAAGTCAAACTCGGATATGTCGAAATTCCGGATAAGTCAAAGTAAGTTTTGCGGTCCCAATTTTATTCTTATATAAATATACTGGAATTATATGTTTAAGTTGAAATCGTGTAAGTCAAATTTCCGGATGAGTCGAAGTAATTTTTGGGTCCGTTGACATTAAATCATTCTAAATTTGATACACAGGAGTCGAACCGGCAAACTTCTTTGATGTCTTAACTGTCACCTGTCACGTTTGTGCATGCATGATTGAGTTCCCTTTGTCGGAATAAACTTAAGTCCTTCCTTTTGTTACCTTTACCTGTGAAGAAAGAAACCCTTTCTTAATCACCTGACCATGAATCAATAATCAATAATCAGCATTATTGATCTTTAATTACATCCACGCACTTTCGGTCGATCAGTGTTCACATGTACACACAAACAGTTACCTCCCGCGTGGGTCGTTCAAATTTACAGAATGATTACCTTGGAAGTATGCGAAATGAAAACTTAATACAAAATATTATAAAATTTGTTTTGTTTGTTATTCCTTTTTATTCAAATGATTATGACTGTCATTTATATCGGAAACTTCAATGGAACCTAGTAAGTTACGGTGAAGTTTCTGTTTAGTCTTCCATGCAGAGTTGCCGTCTTCAGGTTTTTCAGTCGAGAATTATTTCATCATTATTTATTTTTGTCATTACATTGTTTAATAGTAAAAACATAAGTTATAAATATTGAAATTATTTATTTTTGTCATTACATTGTTTAATAGTATAAACATAAGTTATAAATATTGAAATAAATAATGATAAAAAATTGCCGATTATGGACCGGAAGTCAACAGTTATGAGAAGTACAACAGAGTTACATCCCATGTCAGAGACTTGCCGATTTTTAAGTCGAACTTCGGATATGTCAAACTACTTTCCACGGACCCAACAAATTCGAGATAACGAGAGTCGACTGTAATTATAATGTGTACAAAGCACTGTGATGACAATGACCAGCAATGGTAAAGAATAGATACATTACCAGATCATCGTAAAAGAAAGACAACTTTTTTCTGGTAATTAGCTGATTTAACTGGCAGATATGAATCCCATTTTTCTCTTCCCTTGTTTTTGAAAGCTAGGGAAAACACTGTGACGACCAGACAAAAACTACTTTGGGAACAGCTGGTTGTAATACTGACTGAAGTAATAGATAGACAACCAGTCAAATTGTTGGAACAGCTAGTTGTCAAGGTTACCTAAAAGAAATAGACAACCAATCAAATTGTTGACTATTCTATAAGAGGTACATTTGTTGATGGTTGTAACTGTAAAATACAAACCTTTAAAGAATCAACGGCAAATATTTTATTTTAAGTCCCGTACTTCATTGTACTGACAACGGTTTAATCTATGATACAAACATAAATCGTTGATCGGTCACTCAATCACTACGACAGCTAGACTACTCCTTTACACAGGAAATTCAATAACAGGTTTTGTGGGTATTTTCTCTTGAAATCGTAATGTAATAATAGATAAACTATTGCAGACATTTGATTTGTAGGGGATATTTATTCTGACAGAAAGTCAATGTTAAATTTCCCTTAAATCCATCATAAAAAAAGGTAGAAACTTCTGGATGACCATGATGATGATTTTAAAACTTTGTGCCTTTCTTACTGCTGTTAATTCAGCTATTGTTTTATTGTATTTATTCAGCATGTATGAGCTGGTGCAATTCAGATTTGTTCATGGTGTTAGCATGGCTTCCAAAACTAGGTTTTGCTGCAGGATTGTCACATTTTGATATTTTCATGAAGTGACCTCCAAAAAGGGTCATGACAAAGATTTAGCCTTTTTTAATCAAAACATGAACAAAGGTCTTCAAATGTTAAACACTGGTCTTCATAAACAGGTAGTCTTTTTATAGATGTTCAAAATGATTATAAGGAACTTAAAATAATGGTCTTAATGGACAGATGGTCTTTATATTGAAGTTCTCTTTGTTTTCTGTTGAAATATGCAGCAGAGGGACCTAAAAGAACTGGTCTTAATGGACAGATGGTTTATAAATGGAGGTGGTTACTACAGCATATTTTAGTATATAGACAGGTGGGCTTTATATAGTGGTTGCCACTATAGCAGATTTTACTGTATAAACCAGTGGTTTCTATATAAAGATGGTCATTGCAACATTTTTTACCGTACAGACAGGTGGTCTAGATATAAAGATGGTCACTGCAACATGTTTTACTGTATATTGACCTTGAAGAAGTTATATTTTACAGTACAATATATAAAACAGAGCAATCTCTGCCCATAAGGTATGTTCTGTTAATTATGGAGTCTGGTGTACCAATATATGTTTTAACAAAATGGAAGTCATTCATCTTTTCCTATTTCAAATGGTTATGTATTCCCTGTAGTATTCTTTATCAAATGGTAAAATGAATTTAATTTAAATATTTTTTTTTAAATCTGATACATTAGGAAGATGGAGAGACTTGTATTTTCTTGTGTAATTACGATTTGATTGGTGTAGAAATATCAAAGAATAGCAAATAAATACCTTGTATTGATGTTATAATCTAGCCCAGTATCAGAGAGATATTAGCCCAGTATCTGAGTGAGGCATCTGTATCATATACCAAGGTATTCTGTTGAATGATATTTATAAAATACTGAAAACTGTGTTTATGGTTTTTTTTTCTTTTATATATAAATTTTGAATTTTACTTTAGACAGTCTGATAATCTATTAAATTCAATATGTATTTATGTATTTCTATCTGATTTAAAAAAACAACAATTCTCTATAATATCATGCAGAATTAACATGCTGCAAACAAAAACATTAGAGAATGTTTTCTGTTGTTTTTAACAGTAAAAACATTGAACATATATAAGCTATGAAAGAAATGTACCATTAATTAAAATCTACAGTATAAATTACAGTAAACATTAAAATATCAAGCAGGCACCCTGTAATTAGACAAACAAAAATGTTAAAAACAAATTGGGATGTTTTTGGGAAAATACCTAAAAATATTCTTGTGTTTTGTGCTTGGCATTGGGGCCAAATTTGGTTCTAAGTAATGAGTATAAAAAAAGCTCTGAACAAAATTGTCATCAGACCTGAAGGTTATCAGTTTAGCAGGGCTCAAAGTTGTGCCTAAAATGGCACCATGAGACCTTAATTTTTGATTTTGTGACTATATTTATGCTGTAAGTCGCAAGTTGTTGTCATCAAAATCCATCTTGGATGGTTTACGGTTGATAAAATGGTTGTCTAGAAACAGAAGGGTTTAAATTAAACCATGAGAGATGGCCAGAAATATAAGGTAGGCTGAAACTTTTAGTTTGTAATAAAAAAAAAAAAACAACAAACAGTTTTACATACATTTACTAGAGCAAAAACAAAAAGCAACAGTTTTGGCTTTCATTTTTTCTAAAAAAAAATTATCTTTAAAACTTCTTTTTTGCCAACTAAAACTTTTGATTGGCACCTGAAAATTTTCAAAGGGAGCCACACTGGCCTAATGTTTAGATGAGTTTCACTGCACTACTTGGACCCCATACAGAATAAGTACACTGGTAGAGACCTTAAGTTCAGAAACACTTATACATGTACAATTAATAATAACGACAATTTATATGATAAACAGAATGCAACAGATGTAAACCAATATCCACTTGATGTGAATGAAATCAAGGGAAGTACACAAACTGCTGTGTGACATATTGTACTCAATAACAGCAAGTGTCAGTTGCATCTTGACAACATTTCTATTCATATATAAGTTATCTTAAGTCATCAAGAAATTTATGAGAGTAAAATAGGTACAATGTGTCAATGTTCTGATGATCATTAACTATAAACTCTGATATCGAGGAATCAATTTCCTTCAAAAACTTCCTTGTTTAAATCTTTCCTATATTGAACTGATGTATTGAACTCCCGTTTATATTCAATACTAGGATATGCTATAGATAACTTTGAATTTGCACATATCACATTTCGCATGCACACCCCTAATGGTCATTTGCAAATATGTCAGTGTTCTGACTTAATTCCTATTTCAAACATTGATATTGAAGAAAGAATTTCCTACAAAAACTTTCTTTTTGAATCCGTTCTTGTATTGAATTCTGATATATGAATACTGTAGATCACTTTTATTTCGCGAGATATTTATTTTCGCGTAAATTCGCGACTCATCCCATTTGCGAATTTAAATATCATGCGAATATTTCCAGCATACATATATTCCTATGTTGACATACATGTGTTGTATTCGCTAAGATTCTAAATGCGAATTGAAATATTCGCGAATAAGGCCAAGATGGTCTTGACGCGAAATTTTCTACTCACGAAAAATAACTGATCTACAGTACCTTTTTATATTGAACCTCAAATATACATGACATTGTATTGTATCTACACATTGCCCTCAGCACACTGCAAAAGTCAAAATTTCTGTCACTTCACCTATAACTGGTACCATCTCAATATTCTTGACTTGGACTTAAAACTCCATTCAGGCAACCAATTTACCCTCTTGAAATGCTACCGTTTGGTGTGATTGGCCTTTCATAGACACAATCAATTGTTTCTGTCCTCTAATCCTCTGGAGCACTTGTTGGGACGTTTACCAAGCCTTGTTATAAATAATTGAATTGTCCAACGTTGAAATGAAATTGTTAAGCTTTTGTGGCGATTCATAAATTGTCAGTCAGCATTTGGTGTTTTTGCTATAGCTTGTAATCCAAAGAGAAAAACATTTGGTATTCTTTTGAGATAGATGATGTTTAGAACAGGGCTATATATCATAGTTAGGGCTATGTCATTTCCCTATCCCTCTGAAAATCTTCCATGCTCCATTGAATGCTGACTGTTAAGAACAGCATTAAAATTGAATGTTGAGGTTGTTAAGAACAGCATTAAATAACACAATGAATATGTTCCCCCCCCCCTCTCTGGCCTGTCTGCATGAGTCTGACATCCATTATTGATATATTTGTACTTATGTAATAAAACATCAATACTTTTGTACTTTTAATGACATGCGTCTCATACATAATTAACTACATGTACTAATAATTACAATGTTAATATCACTTACTATATGAATCGCTATTCTATGACTAAAACAATAGCTAAATATATACAGTATAGTTCCATTGGAATGTAGTAATAATAGTGCACAAACTCCACAAATAGTCCCTTTTAGCAATGTCAGTGGACATCAAATTTCAAACTTCCTTGCTTAATAAAATATAGTTGTTTTATCATATATAACCCAATGTTTTATTTATAAATTGTCTGTGATATAACTGGTTTTTATCAGATTAGCAACAGTTTTATTAAAAATGTTATGTATTCAATTTTAATACTTTGTGTTATTGATACTTTTGTATCTATTACTTTTTCTAGCCGAATATAGCTGCATTACTGTTGATGAGGCTTTAAACAATAATTCACTCACTCACTCACAAATACTCCCAAAATGTATTCTTTAAAATTCACAATTTGCAAAAACAACACTTAAATGACTGGAAATTTAAGAATTGACATTTGTTTGTTTCTTTTTAGTCATTCAATAAGGTATGAATTGTTTCATAAGTTATGGGATTTTACTGTCTGCTAAAACTGTTCATACCTTGATGAAAGATTTAAAAAAAAAATCACTTGAAATATTAAGCAGAGGGACATAAAACACTGGTCTTATTCGATGGTCTTTATATAGAGGTCCGTTGGTTGAAATATGAAGCAAAAGGGCCATAAAGTACTGGTGACTTAATGGACAGTTGAAATATAAAGCAAAGTGAAGTGATCTTGAAATACAGATCTTATGGACAGATGACTTTTTAGATAAAGCAGTGATTTTGTTATATTTTTAAAAAACTACCTTCTGCCTTTTAAATTGGGAAAAATTGAAGTTCTGAAATACAGTAAACTGCATAATAACATGATTGCAATAGCTTAGGATCCTTACTGCAACAGTGTTATATTGTGACAATATCTAGTATATCACTGTTGTCTTGGGAAATTATAGTGATCAAATTGGGAAAATTTAGTCATTTTCTGCTGTGGAAACTACCTTTATTCGGTAGTAATTTTAAATTTTTAGACAAACAAACGCACTGTAAAGGGCCTTTGGTTGAAATAAGAAGCATAAACTTGTGTTCTTTGAAATACTTTGAAACTAAAACCCATGTGTAAATAATTTTGTTTATTCACAAATTTTGTCTCTCATTGTAAGAAGGTTTTTGTTTGATAAACAGACCCAAACAAGTATTTCATTATAAACAAGTACAAGAATTCTATTATCTACAAGTATTTCGTTATAAGCAATTATCTCCCCTGTATTTGTGAAGGTTCATCTGCAGCTCAGTAGAGCAACAACAGGATGTCTTGCCAATATTAAATTTATGACAAGTGTCAATACATTTTACAAGTTTTTTCACACGTATAGATGGGAACAAAACTAAATTTCCTGGAGGTTGAATGCTCTTGTTTTGGATGTTTTGTTATCAGTTAATATGTTGCCAGAATTCTTTTGACCAATTTCAGTTTTACCAAATTGAATCTGTTAGCTCTTAATGTATTGACCTAAAGGTTATTCACTTGAATAATTTAATCACAGTATTTGTAAATACGAGGTTAAGCAGAGTTTGTTTCTTTTTAGTCATTCAATAAGGTATGAATTGTTTCATAAGTTATGGGATTTTACTGTCTGCTAAAACTGTTCATACCTTGATGAAAGATTTAAAAAAAAAATCACTTGAAATATTAAGCAGAGGGACATAAAACACTGGTCTTATTTGATGGTCTTTATATAGAGGTCCGTTGGTTGAAATATGAAGCAAAAGGGCCATAAAGTACTTGTGACTTAATGGACAGTTGAAATATAAAGCAAAGTGAAGTGATCTTGAAATACAGATCTTATGGACAGATGACTTTTTAGATAAAGCAGTGATTTTGTTATATTTTTAAAAAACTACCTTCTGCCTTTTAAATTGGGAAAAATTGAAGTTCTGAAATACAGTAAACTGCATAATAACATGATTGCAATAGCTTAGGATCCTCACTGCAAAGATGTTATATTGTGACAATATCTAGTGTATCACTGTTGTTTTGGAAATTTTTGTGATCGAATTGGAAAATTTTAGTCATTTTTCTCACAGGAAACTACCTTTATTCGGTAGTAATTTTAAAGTTTTAGACAAACAAACGCACTGTAAAGGGTCTTTGGTTGAAATAAGAAGCATAAACTTGTGTACTTTGAAAAACTGTGTAACTAAAACTCATGTGTAATTTTGTGTATTCACAAATTTTGGCTCTCATTGTAAGAAGGTTTTTGTTTGATAAACAGACACAAACAAGTATTTTAGAAATAACATTCTATTTGAGTGTATTCATTCGGTATTATGAATGAGAGTCAGGAATAGCATATTTAACATGAACTGCTTCATATTTACAATCATAAGAAATATTGATAACATGTCCGAAATATAAAATTATCGCTACAATAATTTATTTCATTCAAGATTCCGACAAACATATGGGATTGATGGAACAGCCTTGCTCCAAATAAGGAAAGTTACGTCGGGGGTAGACTTGGATGCTGACCAATCAAAAAATGCATGAAGTAATATGTGTCATTCTGTGACGTAATCGAATAGTTAAACGTTACGTAATCAGAGGTCATGACCCCACACTGTATTCAAGAGCAATTGAATGCCAGTAAAACAAATAGGTTCATCTAAAGAAGGTCAATTCCAATTGTAAATATTTCATTATAAACAAGTACTAGAATTCTATTATCTACAAGTATTTCATTATAAACAATTATCTCCCCTGTATTTGTGAAGGTTCATCTGCAGCTCAGTAGAGCAACAACAGGATGTCTTGCCAATATTAAATTTATGACAAGTGTCAATACATTTTACAAGTTTTTTCACACGTATAGATGGGAACAAAACTAAATTTCCTGGAGGTTGAATGCTCTTGTTTTGGATGTTTTGTTATCAGTTAATATGTTGCCAGAATTCTTTTGACCAATTTCAGTTTTACCAAATTGAATCTGTTAGCTCTTAATGTATTGACCTAAAGGTTATTCACTTGAATAATTTAATCACAGTATTTGTAAATACGAGGTTAAGCAGAGTCAATATAGTCCAATGGTTGATAATTGAGTTCATGATTAGTTCACAGAAATCACTTGACTTTCGGAAACAAAACAGCACAACAAACAAACACAGATGCCATGTACAGTATGTGTTAAGATTCACAGATTTTCTTATTTCTTTGTACTGTTGTATTAATTAAGGTATCCAAACAAAGCTTGGTGACTTATTAATGTTTAGATTTCAGGAAATTGCAGTATTTTATGCTAATTTCAAAAATTATCTGAGGAAGCATGCTCCCAGACACCGCTAGCTTGTTCTTCCTTTCCAAAATTTCTAATCTGCCACTGCATCTCTTCTTATATATATTCATATAACAAAGGTCCATTTGCAAATTTTCAATGATGAATTTTTTTCCTAAATAAAGTAAATTGTTTACAGAATTTCTAATGTACTGACAGTAAAAAGTAAAACAAAGATCCGCGAAATACTAGTCTGATAACTAGAGAGTCAGACTTGATGTTATTAGATACAACCATGGTAACCAGCTAGTAACATTTATTGAAAACATTGTTTTGTCACAAATAGCTGAAAATTTGCTGTTAAGATGAGAAACAGCATTAAAAAAACAAATCAACCAAATCATGCACCATCCTACTAACACAACAAACCAACCAGTCATAGTTCTTACATCATACTCAACCTTCACAATCATTCCTTGACTTAGATTTTCCTTAACAAACATTAAAAAAATTAAAATCCTAATAGATTTGTTACTTTTCAAGATATATAGGAATTTAAAATGTCATTTTATAGATTGCTTCAAGCATATAACATACATATTTTAGTTCTGCCAAAATTAGCTTAGTTTAAATGAAGAAAAATCTTAATGGTTACGGAAATGATTGTATAACTAGCGCCAGTCTTGTTAAATGTGATATATTAAGCCCATTTACAATTTACATAGGAATTTTTAACTCAGAAGAACAGATTAAAATAAATCTTATTTTTTCACTTTGATATTTTGTTCACAAGAAACAATTTTGCAATTTAGACACATTGTCTAAATTACTCAGAAAACCCTGAAATTGACAGATTGCTGTTTCTGCTTGTAGTTTCCTCCTGTGATTTTTGCATGGAGAACATTAATCCCTTGGGGTATGATAATAGGTAAAAGGAAATATTCAGATATTATTTTGTCCTGTAAATACCAGTAATCCATCATTGTTTATAATTAATATTAACTTTACACTTAGTTGGACACAGAACATTTAATATCCATTAGCTCTACCAGTAGACCCATAGACATTTGTCAAGTTGTAAAACGCCACAGTGTTCAATCTAAGATTTTTCAGAGGGGACCATTTTCAAAATATTTCATTTAAAACAGCAAAACATCAATATATTTGAATTCATGTTATGTTAAAATATATGGCCTGCTAAGGTCTTAACATTTTGCAAAGTAACTGGCAAGTGACCCCATATTGTCTCTTTTGGATTGAACACTGAAGACTACCTTGACTCAGATTCACATGTCCTGGCTACAACCCACAACCAGACAGACCAAGAGATGTGTGGCCGAGTTGTAAAAATATTTTTGCATTCATATTATGTTAAGTATGGACAACTAAGGCCTTTTACAAAAACTGCCAACCAGGCACAGATCACGAGACGTGGCTGAGATGTAAATGTGACCCTAGCTGGTCTGTGTGTTCACATCCTTGAGCAAAATAGATTGGAGTTTTAAATTAATTCCAGTCTACCAAGCTAGTGCACAACATCTACCAGTTAGTGCGCTCACAGTGCTCACAGTGGCTGTTGTTTTGCCAAGCATCTAGTCAGTGAAATACATTGTCTGTAAGTGTATGCTGTATTTATTAGTTTGATCAGCAACAAAGGCCACTTAAAGACTGGCAGTAGACATTAATTAAAATTCTGACATGACCTGTGTCTTCTTTTATATGAAACATGACAGGATCCCACCCTAGTAAAACAAAAGATATACCCGTGGCTGTTCTGTTTTGTTGACTTACTCCCTTACTTGCCTTATTTCATCATTCTATGTATCAAGGACAATGGAGGTAATCTCAACAGCCAAATTATATCAATGACCTTATTACAAGTAATAATATGAACGTCCGAAGAGTTAGAAGTGTTGATTGGTGAACATCTGAAGAGTTAGAAGTGTTGATTGGTGAACATCCAGGAGTTAGAAGTGTTGATTGGTGAACATCCAGGAGTTAGAAGTGTTGATTGGTGAACATCTGAAGAGTTAGAAGTGTTGATTGGTGAACATCCAGGAGTTAGAAGTGTTGATTGGTGAACATCTGAAGAGTTAGAATTGTTGATTGGTGAACATCCTAAGAGTTAGAAGTATTGATTGGTGAACATCAAAGTGTAAGAAGTGTTGATTGGTGAACATCCTAAGAGTTAGAAGTGTTGATTGGTGAACATCTGAAGAGTTAGAAGTGTTGATTGGTAAACATCTAAAGAGTTAGAAGTGTTGATTGGTGAACATCTGAAGAGTTAGAAGTGTTGATTGATAAACATCTGAAGAGTTAGAAGTGTTGATTGGTCAACATCTAAAGAGTTAGAAGTGTTGATTGGTAAACATCTGAAGAGTTAGAAGTGTTGATTGGTAAACATCTAAAGAGTTAGAAGTGTTGATTGGTGAACATCTGAAGAGTTAGAAGTGTTGATTGGTAAACATCTGAAGAGTTAGAAGTGTTGATTGGTAAACATCTGAAGAGTTAGAAGTATTGATTGGTGAACATCTAAAGAGTTAGAAGTGTTGATTGGTGAACATCTGAAGAGTTAGAAGTGTTGATTGGTGAACATCTGAAGAGTTAGAAGTGTTGATTGGTGAACATCTGAAGAGTTAGAAGTGTTGATTGGTGAACATCTAAAGAGTTAGAAGTGTTGATTGGTGAACATCTGAAGAGTTAGAAGTGTTGATTGGTAAACATCTGAAGAGTTAGAAGTGTTGATTGGTAAACATCTGAAGAGTTAGAAGTGTTGATTGGTGAACATCTGAAGAGTTAGAAGTGTTGATTGGTAAACATCTGAAGAGTTAGAAGTGTTGATTGGTGAACATCTAAAGAGTTAGAAGTGTTGATTAGTGAACATCTGAAGAGTTAGAAGTGTTGATTGGTGAACATCTGAAGAGTTAGAAGTGTTGATTGGTGAACATCTAAAGAGTTAGAAGTGTTAATTAGTGAACATATGAAGAGTTAGAAGTGTTGATTGGTGAACATCTGAAGAGTTAGAAGTGTTGATTGGTGAACATCTAAAGAGTTAGAAGTGTTGATTGGTGAACATCTGAAGAGTTAGAAGTGTTGATTGGTGAACATCTGAAGAGTTAGAAGTGTTGATTGGTGAACATCTGAAGAGTTAGAAGTGTTGATTGGTGAACATCTGAAGAGTTAGAAGTGTTGATTGGTGAACATCTGAAGAGTTAGAATTGTTGATTGGTGAACATCTGAAGAGTTAGAAGTGTTGATTGGTGAACATCTGAAGAGTTAGAAGTGTTGATTGGTAAACATCTAAAGAGTTAGAAGTGTTGATTGGTGAACATCTGAAGAGTTAGAAGTGTTGATTGGTGAACATCTAAAGAGTTAGAAGTGTTGATTGGTGCACATCTAAAGAGTTAAAAGTGTTGATTGGTGAACATCTGAAGAGTTAGAAGTGTTGATTAGTGAACATCTGAAGAGTTAGAAGTATTGATTGGTGAACATCCTAAGAGTTAGAAGTATTGATTGGTGAACATTGAAGAGTAAGAAGTGTTGATTGGTGAACATCCAAGAGTTAGCTTGAAATGTTGATTGGTCAGAATTCTAACCTTAGGTGATGTTGCTATCCTTATTTGGAAAAAGGTTGTTCTATCAGTCTCAGATTCTTAGATGAAATTAGTTATTGTTGCAATAATTTTAAGATTTCTTTTATGTTAAAAATAATGTTTTGATCGTAAATATAAGAATCACTGAGTGCATCACATTTCATTCAATTTGTAAGTATATTCCTGGCTTTAATTCACAGTACAGATCAAATACACTATAATAGAATGTTATTTCTGAAATGATGGAGTATTTAAAAGCCTGAAGCGCAAGTTGGAAGAAAAGTTTAGAGATAATTACATTTTTAGACTTAATTTGGAATCATTCCTTATAACTGTGGTTAAAGTTAAATTTTAAGCAATAGAGTTCTGATTAAGAAGTAAATACCAATAACTCATGTCATTTGTCTGTTTAATTGTGGTAGTTATTCTGAAGATGAAGGATTACAGCTGCTGCCTAACCTAACCTAACCTAAATGATGTGTTTAATCAGCTCTCCGTTACATTCATACAATGTTTAAAGGTCAATTTTACCCTATAAGACTAATTCAGTGTCGTTTTGTATGTTGGTGGTGATAAAGCAAAGTACAGTTAAGCATTATTTTAATGGTCATCGGTAACTTTACCATGTCATTGCTTTAATGGTCATCGGTAACTTTACCATGTCATTGTTTTAATGGTCATCGGTAACTTTACCATGTCATTGTTTTAATGGTCATCGGTAACTTTACCATGTCATTGTTTTAATGGTCATCGGTAACTTTACCATGTCATTGTTTTAATGGTCATCGGTAACTTTACCATGTCATTGTTTAAATGGTCATCGGTAACTTTACCATGTCATTGTTTTAATGGTCATCGGTAACTTTACCATGTCATTGTTTAAATGGTCATCGGTAACTTTACCATGTGTCATTGTTTTAATGGTCATCAGTAACTTTACCATGTCATTGTTTTAATGGTCATCAGTAACTTTACCATGTGTCATTGTTTTAATGGTCATCAGTAACTTTACCATGTCATTGTTTTAATGGTCATCGGTAACTTTTTCACTTCATATTTTGACACACTAGTTTAAAATTCCAAAATCCATTTCTTCTGTTTTTATTTCTAAACATATCCCGGTTTTTTGCCAAACTCCTTTGTAATGCCATAATTTGACAGAACAAAATATAGGTAATGATCAATTAATCTGCTGTACATGTAGATTTAATCTGTTTCTGAAAAACAGTACTTCACAAATTGTAACATCCTGTTTTGTTTCATATAAAATGTTTTTTTTTTTTTTCAAAACAAATCATATCTATGAACTTTTATAAAAAAAAATTTACTGATTAGTCCAGAAGAAATTGATACAGATGCAGCCATCACTTAAATTATACGTCACTACAACACCTCTCTAATGGATAAGATTATGGGATATCTTCTTCAGCTCTTCTATGGTGTCTTTACGTCTGCTCTTGACTTTGTCCTTGTCCATGTCTGTTTTTGTCTACCCTCCTTCTTTTTACCTTATTTGTTCCAGTCGAGAGTCCGCCTGGTGACATTTGATGCAGGCTTGCCTTTGTCCATGCTCCCATGCTTAGTCTGCACTGGGTTAAACAAATTTTACCAATTTTAATAAGTACAGAAGTTTTCAAGGAATACAGAGCAGACGTTAAGTTTGTGCTGTGTTTTATTATTGCTCTTAATAAAACATGATCAGTTTATTTTAACACAATCATCATCAAATTGTTTTTTTTTTATAAATTTATTATACCCCCAAGACTCTCAAGACAGTTCTAGTTATTTTTGTTATTGACTTCATTGTTGCTATGGCAACTTAAATTTTATATGTAATATTATATGAAAGTTTTATATAAAAAAATTACTTTTCCTTTAATTTGATAAGAGGTGTTTTAATTGAAAATTATAAATATGTAATATAATATGATGAAGGCTCTTTACTTGTAACTTAAAAAACTTGACATGGTGGAAAATTTAATTTGTAATACTGTCTAATAAGATGGTATTAAAACTTCATGGCTGGTAGCACAATTCTGATTAAAAATAAAAACACTTACTGTATGTACTATTAAGACATTTAATCTGTCAAAATGGTAACAGATATATCTGTCAAAATGGTAACAGATATATCTGTCAAAATGGTAACAGCTATTTTTGTCAAAATGGTAACAGATATTTCTGTCAAAATGATTTCAGGTATTTCTGTCAAAATAATTTCAGGTATTTCTGTCAAAATGATTTCAGGTATTTCTGTCAAAATAATTTCAGGTATTTCTGTCAAAATGATTTCAGGTATTTCTGTCAAAATAATTTCAGGTATTTCTGCCAAAATGATTTCAGGTATTTCTCTCAAATAGTTCTGTCAAAATGGTTCCAAGTATTTCTCTCAAATGGTTCTGTCAAAATGGTAACAGATATTTCTGTCAAAATGGTAACAAATATTTCTGTCAAAATGGTTTTAGGTATTTCTCTCAAAAAGTTCTGTCAATAGGTAACAGATATTTCTGTCAAAATGGTTTTAGGTATTTCTCTCAAAAAGTTCTGTCAATAGGTAACAGATAGTTATGTCAAAATGGTTTCAGGTATTTCTCTCAAATAGTTCTGTCAAAATGGTTTCAGGTATTTCTCTCAAATAGTTATGTCAAAATGGTTTCAGGTATTTCTCTCAAATAGTTCTGTCAAAATGGTTTCAGATATTTCTCTCAAATAGTTCTGTCAAAATGGTTTCAGATATTTCTCTCAAATAGTTCTGTCAAAATGGTTTCAGATATTTCTCTCAAATAGTTCTGTCAAAATGGTTTCGGGTTTCGGGTATTTCTCTCAAATAGTTCTGTCAAAATGGTTCCAAGTATTTCTCTCAAATAGTTCTGTCAAAATGGTTCCAAGTATTTCTCTCAAATAGTTCTGTCAAAATGGTTCCAAGTATTTCTCTCAAATGGTTCTGTCAAAATGGTAACAGATATTTCTGTCAAAATGGTTTCAGGAATTTCTTTCAAAATGGTAACAGATATTTCTCTCAAAATGGTTTTAGGTATTTCTCTCAAAAAGTTTTGTCAATAGGTAACAGATATTTCTGTCAAAATGGTTTTAGGTATTTCTCTCAAAAAGTTCTGTCAATAGGTAACAGATATTTCTGTCAAAATGGTTTCAGGTATTTCTCTCAAAAAGTTCTATCAATAGGTAACAGATATTTCTGTCAAAATGGTTTCAGGTATTTCTCTCAAATAGTTCTGTCAAAATGGTTTCAGGTATTTCTCTCAAATAGTTATGTCAAAATGGTTTCAGGTATTTCTCTCAAATAAATATTTCTGTCAAAATGGTTTCAGGTATTTCTCTCAAATATTTCTGTCACATCCATTATAGTATTTATTGAAATATAAGATAAATGTGAAAATGTTAAAAATGGAAAATGGATAAAGTCACTTGTTCTGTTTTGCAGACATTTTATTTCCATCTGGAATAACAATGATAGCCTTAGAGGAAACCCAATGCATTATGGGTAATCTAGTGTAATTATCCCTTGTGTGATAAGCTATGTCTGAAGTAGATTCCACTAACTGTTCAAGTACTTGTACAATAATTACTAGAGCTTAGATTACGAAGTATAATACACTCATAATAAACAAGATTTATCAGCCAGCTCTCTCTCTCTCTCTCTCTCTCTCTCTCTCTCTCTCTCTCTAGTAGCTCAGGTGGTAGTGTGCTCACTCTGTATGTGAGAGGTCATGGGTTTAAACACCAACCAGGTCTTACCAAGACTTGAAAATAGGTAGTAACTGTTTTTGGCCCTAGCACATGAAAGTCACAGGATCCTTTATAAAAGACCTTAAAAACCAAAGCCCCGTGTCACAGTAGGTGTGGCACGTTAAAAGAACCCTACCTGCACATTGGCCTAAGTATACCTACAGCTGGTGATATCAAGATATGAGTGGAATATTCTTGACTTGGATGTAAAACCCCATTCAATCTCTCTCTCTCTCTCTCTCTCTCTCTCTCCTCTCTCTCTCTCTCTCTTCTCTCTCTCATGTATAACAAAAATTTTATGGAATTATAATTTAGATTTCAAATAATGGTTCATTTAGCACTACCATTGTGGATTTGTTTAATTAGATTTTATGATTTCTGAGTTGTAATACAATGTATTCTAATGTCAATTTTAGTGTTGTTGTAATGTGGGGTTATTGAACTAATATTTTGAAATACAGTCCAAACCTGCCTTAAAGGTCACCTCTATATAAGGGTCACCTGCTTATAAAGGCCAATATAATTGTATTCAATTTTTTTTATTCAGATTATTTGAACATGTATATAAAGACCACCTGTCCATAAAGGCCACTTTTACTGGTTCCCTTGGGTGGCCTTTATAGACAGGTTTGACTGTAAAACACTGAAATTTGTATATTTGTGCCTTATACTGCATAAGAAAAACAGCCTAATGTATGTTATTAAAGTGTTGTGTGTTAGAACCCAAACCTTGTGTGGCAAGTCGTTCAGCAAGACATGAGATTAACTGTACAGTGTCTCAAAGTTAATTACCGGCACATAGAATTTTGCATTACTTAATTCGTTAAATCCAGCAGCAAGATAAATATTTATATGTTAAATACTGGCCCCAGTTTCATAGTATTCCTAACTAGGATATTCCTTAACCTACAATGTAAATGGTAATCTTGAAAATTTAATTATCCATTTTTAAGATATTTGGGAAGTGAAAGTGCCATTTTGAAGATTGATTCAAGCTTATTACAGATTCATTCTAATTTTTGGAAATTTATATTTTGAGTCCCGTCAAAAGTTACTAAAAATTTGCTTAATTTTAAGTTAAGGAAAATTTTAGTTAAGGAATGATTTTAAAATTTAGAGCCTGGCCCCAGTTTCACAATTATTCTTTAGCTAAGACTTTCCTTCACTTAAATTTAGCAAATTTTTGTAATTTCTTATTGAAACTACTGGTGAATAATTTTGTCAAATCTAAATGCAAATCTTTTAATCTAGAAGTGATCTTAAAAATGACACCTTAAATTCCTCAATATCTTGAAAATTAACAAAATTATAAAGATTTGAAAATTTGCAAGATTTAAGTTAAGGAAAATCTTAGCTAAGGAATGATGGTGAAACCGGGGCCTGGTATGCCAGAGCTTAACACTGCTATGGACTGATATCCCATCAAAAGGAGATAATCAGTAATCTAAATGCTGATGATTAATTAAGTCTCGGAAACTGCCAGGAAAAAATTGCTAGCTTGATAAACCAACAGGCTTAAAACTTACTGATCCTTATGGTGACTTTAATGATTAAAATTGCATTGAATTTTTATTTAAATCTCAGAATCCAATCCTTTCATGTTTTTTTCTTTATAAGTCACCCTTGATTTATTACCAAACCTATTTATAATGCTAAAATCTAACTGAACAAATGATGGCATTATAATGTGGTTTTATTGTGATAAAAAACCAATTATTATGTCAAATTTGTTGGACATTCCAATTAAAAAATCTTAAAAACAAAATCTTCAATCTGAAAAAATAACCTATAAATTCTGATTAAGACAATGAAATTCAAAACAGAATGCACAATCTAATGTTGATGTTATTGGCCAATCATTTTAAATGGTGTTTCAATCCCTGTACCATGTGATCAACACCTCTAAAGATTTGCACAGGATTTTTTTGAAAACGTTTACATCACAAATTCTTGAAATAACTTTCTTTTTATGGGAAAGCGTGACCTGATATAATTCCATATTTAGCTGAAATAATTGTACTACACAACCCAAGTGGGTATCACATGATGTATAGATTCTTACTAATCATTCCTTTTATTGTCATACCTTGGTATCTATAAATTTACACTGGTCACATGACCAAACATTAGATAATAATTGAGTTCTTACCATTAAATATCATGATTTGTTAAATCATCCCCAAAATCCATAGAATATTAGTAACATTACCTGTGACTCAGGGTACATAAATCTTTGACATGGTACATTTGTCATTGTAACAGCCAAAACCCTGTATAACATTTTTGTCACCCATCAAATCGTACTAGTTTTCTTTTCAAATGCAATTTCATATTCTGTGTAACTTGAACACATCACCATCATCTTTGTTTGTCATAACTTGAGTTTCATGATGTGGGAGTTACTTCCCTTCATCGCTAAATATCATGTGCTTTTATGTATTCCTGCAGATTTCCAAACATATAGTTCTATATACCCTGGCAAGTTAACCAATCACTAAGTGCCAAATTTCTCTGAAGGGTGACAATAAACCCATGAAATAAAAAATCATAATCATAATACACACATGTAATATCACACATGTTTCCTTGGTCAGTGATGTCATAATATTGTTGTAATATATTAGCCGTTGTGACTTTTGGTTTGGCAGCCATTTTGGCTGTTCTGTTATGCTGCCAAGAAAACACTTAACAGATACAAAAAAATGCATTTTCTTATACTAGTATTAAACTACAAACAGAATCTTACATTTGTGATGTAATGTTGAATATATTAAACTTGTTAAATAAATCCAATTTTACATGATCACTCATGCAAGATTCTTTATTTAAACCTTGAAACTAATATTTTTAACAGACTGAAAATGATATATTTTAAAAAATGATTTCATTAGAAACATACAAAATATATTTCAGTAAGACACTGTTATAATGCCTTATGATAATAACTTTTGTCACATCACAGAATTTTGAGTCACTAAATCCATTTATTGTCTAATTTTCTTCACAAGTTTCCCTTAATTTATTACCAAACCCCCTTCCTTTATAATTCCAAAATCTGACTAACAAATCATAGAATTAAGGTTTTGCTGTAACTTTTATGTATACAAATGAAAAATAATGATAGATTATAAACAATAACATTGCAGCCTCCCTTATTGCCATAGTATTCTGAAATCAAGAATTTTATTTCTTCTTTCTTTTCCTTTGGATTAATTGATCAAACCCCTTCAGCCACAACACATAGGGGCAATAATATTAAGGTCTCAATATACAATATATATTTTTTATATTCAATATACAGTGAAACGTGGAAGCATGTGGCCTAGTGGTTAAGGCGTTGGACTCATGATTTGAAGGTCGTGGGTTCGATCCCTGGACTGGGCGATGTGTTGTGTCCTTGAGCAAGACACTTAATTTCACGGTGTTCCGGTTCACTCAGCTGAAAAATAAATGAGTACCAGCAAAATGCTGGGGGTTAATCCTGCGATGGACCGGCGTCCCATTCAGGGGAGAGTCTTGTACTCTCAGTCGCTTAACGCCACGGAAACCGGGATAAGCTCCGGCCTGATGGGCCTAATGGCTCGGGACAGACTTAATACAGTGAAACCTTGTTATAAAGCCCCTCGTTAATTTTTGTGCCACCTCATTTTATTGCCATAGTATTCTGAAGTCTCTTTGTTTTTCCTCGTAAGTGACTGCCTGGATTTATCGTCAAACCCCCAAAGCCCTACACCAAATTTTGACTGAATTATTAATAGCAGCAATGAATCGAGGTATTAATATACAATGTACTAGTATACTCCATATACAATGAAGCATTGTTACAACACCCTCGTTAACTTTGCCATCATCATTGTTTGCCTTAGTATTATGAAGTCCAAAAATCTTTGTATTTCTTTGTAAATGAGTCCCTGAATTCCTTCATACAATGAAATCTGACTGAACAAATAGTGGCAATGAATCAAGATTTTACAGCAAAGAAGTTTAAAAGTCAGTATATATTATAAAAATCACCAAACTTACCTTAGCATGGTGGTACTGTGCTGACGTGAGACTGTTCATTATGGCGGTCCAACTCTAATGCTCAAGATTCAAATTGTTTCCTATATTGCCTTTAGAACAAATGTATTTAACGTTGATCCAATTTCCCTTCTGTGAAAGTCCCTAATTCCAGAATAAATTGGTCTTCTCTTTGCTCTTTACAAATGACTTTTATTCCGTTGATCAATCGGCACTATATGGGCTTGTTTTTTCTGTAAACAATAAATAGATAAATAATGATAAGTTTTAAGTCCCAAAAACCACAAGTTGAATGTCTGGATTTTTCACAAATGAGTTTTTCCTTAAGTTAGTCATCAATACTATACTGCTTCGATGACGTTCCCGTAAACATTTGATAAATATATTGGTCAGTATGACATGGTTGTGTAATAAAGAGTCGTAGGATTTATCAATGAGAAACGTTCAGCTATCCTGACATCTTGACTTTCATTAAAGATATAATTGAAGGGAAATTAGCCCCGTGATTAATTAAATGATCAATTCGATATATTTCTACCGAGTCGGTCCAAGGCAGCTTAATTTACGACTCTTTATAATCGTACTCCGGACTGGAAACTTTAAATTGTATCACTGAGTGATGTCAGTAGTCACAGAATATTTGACACTTAGGATTTTATTGATATTTTTTGACAGAAATCTGTAGGATTGTAATTGTCAGTGACAAATGTCTGATTTTTTTCTTATATCACATACAATATGTCCCTATATTGTTACATCTAGGTATTGTCTGTCATAAAAACTGTATTTCTATGTTGGTGCAGAAGTAAGACAAAAGTATTCAGACATTTGAATTATTTTTATTTTTCCTTAATCTTCTATAAATCAGCATTTTTTGTTAAATCAAGTTTTTTTTCAAAAAAATAATTTAAAATTTACATATGGGCTGATTTTGATAACATATTTGCCCATTAATGCAACACCTCTTAAAACCCATTTCTAAAAATTTCATTATTTATCTGTTTATGTTTGGAAATTTGAAATTTTAAGGAAATGTCAAGGAATTGTTAGGAAATTGTATGTTTTGTTTTCAATAGCTGTGTCCATTTTTCTTATCCAGCCTTCTCCTCCCACATTACGGACAGAACATGACATATTATACACTACAGCCTTAGCACCCCTCAGTTTTGTCTACTAAAATAGTGGCCAAATCGGCCTTGAATTGTGTCTGGCGACCTAAAATTTGTAAATGGTTGTCAGCTTGTCCACTTTAAATTTTAACTTTTATGACCAGAGAACAGGCCCCAGTTTCACAATCATTCCTTAGCTAAGATTTTCCTTAACTTAAATTTAGCAAATTTTTGTAATCTATTTTTGGAGCTACTGGTGATTATTTTTGTAAAAACTAAATGCAAATGTTTTAATCTAGAAGTGATCTTAAAAATGACACCTTAAATTCCTAAATATCTTGAAAATTAACAAAATAATAAAGATTTGAAATTTTGCAAGATTTAAGTTAAGAAAAATCTTAGCTAAGGAATGATTGTGAAACAAGGGCCTGATATTATTTCTATGTTACAAAATTTCCATGATACTGTTGCCATTTTAGGCAATATAATGGACACTTTACATCATCATTATTTTATTAATAACACTGATGTAAATGTATGTAAGTGATTGTAAGTCAGTTTTAGAAATGTGCATTTTTGTTCTCCATACCTAAAAGCCTTCATTTGGAAGAAAATGTTGCCTAGCCACTTGGAATTTCCAATGGCCACCTGAAAATTTAAATTGGTGGCCAGCTGGCCACTTAGTTTTGAAACCCATGTTGAGGGCTGCTTCGCTTTTGTTTCCCTGCATGATACTACTAAAATATTTCATGTCCCTTTGTAATTATTCATCATTGTAATCTTTACTTAAGTTAAATAGCAAAATTATAAATGAGCATATCTTGCTAATAATTGCCTAATGGGACTTTTATGTTTTGAAGTGTGGTAGAATGTCAGGAAAAATGGAATTCTATCAAGGAATTGTTAAGGAATCTTAAATGTCATGTGTGGGATTCATGGTAAGAGTTATTTCCCCTGAAATGTTTTTTTTTTCAAAGGAATTCATCTGTAAGATTTGACATGTTATTTGACAAGTACAAAAACTGCACTGACTCCCAGGTGAGCAATAAGGCCTTAATGCCTCTTGTTGAATATTACTTGAAGAGCTTTGTTTCCATCTAATTGTTTATAAATTTTTAATATTAGATCACAGAGTATAAGTGATGAATTGAAGGATGTTGTTTTCTTGAAGTTGATTGAATTAAGCTATTAATTTGTCTCTGGTTTTTGTTTCTATATTTTTAAAGTCATTATCCAAGTTTAATATGTTTTGGAGTTAAAATATTTTAAAGTATTTGTTACCATGACAACAGTATGTTTACTTGCTTGTTTATCCATACCAAGACAAAGTACAAGTAACTCCACTTCACTTTAATATGGAAATTGAAGGTTTTCATTGTATAAAATATCAATTCATTTTAGCTCAACTAACCACAAAGTGAGCTATTGTGACAGGTCTTTGGTTGGGTTTGTGCGGTGTGTGTCATACGCTGTGCTTCAAATTTGTTAACACTAGAGGTCACAATTTTTGTCCAATCAACATCAAACTTGGCCACAGTGATGCTTTTAACAAAACCTAGGTCAAGTTGTATATAGGTCATGTTGGGTCAATAAGTACTAAGTAGATCACTAGATCAGATGAAGAAGAACCCTGGTTAAACACTCTTAAGGCCACAATTTTAGTCCAAACTTCATCAAACTTGCTCAGAATGATCCTCTTGACAAAAAAGATGAAGTTTGCATATGGGTCATGTTAGGCCAATAAGTAGGTCACTGTGCCATATCATAGAAAAATATCATTTATATTCCTGGGGTCACAGTTTAAGTTTAAACTTCATCATGGCCAGTAAGTAAATCATTGGTTCAAACTTTCGAAGAACACTATGAACCTTATTTAGCCAACATTTTTTAAATGGAGATTAATGTACATTATTCTCAGGTGAGCGTCCAAGGCCTCATGGCTCTCTTCTTTAAGATCAGTGATTTTGTTACATTTTTGAAAACAACCTTCTGCCTTTAAGATTGGGAAAATTAAAGTGCCAGGATCTAGCAAATTGTTTTATGATATACATTATAAAGATACTATATTGTGCTACTATGTGATATTTTGTTGGTATGGACTAGATTTAATTTTTCAGTACATCACTGTTGTTTTGGGAAATTTTAGTCATTTTCTCCTAGGGGAAACTACCTTTATTCAGTAATAATTTTAAGCAAACAAAATCACTGAAGATATTTAATGTGTTTCGCTCTTTGGCAGAGCGATCTAAAATGCTTACACTTCTCCTAGCTTAGATCCCACTCGAGAAAATTCTAGATGGAGAAATTTTGTCAGTTGGTTTGTCAAAGTTTAATGGATTTTTCTGGGTACTCAGGTTTTCTCCACCATTCAGAACCTGACCTTGGATCATGATACTGACAGAATCTTAACTTGATAAAACACCCCAATATACTTATTGCTTGGAACAATGAAGGCTTTTCACTTTACTGAAAGTTTGCACTAATCTTGACATGGACACAGATGATGACCGCTTTGATGTTTACTTTTTAGTCACGACAGTAAAGAAGCTCAAGGTCCTTTATTCATGTGTGGAAAGTTTTACTTATACAATAATTAGTTTAATCATTTAGGTGCAAAACAGGGATTTGTTAAATTAACTACCGAATAAAAGTAGTGAATTTCCTTTGGAGTAAATGACAAACAGTTTACCAATTTAACCATTAAAACTGCAAATACAACAGTGATACTGTAGATCACTTTTATTTCGCGAGATATTTATTTTGGCGTAAATTCGCGACTCATCCCGTTCGCAAATACAAATATCACGCGATTATTTCGATTATTTTCAACACGCAGATATTTCTATGTTGACATACATATGTTGTATTCAATAAGATTCCAAACGCGAATTCAAATATTCGCAAATAAGGCGAAGATGGTCTTGATGCGAAATTTTCTACTCGCGAAAAATAAATGATCTACAGTACACAAGCAGACTAAATAAGTTTCACATACAAAATAAATTGCATATGTTGTCAAAATATGACATTCTTTGCATTGAGAAACGTAGCTATTGCAATCATTCAAAATACTATATTTTAGAACTTTAATTTTCAAATCTTAAAGGCAAAACACAGTTTTTGAAAATGTAGCAAATTCACTGAATAATGAGGATTTCACATCAGGTACACCACAAAGATTTAGAGTATTACTAGAAGTACATCCCATATTGTATTCTGATAGTTATGATTGATATACTAGTAGCTAGTAAACATATTTTTATTCGCGGCTATTTTCTCTAGCAATTCTTTTACAAAAACCATTTCCTTACTGATAACTTTCTCATTATGGACTATAAAAACATAATAATACAATTTTCACAAACAATTTTGGTATGATTAACTTTCACATTTCTTATGTCCTTACAAAACACGTTAAAGTTAATGGCATGTAAATAAAACTTAGTGTGCGGTAGACTTGCTAAGATTTTACATTTTTGCACTCAAATCTGTATATCATGAATAAATTACACTTTGCTGAGCTAAATAAGGGGCTTTCAATATGTCTAGTTTGGGACCAAAAATGGGACTCATTCCATAGTCCAAAACATATTTTTTTACAGAGTACAATTGAATTTTTTCTAGTTTATACTAATCATCCATAGAGTACCGTTACTTACGTGTTTGAGTATACAGTTGTTAAATACTACAACTGTATGAATCTATCTGAACCTTTTGTGAATGGGGGCCAGGCCCTTGCAAATGTGAAAATAAACATAACAATGGCCAATATTATGGAAAAGAAAAAGTGATAGAATACTCCAAATTACTGTTCTTAAACCTGAAATTTCCAAATTTGTGAAATTGGCAAATTAATTGTGAAAAATCCACAATATTTTGAATTGTAATTTGGGAAAAATATCAGCCCCTAAAAAGACCCAGTGAATGGTAACATACCTAAACCAGCTAATGATTCTTCAGGGACAGATGGCGACTTCTGTAGCCAAGTGGTTTAAAATACACAAACTTACAGATAAAATTACCTCTTGCCAACTAGGTTTGAGTCCCACTTGGGATAGATCTTAATATAAGAAAGTTTGTCAGTTTACTTGACAAAGGTTGTTTGTTTTCTCTAGGCAATCCAGTTTCCTCCACCATCCCTGAACTGACCTGACCGCCTAACAAAGTGAAAAAATCTTTACTAGGATGTAAAACACTGCTCCAAAGATTGACCTTACTTTTTTTAACAGTTTTCAATAGATATTTTACTGTTTTCCACGGAAATGTATATAGAATATTGACACCACTAGTTTCCACAGAACTATATTGAAATTATTATAAATGTTTAGATAAATTTGAAAACTATACTCCATCTTATGAGATTTCCAAAGAATGTCTTGGAAACTCAATCATTGGCTGACTTAATACAAAGTTATGTTTTTTTACTAATATGTGCAGAAATTTCCACTAAAATCTTACTCATAAATAAATTTCCACAAAAATCCTCAAAATTTTAGATTTCCGCGGAATTCCAGGGACATTTTCCGTGTTTTCCTTAAATATGAATTTTCTGATAGGAAAAATTTATACTGAATATATGTGTGCAGAAAAATTCCACAGAATTCCACAAAAATCCTCAAAATTTTAGATTTCCGCAGAATTCCATGGATATTGTCTGTGTTTTCCTCAAATATGAATTTCTGACAAAAAAACATTTATACTGACTGTATGTGTGGAAAAAATTCCACAAAAATCCTCACATTTTTAGATTTCTGTGGAATTCCAGATATTTTCTGGTTTTCCTCAAATAAATATAAAATTCTGACACAAAAAAGTATACTTGGCTATATGTGTGGAAAAATTCCACAGAATTCCACAAAAATCCTCATATTTTTAGATTTCCGTGGAATTCCACGGACATTTTCTGGTTTTCCTCAAATAAATATAAAATTCTGACACAAAAAAGTATACTGACTATATGTGTGGAAAAATTCCACAAAAATCCTCAAAATTTTAGATTTCTGCAGAATTCCACGGATATTGTCTGTGTTTTCCTCAAATATGAATTTCTGACACAAAAACATTTATACTGACTGTATGTGTGGAAAAAATTCCACAGAATTCCACAAAAATTCTTAGATTTTAAGATTTCCGCAGAATTCCACAGACATTTTCTGTGTTTTCCTCAAATATGAATTTCTGATAGTAAAAATTTATCCTGGCTATATGTGTGGAAAAATTCCACAGAATTCTACAAAAATCATCAGATTTTTAAATTTCCATGGAATTCCATGGACTTTTTCTGTGTTTTCCTCAAATATGAATTTTAAGAAAAAAATTATACATGTACTGACTATATTTGTGGAAAATATCCACAAAAACCCTCAGATTTTACAATTTCCATGGACATTTTTGATGTTTTCCTCAGATATGAATTTCTAATAGAAAAAGTTTATACTGGCTATATCTGTGCAGAAAAATTCCACAGAATTTCACAAAAATTCTTAGATTTTAAGATTTCCGCGGAATTCCACGGATATTGTCTGTGTAAAATCTTCAGATAATTAGTTTCCTCAGAATTCCACAGACATTTTCTGTGTTTTCCTCAAATATGAATTTTAAGAACAAAATTATACATATACTGACTATATTTGTGGAAAATATCCACAAAAACCCTCAGATTTTAAGATTTCCATGGTATTCCATGGACATTTTTGATGTTTTCGTCAAATATGAATTTCTGATGTAGAAAATTTAAATTGACTATTGGTGCTGAAAAATTCCACAGAATTCTACAAAAATCTTCAGATAATTAAAGTTTCCTCAGAATTCCACAGACATTTTCCATGTTTTCCTCAAATATCAATTTCTGACCAAAAAAAATTTATACTGACTATATGTGCTGGAATATTCCACAGAATGCCATAAAATCATTAATTTTTTTTATTTCCTTAAAATTCCATGAATATTTTCTGTGTTTTCCTCAAATATGAATCCTTTACTGACTATACGTGTGGAAAAAAAAAACAACAGAACCCCTCACATAAGATTTCAACAGATTTCTACAGATATTTTCTGTGTATTCCTCCACACATATGAAGAATTTTTGACAAAATTCCATATACCTAACAAATTCTACAGAGAGGCACACACTAATAAATAAACAATATATAGTTGGGTGGTTTTGTTTTTTTTTTTTTTTTCGTTGTTTTTTTTTTCCTTAAAATTTGCATTAAGAACACCCTTTCCATGTGATCTAGACCCAGTAACCAAATCCCTTAAAAAAGTAGTGTATAAGACATGAAGTATAAAAAAGTTCTAACCTTTGAAAGATGAAAGAGGAAAAACATTTACAATCATCAAAATATCACAAGTTGATGAGATCAGTACAAACAATCAAACCAACGATTACTGATGATGAAAGTTTGGAGTATCCACTAACCAATTACTAGAAGTCATAAAATATTAAAACATAGACAAAAACAAATTTAATATATAAAAAAGTTATTGACATATAAATAAAGAAACAATGACATTTCTTGAAAACATTTGGAGAAGATTATTAAACTTTATTACCTTTTCTTGTTGATAACGGCTCCAATGATCGTGTAATATCCCAAAACGTATTGTGTCTGGTCTGCAAGCCGGCTCGACTATCGAGAAATATTTCACATACGTCCAACACAATTACTGATCAGTCACTTTTTGATTATATGTTCATAAATGTTACATAGCCTGCCGAGAAACTGAGCGTCAAGTCAGTTCACAAAGTTTGACGTTTTTCCAAATTGTCATTGAAGATCAATACACCACTTTTATCCAGTTGCATCAACTCTTTCTAATTCCTGGTTACTCATCCGATGATATTAGTTTGACATTGTTTTAGGAAACTTTAAAAGAATTTAAATTCTACAAAAATAAACTCCATCAAGTTGCAAATGTTGAAAAAAAAAATCCAAATTGAACATCTTAAGTTGACATTCAAAATTTTGAAATATCGTCTCTTAATAAGAAACTGTTTATGTCATGTAATTTTGATCCAAATTTTATTCAAAACTTAAAATAATTTGATAATATTTTTTTCATTAATTTTAAAATACATTTGGAAGTTATATAATGCACTTTTAATTCACAATATCCATCCTTTTTTTAAATGATATTTGATTAATTTTCTATCAGTTTAATAAATAACTAATGAAATATAATACTTAGATACCGTGCAGGGAAAAGATATGACCAGAAAAGTTAATTGATTCTGTATAAAAGTTTGATGGCTGTCAATATCGGAAACAGCTATGACATCAATCAGAGACAAGTGATGGAAATTTAAAAGCTAGCGTCCTTTGTCGTTAAATGGCTTAAGCTATAGGATGAATTCCAAGTTCATATAAAATTCATGACATGTAACATATGAATGTATATAACTTCCAAAGTATGTTTAAGCATGGATTTCGTGTCAGATTGAAAAACTCTGTAGCTGCTATATCATAAACCTATCTTATCCTTCGGCACTGATGGATGGAATCTATAAATAATAAATAGAAAATTTACTATATACTCATGCACAATGACAACTAAACCTGCTATATTTATATAGATAAACAATAAATTATCCATTTTACTTAAAATTTAAAAAAAATCAGAATAAATTTTCATTTCTTTTAATTTTATTGTTACATTTTTCTTCTTCTAGACATTTAGACAAATATACACCGATGATACACATGATAAATAATACAAGTCTATTTATTTATTTATTGATGTATTGAATATTTCGATGCTGCAGGAGGCAGCAGTGATTGGCTTGTCTATCTATCTGTTCATAATACATTTGTTTCCACACAATACTGTAAACCAAATTTTATTCGTGTGCGATTAACTTTCACATGTTTCACAAGGACGAAATAATGGTGAAAGTTAATCAAAGCAAACATGTTTTTGTAAATGGTATTATTTTATACTAAATATTCAGCAATATTGGAAAAGATAATAGTTGAAAATGATTTTGGCAAGGAAATCCCAAAGTTAATATCCACAAATAAAAGTTGGTTTACAGTTATTCTTGAAAGAAAAAATCCAATTGATTTTGGAAGTCATAGGTCAAAGATCAAGGTCACTATTACTATTAATAGATTTTGGGAGATGGTGGTGTATGTTTTACAAACATTTCTCTAGTTTTCTATCTTTCGTTTAAGCTCACTTGATGCAAAGGCTAAGATAAGTTATTGCTATGTTAGAAACAGGGGTCCTACCATTCTTTTATTTTCCTATATTTCCTATAATTTTTACCCTTTCTTATTTTTTTCTATATAATTTGAAAAACCTTCTATATTTTCCTATATTTTCGTTAATGGTAGCTTCAGGAATTCAGAATAGGGACATTTTCCCCTCATTTGGTACATATCTGAAGCAAGATTGATATTTATTTACTTCTAAAACAGTAAGTGAACAAAGCAGTTGCCAATATTTTATGTTTGTTAGTAAAAGCAGGAAAAGGAATGGGTGAAGGGGAAAAAAGGAGGCCATGGATGTATATTTTATTTGTGAAAGTATTTAATATATTCCTATAATTTCAGTTAAAACTCCTATGATTTCAGTTAAAACTCCTACAATTTCAGTTAAAACTCCTATAATTTCAGTTAAAACTCCTTTAATTCTGACCCCACATTCCTATTTTTAAAGCATCAGCCATGCTAAATGCTTTATAGCGATCATTGGATTTTTTTTTCGTATTTTGCGCCGCTCTCATTTGACCTTGACAGCCAATCAAATTCTTCGGACTGAAATTACGGGAATTTCCATATACGGTATCCTAGGTATGTATAATCTCTAATCTGAGTGATTGGGTCTCCCGGAAAGTTACGAAGGCAATGTTTTCATACACAAAGTTGAACAGAATGCCGATCTGAAATGTATTCATACGCATATAGGTCGTAATTTTTTTTGCTGGTTTTCTATATTTTTCAAAACTGGTAGTACCCCTGTAGATCATCTGTCTTCCATTGTCTATCAGTACTTAAAAGACTCCAAAATCTGAAGCAATAAACCAATTACAATGAAACTTGAAATATCCCCAGGCCCAAGCCCTGTCAAGTTTGTGAAGCAGGTTGACCTTGCACTTAATTCAAGATCAAACCTTAAATAAAGCACATTAAAACATCTTATTAAAAATTGCTTAGAAGCTTTATACTTATATATTGCACCAATACATGACATCCTACCAAGCTAAGGAAGTTAGTTTACCTTGACCTTCATTCAAGGTCACAGGAACCGTAAATACTTAAACCTTTGAATTCAAGCTTGAAGACAAAGTCTTGCCAAATAGGAAAACAGTGTTAAAGTGGCTTACATTATTCAAATACTTCAATAAATATTAAGCATGTTCTCAAGTGAGCGCTAAGGCCTTTTATTCTTCTATCTCTCCATTTACCAATGTTTATTTGATTTTCAAAAAATAAAAATCTTAAAATTAAGAAAATTAAAAATTCAAAACCATCACTCTTCTGAATTTTTAGAAATATTAGTGCAAATAAAACATTCCAAAATTGGTAGGATTAACTTCTTGTACAAAACTGAGTTTTACTAAATAATGTATTTTGTTTATTTATAGTGACCCGACCTGATTAGTTTGAAAATACATATTTTTCATTTCTGTTTTACTTCTGGACAAAAATAAGAAAAATTAAGTTACATTCTACTCTGCTAAATCATTATGAAGACATATTGGTCTAGGATCGGGGGGATACACTTTATTAAATGTGATGGATTTTCATTGATCAAAACACTGTTGCAGTTCCCATAATCAAATTGGTTACTTACTATCCCGAGGAGAAAATTTCTAAAGGAATATTCTCATTTCTTTAATATCTTGGTCAGCATTGTTACAATGCTAAGCTAGCTGTCACTGGCGCCAAATTAAATAAGCATATCTTGAGAACAAAGGTGTCGGCTTAAAGCCGTCAATCAGACTAATACAAAGGTATTGGTTTGAAGACGTCGATAAAACAAGTCTTTATAAGGCTTCATCTTCATTAAAATCTGTATTAAAAATAAGTATTTTAATAAAATATATTAAACATGTATGGCTTTTCTAGATATATATTAGACTATATTTTTAATAGCTTTTTAGCATTTCAATTTCTTCATCTGAGACAAAAGGTTCATGTTGATATTGCTAAATCATCTTTTATATTGAGATCATCATTTTACTGAGCCAAATGTCTCATCTTACTGTTTAAAAGTCATATATTCCTTTGATGAAGTTGGGCACTCTTGTTTCCTCTGCCATACCAGAGCTGACTGTCTCAATGTATATAAACCTTTAAGAAACAAAAATTCTGAATATTTCTGAAAATATCATAATGTACATTCTGAATTTTTCTTACAACAAAAATTATTGTCATGATTATTCTGAATTTTATCTGATCTGAAAGCTCTGAATTCATTCTAAACCACTGCGTAGCTCAGTTGGTAGAGTGCTCACTCCGTAAGTGGGAGGTCGCGGGTTCGAACCCCGACCGGGTCTGACCCAAGACTTGAAAGTGGGTAGTGACTGTTCTTTTGCCAAGCACTCGGCATTACGAAATGAAAGTCACGGTTCTTTCGGATGGGAACTTAAAATAAACGAGGTCCCATGTCACGGTGGGCTTGGCATGCTAAAGAACCCTGCTGTATAATGCCATAAGCGCAACGCATAGGCAAAATTTCTGCACTTTCGCCTAAAGCTTGCGATGTCTCGATATAAGTGAAATATTCTTGACTGGGACGTTAAACACCATTACTCACTCACTCACTCACTCTGAATTCATTCTGAAAATAAAAAAATGTCCAAAATTCATGAAAAATTCAGACAGCTTTATTCATGCGGGGAAAGAATCTTTACTGGAACATAAAACATTTATTTCCCTGTAACCTCTAACATAAAATGTATGTTTGAAATTCTTAACTGAAGTTAAAAAGAATCTTTCTGGACAGACTTAAGAAACATTAATTTGTGAAATTCTTTCAACTTTGATAAATTTGAAATAGAATGATAGTCTGGACATCAAAAACATAGGTTTTAAATTATATTGATTAAAAGATAAGGGATGTTTAGTGAGATAATGAAGACAGATTCCCATCATGGATACTGTAACTAAAGAAACCAAGGTTACAATTAATGTAACCACGGTGACAGAAATCTTCCGTAAATTACAAGATTTAAAAACTTGCTTCAATAACGGTCCATCGTTGTTTATTTGTCTGGGGTATATACATTGAAAGTAATTACAAACTTGAAAACAAACCACACATTATATCATGGCTTCAGTTCATAAAGAGTCTGTGTCTCGGCAACCGTAACACGAGTGGAAAAGTCTTTACAAGTCTTCCTATGTATAGAGTTCCAAATTCAATAGTTCATAAATAACAGTATTATATAGCTTGATTACATGTTTAGACGTTTTTTAATTAGCTACCGAGGTCCAGGGCAAAAGTTTTCAGACATTCATCTTACTTTAGTACTTAAGACAACAGTAATAAACTTTATTTGTATAAAATTGTGAAATTAAACCAGTTAAATAATCTCCTAAACAATACCAAGCTTTAGAAAGTCAGAAAAAGCTGTTTATAGACAGGTTCCATGTTATTTTGCTATTAAAGTGGGTAATACAGGGCTTTAAGAGTAGTGAGAGTTGAGTTGAGTAATGGTGTTTAACGTCCCAGTCAAGAATATTTCATTTATATTAAGACATCACCAGCTATAGACAAAGGTGCAGAAATTTTGCCTGTGCATTGTGCTGATGGCATTATACAGCAGGGTTCTTTATTATGTCAAGCCCACCGTGACACGAGACCCAGTCGGGGTTCAAACCCATGACCTCCTACTTACAGAGCGAGCACTCCACCAACTGAGTTAACGCAGTGGTTCATTAAGTGTAGTGAAACAAAAATCTAAAAAAACTCTCTGTTTTGAACTTGGACACATGTAATGTGTATTGTCTGAAATTCTGTTTTATACCAAATGTTCAATTAAGCTTGTTCCAACTGCCAAAAATTGTTTACTTCAAGTTTTAAGTTAATAAACAAACTTTAAATAAGCCCAGGAATTGTGTAATAAAGGATAGCATGACTGGAATATTAAACAGTCTAAAATTGGGTTTTAATTTTCCATCTTGCAATATCAATTTCATTTATTTGTTTTTTACTGGTAGGGTTAGGGTTACTTTTACAATAAAAGTCAAAATGCAAGTTGAAAGGTTCCAGTCTAGTTAGCCAGATGAGCCACTTTACACATTTCATACAAAATTATTTCCCTGGATACTTTCTTTTTAAGCAATAAAATGAATATCAGGAAGTAAATCCAATGACAACACCCTACACTATCCTGTCTTGCCTTGTTTTGCACTGCCCTTATATTTTCATCCTGTTCTGTCTTATCTTACCTGTACCCAGCCTTGTTTTATTCTGCGCTATTCTGTCCTCTCATGCCCAACTCTGTCCTACATTGCCATCCATTGCTCTGCCCAACCCTGTCCTATCCTGTCCTGACCTGTCCTGTTCTGTCTCTCCTTGCCCTGCCCTGTCTCTCCTTGTCCTGCCCTGTCTCTTCTTGTCCTAACCTGCCCTGTCTTTCCGTCCTGTCCTGCCCTGACCTGTTTTGTCCTCCATTACCCTGTCTTACTTTGCCCTGCCCTGGTCTTTACTTGGAAGAAAGATAAAAAAAAGTGCTCTGAAAATTTTGAATTTTGATAAAGAAACCGATTAGCCAAGATTTGTGGGAATTGATAATTTGGTCAAATGTCTGGACTTGGTATTAAATTAGGTTACAATGTTTTATTAATATACTGGTATGATCCTTGGTAAATTAATCACTGAATAAGATCTAATAAACCAGAAATAACTCCGACTCAGTTAATAGGCGGCTGTCAATCAACTGGTTATTATGTCTCCATTTGTAGGTCACTTAGTGAGTTTGTTTTTATCACAAACAATCCACAGACCATGGGGTGGCCATCTAATTGTGAATTAAACAATGGCATACCATGGGAGTTTATTTGATTTCAACACCAATAAATCATGGTGTGTATCAGATTTCAATATCACAGACCATTGGTTGGGGGTGTTACATGAAAGTCATTGACTTTTTGGTAGAGATCTTAAAATGTGACACCTCATGTCACAGAAGATGCTGTAGGCTGAAGACCCCCTCCTTGTACATTGTCTTGATTGCAATGCAAAGGTTAAAATTTCTGCCACTTCATCTATAAACATTGGAGCTGAAATATTCAAATTGCCGAACTGCAATATGCAAAAATAGATTAACAGTAATACATATGATAGTGATATATATAAACAGATATTGTAAGTGTACCTTAGTTTTATTTGTGGTATAGTAATTTTTGCTTACTTTGTGGTCGACAATTTTCAGCGAAAATTTGTACCATGTGTAAAATAATATACAATCTTGATCCAATAATCTCTTTCATAAATCTGCAAATATTACACTCTGCGAAAAGACTGGAAATTATAAAATCACGAAAATTTGAACCTGTGAAATCTAAGTACATTTTCAGTATGAGAGTCCTTAGTGACCCAGTGATCTAGTTACTACACACTAACGGATCACAGCGCCTTTCATCACCTAAAATCTAGACTGTGACTTAAAACTCCATTATTCTACTATATCTACTCTACTCTCTTTAATAGTAGCATATATATAAACTGATTTTATCTAAATGACATTATTATGCTTGTTCAAAACCATTTAGAAGTTGTGTGATTGCTAAAACGCTCAGCAAGGGAGCAACTAGCTTCCATTTTGAAGAACTGTTGCATGATGGGAGTTTTGTATTTTAAACAATTATGAGTAAAAATTCAAATTAAATGCAGGAAATTAAAGCCATTAAATGACAAATTTCTATTCTATCACAAACGAGTTTTTTCTCCACCATTAATGCTCGCTTAAATTCTCGTTGATTCCCCGTCGTTGATTTACTAAAGTCAGTCGACAAAATCTATTATTCAAATTGAAATCAGTTTTTACTAAGGATGATATCCATTCATTTATTAAGTATTTCAGTCTGTGATATATTGCCAATCCATTTGAAGCATAAGAAGGAAAAACTATTAGTGATTTCATTGTATTTTATATGTTCTCGGTGATAAATGGGTTCGTACCACTTTTTCATACTTGAAACGTTATTCGCTATTTGGTATATTTTCCGAGAATAAAAATGTAAATGAATTTCCAGGCAGGACATCGTTGTCGTGGTATAATCCTCCTGCGTTGTGAAATCTCTCGTTTATTTTATTATATTTCCCGATAAAACATGGTTGACCACACTATTTGATTAGACACGATTTTGACATTATTCTAACACTATTTGGCGTAACCTGATTTACTGAACCGTAAATAAATGAGTCTAATTCCATTTTATGATTGTCGTATGAAAACATGAAAACTAATTACAATGCATTAAAGTTGTATAAAATTTAGTTATCTTGGTGTAAAAACAGGTCATGTTTTTACGGTGTAATGTAGGATTTATCTAGACAACACGGTCCCCCAGCATGCCACATTGATACCCCATAAAATTTGTGCAGAACTATTATTTTCATTGGATATGCAATTGCATAAGTTGACATTTTCCTTTGACAATACAGAATGGCATATGTTGACATTTTCCTTTGACAATACAGAATTGCATAAGTTGACATTTTCCTTTGACAATACAGAATGGCATATGTTGACATTTTCCTTTGACAATACAGAATTGCATAAGTTGACATTTTCCTTTGACAATACAGAATGGCATATGTTGACATTTTCCTTTGACAATACAGAATTGCATAAGTTGACATTTTCCTTTGACAATATGCAATTGCATAAGTTGACATTTTCCTTTGACAATATGCAATTGCATAAGTTGACATTTTCCTTTGACAATACAGAATTGCATAAGTTGACATTTTCCTTTGACAATATGCAATTGCATAAGTTGACATTTTCCTTTGACAATATGCAATTGCATAAGTTGATATTTTCCTGTAAAAACAATGTTATGCTGGGTATTTAAAATGTAAATCTTTCTTAAATGTTCAACAAATACCGTATGAGGAATCATGTGATTATGCTGGAGAACTACTGTTTGCTAAATCTTTTAATACACCTTCCAAACAAATTCACATGGGAAGAGATCTGCTTAAAATTGGCATAAATAAAATCTTGTTTGTTATTATGTATTGACAGAATTCTTGTTAATAATGATTTTATCTTCCATGGTATTTTTTACAAACATTAACGATCATCATCCATAAATCACATGGTATGATGATACTTTCCATGACCTTGATTTTCCAAATACAAGGTCAGTTGTATGACGATAGTTTTGTCAGCTGTATGTAACCATGTGACTTGGTGACCACAGGGCCCTGTGATAAACAGTTAGGATAATTTTGTTAATTTCTCTGATGTTTAAGTTATAAGGAATAATTCAATAGTGACCAGACTTTGACCTTATCAAGCACCTGCGGGGCTCGTTCTTTGAATTGGTTATACATGTAAATACAATCTTCAAACCACTTAATAGACTTAATCATACATCTACTTAAGCATTATTTTAGTTTCGCAGATTGTCTTTAGAACCGATTTCTTATTAGTTTTACTTGAGCAACAAATTTTGTCACACAGGCACGTACACACACTTTCAACTTTGTGTTTTAATAGTTGTTGTTTTTTTTTTTTTTTTAAAGTTGGAGTGGATATCCTTTCTTTTGCTTTACTGCTCTCTCTCTCTCTCTCTCTCTCTCTCTCTCAATATTGTTTAAGTTGATCTTTCTCTCTCTCTTCTCTCATGTTTTTAGAGCATTTCAACTAACTTACTCTTGATCTAGGGATGCTAGTTTTGTTCCCGCTATTTTGGTGGTGTCCCAACTAAGAGGGTGATGGAGCTTTAAATTATCTCAAGATCAACTGCTGGATCAACTCTCTCTCTCTCTCTCTCTCTCTCTCTCTCTCTCTCTCTCTCTCTCTCTCTCTCTCTCTGTGTGTGTGTGTGTGTGTGTTATGGTATACATGTAATCTAATAATAGTTGTTTTAAGTGGTAAATATTTTGGTAAATATTTATTTAGTTCAAACCTATTATCACCAGTTCTGTTCAGTGCATACTCGATCATTTTCACTCTCTTACACTGGAATTACAAAATCAGAAAAACTGTAATTTAATTATTAACCAATATATTTATTTTTATGAAACCATTGAAATACTAATCAAATCAAACATAAAGAACATTAATGTTCCACTTTACGATATTATAAAAATAAAACACTTGATACCTCGGAAGTAAATAATATCACACAAATAAGTCATGATTGAGCAGATCTTTGGTTTCTCTTTACAAGAAGTTTACAATAAACAAAATTCAATTTTGTAAGATTTATCCAGAACTTCGTTATATCATATTCTAAGTAAAGTAAATTATATCCAGATAATCTGATAAGACAATATGGTCCATAACTCTTGAAGCATAATCTGTACGTGGTACACTGAACTACAGTGGAACCCAAAAGTGAACAGCGAATCTTTGTGAATCTGAATTACATTGTGTAAACTAAAAATCTGTTGAAATTGAACTACAGTCTAACATGTGGAAAATGATCCCTTAGTAAATCCAAAACCTGTCTAAACTGGACTACAGCGGAATCTGTGCAAATTGATCCCTTAGTTAGACCCCAAACCTGTCTAAACTGGACTACAGCGGAATCTGTGCAAATTGATCCCTTAGTTAGACCCCAAACCTGTCTAAACTGGACTACAGTGGAATCTGTGGAAATTGATCCCTTAGTTAGACCCCAAACCTGTCTAAACTGGACTACAGTGGAATCTGTGGAAATTGATCCCTTAGTTAGACCCCAAACCTGTCTAAACTGGACTACAGCGTAATCTGTGCAAATTGATCCCTTAGTTAGACCCCAAACCTGTCTAAACTAGACTACAGTGGAATCTGTGGAAATTGATCCCTTAGTTAGACCCCAAACCTGTCTAAACTGGACTACAGCGTAATCTGTGGAAATTGATCCCTTAGTTAGACCCCAAACCTGTCTAAACTGGACTACAGTGGAATCTGTGGAAATTGATCCCTTAGTTAGACCCCAAACCTGTCTAAACTGGACTACAGCGGAATCTGTGATAATTGATTAAGAATAGGTAGTGACTGTTCTTTTAACATGCCAAGCCCTCTGCATTTAGAAATAAGAGTCACTGGGTCCTTACAAAGACACCTTAAAAACCAATGCCTTGTGTCATTGTAGGCATTGTTGCATGCTAAAAAGCCATCACTGCACATTAACATTCACACACTATTTATAGTAATGGTAGCTGATAGCATCTCAATATAAGTGAAATATATTTTGATGGGACATAAAATCCATTCAATCACTAAATCTTAAGATTTTAAGATCAGTTATGTGTCCTAGCTTTGCTGCAATTAAAGAAATGTGCAAAACAACTTATAAGGTAAAATGCCAATTGATAAGTTCTTTATATTAAGCTTCATGTTTATGAAGACTTACACCATTTATGGTACAGAACACAATTTGATATGACATTAGCACACTGTTTACAAACACACAGTATATGTGTACTAAAACAGTGTTTATTATGTCCTTAAGATGTGCCGTATTTCTCTGATTTTGAGATATAAACACCATCCTAAGATCTTAAATTAATCTCGCAATGACAAGACACAAGATATAGATTATCAGTTGTGTATCCAGGACGTCCATTTCCGTGAGTTTTTATTACTGGAGACCACGGAGGAATTACTCTGATTATGCCTGGACATTTCCAATTTCTGTTCCAGACAACAGAGTAAATTAATGTTTGTCATTCCTTTGTCTTTTACAAGCATCACAACACTTTATATTACTTTGTGTAATCAGTACAGTCACACTGACCAAAAACTTGTCATTTAATATCAATTATAACTTGATATCACTTTAAAAAAACATAACAGTGACTAACTATTAATGGACCAAAATCGTATCAGCTTCTGTTGTTCATTTTCTGTGACTCTTAAAAGACTGATGATACCAACAATCTCTTCCAAACATTTTGATGTTTTGGTTCATAACCTCTATTTTATACTGGTCTATTTTGTATGACCCCCTCCCCACTAGTATAAAATATGGTCATAGTTCCCATGGGCCGGGGAAATTTTATTATGCTCTGCAAAGGAGATTATATAGTTGCCGCTTTGTCCATTCATTCTTCTGTCTGCCATAATTTTGTATGGAGCATAACACAAAAACTGTAAGATATCTAAATCAAACTTCATTGCTAGGTAGATCTTGATAAGGAGAAGTGCAGTGTTCAAGAACTCAAGAACTTTTTTCCATAATTTAGAAGTTATTGCCCTTTGTTATTTTTCATACTTAAAATTTTGTCTTAAGCATAACATGAAAACTGTAAGAGGTTTTAATATGAAACTTCATTGCTATGGGGAAGTGCAGTGTACAAGAACCATAACTCTATTATCCATAATTTAGGAGTTATTGCCCTTTGTTAATTTTTATACGTAAATTTTTTTCTCGAGCATAACAAGAGGTGTCAATGTGAAACTTCATTTCTTGGTAGATCTTGAGACGGAAAAGTGCAGTGTACAAGAACCATAACTCTATTATCTATAATTTAGAAGTTATTGAAAAAAATGCATGTTGAAAAAAAACCTTTTGCAATTGGCTTTTTTTCGGTTCAAAGGATATTCTTGTTTTTTCAAGGTCAGTGTTTTGTGAGTGAATTCATGAGCAATTGAATGTCAGTAAAAACAAATAGGTTCATCAGAAGGTCAATTTGAATTGTATATTGTGTGTGTTGTGAAGTCTCTACTTTCAATTTCTTAGCTATATTACTTTCAAAATATAATTTTAATCTGAATAAAAAAAAATTCTTTTCTACACTCTCAGTGATCTGAAACTCTAACTGTAGGTTGTGTTCCGTGTTTTGAAGATTTTTACTTTCTATTAAATCCTTGGGGTTGTAATGTTAATCTACATATATTTTAACGGGTCATCTGAGATTATTCGGAGATGTATTAGGTAGACAATACCAGGTTATATCCTTACTTCGTATCCTCATGTTACACGTATCCTCGAGTTTCACTGCTCTGTCGAGATTTACCTGATTTACAAAATACCAGCATCAAATATGTCACTTTATACAAATTTTTAACTCTTTTATAAGCTCAACTGGCAAATCATAGCATCAATACAGTCGCCTGTATATATAGCAAAACCTATAAATGGCTGTTACAAGTTAATTTAATGTACATATTTTGAATATAAAACCATAAAAATCTTTTTGTCCTGAACTGGAAGCTTAAAATGTCATACATGATACCTTCATGACATGAACCTCTAACAAGTTTGTGAAGCTGGTTGTCCTTGACCTTCATTCAAGGTCACAGTGACCTTACATAGTAAACTCTTTAAATATCTTGTCATAATTGAAAGGCCAAAAAACTTGAAACTTCATATAGTTTTGTTAAGTCTTAAAAGCTTATATTGGCATGACAAGTATTACAGACTCTTTAATTGGAATTAAATACTAGATATATTCATTCAATGATAGCGGTTCATTTAAGATAAATTTAAGACAAATTTTAAGTTTTAGAATGTCATTTCTGCAGCTAGATTTGTTTCTCTCTGAGGCTGATTAAACTGTATACCACCCAGAGCCTGGTCTGATTTTCGTTGTAAATGACTCTAGATGACAAATCTAATCATGACCTTGTTTGTACAACTTAATATAGATATGTTTTCTTGATGTGAATTTTCCACTTGAGATCAATTTTACAAATATATTTATTTATCATCCACTAACTGTGTCAAATTGGACATTTTCCTATAAATCTGAATTTCCAGTACACAAATGTCTTTTTATTCAGAGTGTCCACTCACTGTATGATATTAAACAGCTATGATAAATTTGGATTCACAGAGCCGGATTTGTTGTATATGTTGTTGGTTCACTAACTGTATAATATTTGACAGTTTGAAGTAGAGATTTAGCTTTGTATAGTTGGCTTAACTTGTTATCCATAGACAAAATTATATTGCATATGTTTAGAGTTAAGATGGCTTAAGATTTCACCATAGCGACCAAAAGTAGGTCACCTAGTTACTGGCTCAAAATTCCTATCATTTTTTATTAATATTGATGAGTGTAGGTAAAAATCTAATGTTTGATATTTTGGGTTCCGTTTTTATCCTTTGTGCTTTTGCTACTAAAATTTACCTCATTTAAACTGCAGAATTGTAAGTCTTCATGTTTTTAAGCATGAAGTCAAGGTCAAAGGTCAGGGACAAATTGTGACCTTGAGGGATAAATTTTGATAAGACTTCCACTAAAATTTTAATTCCTACTGAACAAGCCAAAAAGTGATTGAATCAATCCATCTTAAACATATTTCTGTTAAAAAAAAAAATCAAAATTTTTACGTAGATTTTAGAGGTGGGGGAGGGGGGTTACAAAAGGAATTTTTGCCAAATTTTGTCTTTTAAATGGAAGAATATCAGTCCATTAATACATGCAGTGTAGATTTCCAGTGTAGAAGTGTACACACAAGTATATTGTTACAAGGTTAATGGGTATTAGATATTTAAATTATTATGTAACATATATGATGTATATGTCTGGGAATATTGTAACTTCATCATTGACATATGTGGTAGATTGAGAGTTTGACAATCGGGAGTTTGACTATCGGGAATGTCGTTTTAATTTTGAGTAGATGATCGATTCATTCAGATAACTGTATTAAACATTTTATGCTTAGAGCTAAAGTTTTTTATATTAATATTGTAAATTGAGATATTTTCGCTTTTGAGAGTAACAAGATGTATAAAAAGTAACGAGTGAAAATAATTAAATTAGATACGACTGACTTGAACTTGTAGTCAATTGCACTGGCTGCCACCTGATAAAATACTGTACATGTACTTGTTTTGGCGGGGTGTAATATTCAAGAATTTATTAAATTGACCATAAGATTGAGAATATATATTGTTTAACGGGTGATACAAAATTTCATGAAAATTTTTTTTATGATGAAATAAGGGAAAATTAGAACAACGCAAATAAAACTTATATGATTTAATTACCAATGATAACTTTGCAACCATGTGTATTGAAACAGTAAATATTTGTTTTAATATGCCTAATAGCTACCACCTTGCTTATACTGTATATGAATATTTGGAATAGATGGTGGGGAAAACCAGAGTACCAGGAGAAAACCATCAACTTTAGGCAAGCAAACTTACAAAAAACCTCTAACAACCTCTAACATGTGTATATGTTTGAGTTGGAATCAAACCTAGCCACAGAGAGGTGTTATGATGGGAAAGTGTACACTGAAGGTGTTTCCTCAGAGTTTATAAGAAATAACCTACTTTATCTAACATTAGACTAGTTTTTCTATCTGATTTGACAAAATACAAGTTTTATCGAACGCGTATGATACAGAATCTTGTATCACCACACTGTGGTGATACAACATTGGCGGTAAAGCCCACATGCACTTTCTCATTGTTACGTCATCAAGGAGTCTTGGATTTGTCGGTCATAACATAGTTCAGTGGTTTTCCGTGGTAAAATGTAATTTTTTCACATAAAGTATTGGTTTTTTTCATTATTTTAAAGAACCTTATTGGAAATGTTAGATAAAAATATTATATACACAGTGTGTATGTACAACCCTTCGTATCAGGTCTCACCCTTTTTTCGTAGCCGTATCACTACTCCTCGCGCAAGCGCGACTCGTAGTGATACGGGTACGAAAAAAGGACTCGACCTGATACTGAGTGTTGTACATACACACTGTGTATATAATATGTATGTATTTCCACAAATTCAGTGCACATGGAAAATGCAGGAATAAAGTTGTATTTTCCAACAAACTCACAAAAAAATTGTCAAAACTTAATACAAAATATACTGACCTAATAGGGAAAAATATTTCTCATTCATGAAAAAGTGAACTTAATTCTGTACATAGAGCAATTTTTTAACTTTTTAACAAAACAACAAATATGACTATGTCAAAATTATCCCTTCTGTACCTTTTTACTTAGAACAACTATATAAACATTATGTCATAATTTGAATATTCATGATGATCACACCTGGAAAAAAACCGATCAACAATGACCTACCTGACCCTAAATGCCCTGATGTAACTTTGAATAAGGCCCACTTGATCAAATTTCCACAATTTTTGCAAAATTTCTCTACGTACAGAAGAACTGAACAATAATGATTTTAATTAAAAATATAATTTGGTTAGGTCAGTGCATTTAAAAGAAATAAAGAATAAAAACCATGTGCCATCAATTTATGGAAATACAGTAAATAAGTTACATCATATGTATTGTTTTACTTGCACTCATCATTGACATGTAAATGTTTTGACTATGTAAGAAAGTATTTTACAAAAAATTATAGACTGACTTTAATCTTAAAGATGTGAATGGTCCTTTGGGGTTTGGGCTTACAGAAACAACTGGCAAAATAGATAGAGTTTTATCTTGTCCTGGTACAAATAAAAAACCTTTAACCAAAATCAGACTTTGATCTACATTGTCATGGGACTGAGTGTCTAGTCAGAGATCTCTCATTTTGAACTTTTGATGTGAAAGTGTTCCATGTCATTTGTCAGGATGTCTAATCACCATGGTAGTACTTCTTATATAACCAGAAATAACAAGAAATCATTTACACTTCTTCGCAAAATAAGCCCCAAGATGACAACATATAAACGTCTTGCACTCTATGCATGTAAACATTTTAACTGCATTTTGCAGGGTTCGTACAGGCCTGGAAAAGTCCTTAAAATTTGAAGTTTGCCTTAAAAAGACTCTAAAAACAAGTCTGACCCTAAAAAGCCCTTGGATTTGGTCAGTTGGGCGTCTGTATTTTGATATTAAGTGGTTGCAAATAGACATATATATATATAGGTAAAGTAATTAATTAACAAGTTGCATTGAAATGAGCAATTTAAAGATTACCCCCGCCCCCCTTGAATGCCTAACTTCAACACTTCAACCTCTACTGTAAGTGTCATTACTATGGACACGTAAGTAATTTTTTCATTGATTTAATTGTCTTTGCTTCAATATTTTTTTTTGCTAAAATTGTCCCTCTGATTAGGCCTTAAATTTGCAAATAAGACCCTGAAAAGTCCTTAAATTTGGAGTCTAAATGTCTGTACAAACCCTGTTTTGAAATACTGGTATATTAAACAAAAATATTTACTGAGTTTTATCTCAAAATTAAATGGTCCTTTGGGTAACAAGCATTCAGAATTATCAACAGAATAGTTTGTCATTTCTTGACATGTAGTGATCAACAATGAAATATGTTTGTCTTGTTGGAAATCTTCAGTTTTGGATCATTGATTTGAAAGTTTTCAATGATGTCAGAATTCAGGGAAAACTCACATGACAATGCTAAAAGTTTTTTTAACAATGGGGTTCGCTGCTGTACTATGTGATACCCTCTAACATTTGTGCGGAACACTTATTTCCAATGGACATGGAATAACATGAGACCACGTTTTTACCACGAAAACGACATCATTCCGGGAATCTGTGATGTTGACGTTTTCCAAAACGTTCCGCACAAACATTAAGAGTTATTGAACACATGGTACAGCGGTGAACCCCATTGTTAAAAAAACTTTTGACATTGTCATGTGAGTTTTCCCTGAATTCTGACATCATTGAAAACTTTCAAATCAATGATCCAAAACTGAAGATTTCCCATGGCAATTCAATTGTGACAAGATTGGTTGCCTTCCATGATGTTTTTTGACAGGATTGCATGCATTGGAAATTTAAACATGAAAAGACTTGCACTTCCAGTTATAATGAAAATCAAATGATCTTATTGGCCTGACACTATAAATTTAGCAACAATTCTTATGTAAATTTAATTTTTAAATAACTAGTTTTGCAATTTAAATAAAATCTTTAAAATTTAAGAATATTCTTAATTTATTGTTCACATAAAAGCTGGAGATAATTTAAACATTCATGGTAGCCTATTTTTCAGACTTCTAGGGCTTAAAATTAAATATAGACAAACATTTATATCTAATTATTCCCATTTCACATAGAATTAGACCCCAGTGTCACTTGTTTGAGACATTAAGACAAAACAGGAACTTTAGAAGATATAGTGAGGCTTCATTAGATGAGTTGTCTAGTACACTGCCTTTCGGATCATAGTGTCTTTATCCTGCTCCGACAGATCTAAATGTGAGAGAGTGTGTTGTTTCGTATGCTAAAGGTAAATGGATTTTACTGGATACACCAGTTTCCCCCACCACCCCAGACCTGACTGCCAATATAATTAAAAGAATCTTGGCTGAGGCATAAAATGCCATTACTGTACTCCAGTGTACTTGACTCGACCTTGAAAATATATAACAGGAAATTATGAATCGGAAATCTGTATAATACAAATCAAATAAATAAATGTAAGTCTTTATTGCTTTAATGGTTGGTCAACGTAAATCGTTATTGCCTTGTTTGTCGGTCAACATAAGTCGTTGTTGTCGTAATTGTCGGTCAACTTAAGTCGTTGTTGTCGTAATTGTCGGTCATTTATGAATGGTAAGATTTATTTCTAATCCAGATATAAACATATTAAATATTAAATTCTCTTCATATTGTGATTCTTAGCTTGATATCGCTTTTCTCCGCGACATCATCTGATGTCTTGGTCAATAAATCCGTTTATAATTCAGACAGGATTGTATTTAGTAAAAAGGATTGACTTTTTCACCTCAAACGGTTTTAATTCTCTACAATAGGTTTGTTGTTTTTACTCATTTTTATAGCTTAGAACAACAAGACATTTATTTGTAAAATGGCCTGATTTTGTATATAACATATCAGATTTTATTTCATGGGTCTGTAGATAACCGGGGATCATATTTAGTAAGTATATTAGAGAGCGTGTATCGATTATTTCTGTTTTCAGACTTAGGGGTATTAAGGCTGAAGTTTATATATTGCCTCTCCCAGTCTAAGCTGGAATCATACTCGGGAAAATCTTAGTGTGAATAATGTTGTCATTTCACTTGCCGAAGGTTGGTCTTCTTAGGATACTCCAGGTTTCTCCACCTTCCTTGAACTAAATAAAAGGATCTTGACTGGGGCAACAACTCCATTAATAAGGGTTCAAAATTTCTAAGATCCTGGACCTATTGACTTTACATTGGGAACCTTGATATTCAAACTGTAAAAGTCTGATGGACCTGTCATTACCAGGATAATAAGCGTACTACTTTTTCTGAATTATAACATACTGACACATGAATCTTCCAATAAAAGATACTGGACTTTCAAAACATTATGTGGAACCTGCCAAAAATAAAGGAAAAGGTCCTGGATCTTCCATTACAAGATTTTAACTTCTGGAAAAAATGTTCTGCATACACTTTTTAGGGTATCACATTGTCTGATGACTAATGGTTAGCTGCTTGCCCCATTATTATACATGTTTAAATCAGTCATATGATTACAGACTGAAAATCTTCACAAAACTCAATTGCTGAACACATTCTCCTTAGCATGAGTGTTTTTTTTTAGCTCACATGAGCACGAAACGCTCAAGTAAGCTATTGTGATCAGTCTTTGTTTGTCGTGCATTAACTTTTCATTGTTAACACTCTAGAGGCCACAGTTTTTTAAATATATCTTCATCAAACTTGTCCAGAATAATGTTCAGGTCAAAAGCTAAGTCAGGTTCGTAAATGGGTAATGTTGGGTCAATAAATAGGTCACTAGGTCAAATCATAGAAAACCTCGCTAACACTTTAGAGTCCATATTTTTTGTCCAATCTTCATATAATTTGTCAAAAACAATGTTCATGACAATAGCTAGGTCAAGTCCATATAAACTAATAATGAACTCTGTTAACCCTCTATTCATGACATTGTTGGAAAAATGTGTAGAATTCAATTTATTCTCAGGTGAGCACCCAGGGCCCCATGGCCCTCTTGTTTTTTTGGGGTTTTTTTTTGTTTGTTTTTTGGGGTTTTTTTTGGGGGGGGGGGGGGGGGTTGCTAATATTATAGTGTTTATCTTGAAAAAAGTTTTTTTCCCCAATTTTTTTTTTTATTTTCTCCAAAGCATAAAAAAAGAATGGAAAAAAACGAAAAATAACTTTGTTGCATTCCTTCTGCAAAAACTTCAACATTTTAATTCTATGAATGAAATTTGACAAGTTGGTTATAATATAAATATATGGTATATATCTGGAATGTATTTAGTTATTCCTAGTTTGTAGTATATATATATATAGTAAGTATAATAGAGAGCATTCATTGATTATATCTGCAGCTGTAATTACTCGATACTCGCAGTCTATTATTCCTAAAGTTTATATCACTTTCTCTTTTACATGCTTCAATGATTTTTTTGTCTCACCAGAGTGTCCAGACACTATGTTGTAATTGTCATCAGTCTGTTTGGTGCATTCTTTTGGATATTTTTTTAAACCTATTTTTTATCCAAAAAATGTTTTGCCAATCTATTCATGAAAAATACTTCTGAAATTGCTACAGAAGATAACAAATCCTATGGCCTTGACCTTGAACCATGTAACCTTGATCTTGAGTCATGTGACTTAACCAAGAGTATTTTTCAGACAAGATTTGCACATTCCATGGTTTGCTCTCTTGTAGTTAAAGATCACTTGGTCCGTCCTATTAGTTTTCTTTGTCCGGGACCCTTTTAGAACCTTGCTGTTTTAGTTTGATGTCTTTGACCTTGAGTCATGTGATTTATTGAGATCATTTATTCAGGAGAAGTTTAAGATCTTACTATGATTTGCAGCAATAGATTGTTCCAGTGTCATATTAGACCTGTGTCATGGTAATTTAATTATCAGTTTCATTCCCCAAACAAACAAAAAAACAGAATTAGCTAGCTGAAAATTTTGAACATAAAAGTGATATGACAGTTGTTTTGGTTTTGACTGTGTACAACAACACTTAAAAAAACAGATATAAAAAAGGAGTGAAAAAAAATACCAACAATGTGTGAATGAAAACATTGTATGTCAATATAGTTTAATCAGTGAATTGTGTAAATCAAATTTCTCCAATCATGCTTAGTGGTGTTGAATGGTTAAAGAAATTTTCATATAGCATTATCGATGCATCAAATATTATTTCAAGCGACATAATATAAAAAAACGTCAGAATGTACCGGTAGGTAATCTGATTCTATTTTTGTAAGATGATGAATATTATGTTCAGAGAAACATATTGCCACCAGGGTTACATACAGAAAAAAATAGATAAAAAGTCTAAACTGGGGGAGGGTTAATGATATTCTGGACCAGTATAGACCATTGTCAGGAAATAGGTTACAATAAACATTTGTTGCCTTTGAGTGAGGGAGATATAAACATTTGTTCACCCACAAGAAGTCATATTGATATATGACTTGTTAAATATGGACAAATGTTCATATCTCCCTCATTCAAAGGCAACAAATTGTTAATTATACCGAAATGAAAGATCAACATAGTAATAAAAAAGAAAAATGGTTTTGTAATCGATTGCAATGACCATAAATCTGTCTTCCGGTCAGTTTTTTCTCCTTTCTGAACCAATAAGAGGCAAATGTTAGAATGTTGAAACCTATTCTGTATTGATGACGTCATATCATTGTGATATTACAGTGTGTTCCGAAGAGGTGGGATATGATGTTTTCAAAGGGATACATGATGATTTCTCCACCATGATCACATGATCCAACGATCCAATTAAATTACAGATAGCATAGTATTTTTCCGATGAGGCATAATAATAATCAATAATTAGCATATGTGGTTAGTAGGATTATTTCTAAATTAATTTTAATGTGAGGATAATTTCTGAATTGATTAATTTGATTATTTTGTTGTTTTTTACTGATACTTGCTAAGTTAATAATAATGGGCTTTATGATTTCTTTTATGGAAATGAGCCTTGTTGGCTGAGTATTCTTAAGTGCAAGTTTACAGGTCACAGTGACTGGCGCCGCGTAGCTCCGAATTGATCCTATGCATGGAAGCTGACAAACTTTCCCACAGTAAGGTCTGTCACAAGTGTGTTTCAAACCAAATGCAATGAGAGACACTTTGATCCATTGGGACACACATTAAACCACGGAGGCCCTTGTTAATGACGTCCAATGCTTTGTTGAAATAACCAGAACTGTCTCTTGAGAGCCAAATCACTCGTCCCCAACATTTAATGTTTTTCCATAACCTTGACCTATCCAATAAGACCTTGGTTCAAGGTCAAAGCACACTTTTGGACCATAAAAATTTAATTCATGTGAAGTTTTATGATAGTCGTCTAAAGCAGTTATTAGGTATGGAAGGAACACGATTTTACATGGACTGACAGACAGACAGACATGGTGATTCCTATATACCCCCTCAAACTAGTTTGCGGGCGGTATAAAAATATTGTGAGTGCACATAAATAGCATAGTCACTGATCATTTTATTCAGACGACACAATATTAACAATACTTTTTATCTGAAAATCCTAACAGAAATTATTCAGCTCTTAAATCTGTCTTTAAATACTGATTTACTTACTCAAATTCCTTTCAAGTGATTATGAAAAAAAAACGATTTTGTATCTCCAGGGGGACATAGAGATAATTAACGACATCCTGACATGTGACATAAAATATGCACATAAAGAGGATACTAATCACTGTATCTAGTCTCCTGGTGAATATAAATGTCTGTAGAGTTTGTTAATTTTTGGAGTAAAAATTTATTTAATGATCAATGCTGGTAGTAATATGCATGTGCAATATTGACAATTTTACCAACTTATTTTTATTTTTTTTTTTGCTACTGTAGAAATGTGTAATATCAAAATAATGGCTAAGAGTAACTCAGTTATTTTTAAAACCAATAAGTAGATTGGTTGATTGATTAAATGGAGTTTCAAGGCCTAATCAAGAATATTTCACTTATTTCGAGACATCACCAGGTGAAGTTGCAGAAATTTTTATCTTTGCAGTATACTCTGGGCAGTGTTCAGGGAGGGTTGTTTGACGTGCCATGATACAGGGCATCTCTTCTGAAAGACCCAAGGACTTGCATTTCTTTGGTGAAAGAACACTCACTATCTATTTTCAAGTCTTGGTCATGCAGACCAGGCCAGGGTTCGAACCAATAACTTCCCACATACAAAGTGAGCACTCTACCAACTGAGCTACCATGGTGGTATAAACCAATAAGTAGAGCTTTTATGGGCCTTCCTCAGAGTCTTTAAGCCTTTGTTGAACTACATCTGACAGGAGTTTAGTATTTTTCCTGTAGCTTAATCTTATATGACCACGTCAGCTGAAATCATATGGCAACATTGAAAACATTAATGCTCAATCTATTGCCACTACTTGTCCAGCGAGAGGCCGCAGTGGCCTAATGGATAAGACGTCAGTCGTCAAATCCAGGGTCCCTCACCGCTGTGAGTTCGAGTCCTGCTCAGACCACATGTGGGAAAGTGAATTTTCCTTGTCGTTGGCCTTTACTGATTCACCTGGTATTAGTATAATGGACTGGGGGAGTGGTACGTTTGTCTGTGGCATACTGACTCTGTGAGCTAGCACGTTAAAGTCGCCCTGAGTGCGTGCTAGTACAAGGCAGACCATACAACACACTCGCACTTCACATGCATACACAAAATTGTAAAGATTAATAAAATAGTTCTCGTCCCAAATAGCTGAAAAATTGCTGATGCGATGTTAATCAGCATTTGACCAACCAACCAACTACTTGTTCAGTGGTATCTTAGTGTTATAAAGAGATTTGAGGCTTATAAAGAAAAACATAGAGAAGAAATAGACTGGAAATTATCAAACATGGCATAATGTCAATTCTAAAGATAAGTTGAAGTGAGATTAAAGTAATTGATGGTTTCCGCAGATAAATGGTCAATCCAACCTGCCTTAAAGGCCACCTCTATATAAGGGCCACCTGCTTATAAAGGCCAGTAGAATTTTTCCCAATTGTTCTTTATTTATAATATTTGAATCTATATAAGGGCCACCTGCCTATAAAGGCCACTTTTACTGGTTCCTTGGGTGATATTTGACGTCCCATAGCTCCATGTTCCTTTCTAACAATTTTGATCACACATGTGGCGGGTGTAGGAAAATAAACAGGAGTTGCTTACCCTTCCGGAGCACCTGGCCTCACTTCCCTGGTTGAAGTTCACGTATATAACCTAACTTGTCAGCTTCAAAGTTTTTACTTTGCTTCTGCATTGTGATTCGGACATGGATTAGTATGTTTGTTTTTGATTGACCAAAAAAATAAAATAAATATTGACCAAGACGAAAGCCTTCATTTATATTGAGGTGTCAGTTCTTGAATGGTTGAGGAAATTGAGAGATAAACACTGAAAATTGGCAAGCAGATAAATTGGGAAATAGGCATTTGTCACTTTCATAAAGTTGTTTTATTTTATCTATTTTGTTGTATATTTACAGGGTAAAGATTTGTGTGAACTTAGAAGACATACCTACGCTAATACAGTCGATTACAGAACACTCAAAAAATTTATACGTAAAATATTTCCTGCATGCAGATGTAAAGAGGTGGCAGAAAAGCATGAAAATGCATTAAAGGTAAGATATCATTTATGTAAAATTACCATAAAACAGGATAAAAATGGGAAGAAAATTTTATCTGCCCCTGCTTCACAGTTAAGAGAAGAGAAAACATCTCCCATTTAACTTTTAGTTCAGCTGATGAAAGGGAGATAACCATGATAATGTCTGACAAAATTGGAGTACAATGTATACGGGTAATTCAGGAACATCTTTAAAACTTACAAGTTATTCAAATTTAAAATTTGCCAGATTTAGATTAAAAGAAATATTTAGAAATGTTTTGTTAAACTGGAGCTAAAACTAAAGTTTTGTTATTCTTCTATCTCACTTGGCAAGTAAACTCGCATGACAGATGATCACACATGACAAATGATCCCTCCACATGACAGGTGTTCCCACATGGCCAGTTATCCAAAATGACAAGTGATCTCACATGGCCAGCAGTTTCATATGACAGGTGATCTAACATGGCCAGGCATACCACATGACAGGTGATCTAACATGGCCAGACATACCACATGACAGGTGATCTAACATGGCCAGACATACCACATGACAGGTGATCTAACATGGCCAGACATACCACATGACAGGTGATCTAACATGGCCAGACATACCACATGACAGGTGATCACATATGATTGGTGATGTCACATGTCAGGTGATATCACATAGGACTGGTGATCTCACATGACAGGTGATCTCACATGAGAGATGATCCCAATAACAGGTGATGTAATGTGACATCCCACATGACAGGTGATCTCATATATCAGGTGATCACACATAATTAGTGATCTCATATGACAGGTGATCTCATGATGACATTATTCCATATCCAAGGCGATCTTACATGACAGGTGATTCCACATGACATGTGTTTATAAAGTTCTAACTATCTCCAGAACTCACTTATATTCTACTTATACAGAAAATCTCGAGATTAGATGAATACTGAAAAAATGACAGAAATTGTGTCTGAGTTTGGGATATTTTTGTAGGGTGTATGATCAGAACTTTTTAAAGGAGCAGTTTTTTCTATGACACATAGACACTTTTTGACAAGGGTGAACTTGCCATTACACAGAGTGATGGGTAGAAATTGACATAACACCTGTTAATATCATACATGTGACTGAAGCTGTAGTGGTTAGACTGGTAATTGGACTGTGAAGACTTGTTACAGTGAAATATTGTAAAATATCAAGATGTGTTAATACAATAAGGGTTAAAACATCATTATGCATTTTAATTGTAATACTATTTGCATATATAGTCTGTCTGGCTAGCTCAGTTAGTAGAGCACTGCCCTATATAGCTATTGTATAGGAAGTCACAGGTTTGACCCCCAGACTGACTTTGAATTTTTTCTCCTTCTCTTGCTTTTATATCTGGTTGGGACTTTTATCCCAAATGGGAGAATTGACCCCAAACAGGAGAAAATGTCTGGAATTTTTTAAAAGTTATTTTCATGAATTTTGATTATTTCAACATTTTTGTTGCAAAATTGCATTTCCTCATATAAAATCCAACAAACGTTTTGGTTTCACAAAAAATCCAATTTTGTTTTAAATGTTAAGATTAAACATTTAATTTTTATGCAAAAGTAAACAGTTCAAATTCAACATTTATGTCCCCACAAGATCCTTGTTTTATATAAAGTTTGTCGGTTCTTTGCTGAAGATTGTTAGCTTACTGTAGATGCTCTGGTTTTATCCACAATTTCAGAACTGACTGCCTCAGTGTAAGTGAAAACAGGGAGGTCAATCCGCTGAACTTAGTCTAAAAATAGGCCCAAATGTTCCCAAATATTTGGTGAATTTCCCCAATTTCAATAAATTGAGGAAAAAATTGTAACTTTGAAATGATTACTGTGTATTTCTCATTAGATTTTTTCCTAAAATTGCATGAAACTGTGTTTGTTTTCCCAAAATCTAAGGACCCTGGACCCAATATTAAAAAGGTGTAGGACAGTCCTGTAAAAAAATCTTGTGTGTAAAACACCATCACTTCACTCCAGGCTAACAAATTTAATTAAAAAACATAAGTTACCTACATGATAAATGCTTTACAATTATCATTTGGGAATTTTCAACATGTGGTTTTTCTCCTTGAGAAAGTTGTTTATAACAGGTCTGATTCTAAGAAGTACAAAAACATGTGATTTCTTCTCTTACTAGCTTTACTCCATAATAAAGACTACATTCAGTGTTTCATCCAGAAATGTTGTTGGTTGGGTCATCCTGACCCAGGGGTTGGGGAATCTGGGCTATGTTTAAAAAATTGTGTGAGAAATATAGCATAAGAGTTAGAACTAGATTTAATTAAAAACTCAAACTAAGATTAAATATATGGACCAGGGTTGGCCCGCAGACATTATTTTTGTGGGACTAAATTATTATGTTGGGGACAATGGTGCAAGGACAACTTCTAGATTGAACTCTGGGCATTACATAAAATATGGACCTGTCAACAAAAGGGGCTTAAATTTTGGACCCCAGAGTAATGCAAGAGAAAAAAACCTTGACATCTTGTGTTATATATCCTAACCTCTGTTATTCTAGGAAAAAGAAGGCACAGCAAATAATGATAATACAGCAGAAGACATCAGTGATGTCAAACATTCAGATGATCCTGGGACAGAAACTGACCAATTACAGACACAGAAAAAAGACCTGAAATCAGGCCGTATTTGTCCTGGTCATGAGAGAGCTTTACCAATAGAATCTACAGTTATGGACCTTGATGTCAAAGAAGAAGGTTTGTGTAACATTGATATACAGTCAAACCTGATTATAGTTATATCCAATAACCTTTCCATCTCTCTTATTGCTCCACTATTCCAAGTTCCAAAGTCTATTTCTTTTATGTTTTTTTTTATCACCAAATAAATAATGTAGGGCATTTAACATATTGACTCAATTTCCCCAAATTTTGCACATGTGTAATAATTAGTCAATTCTTTAAAAATCTCTTGCAAGCACTGGGACAATTGAAACCAAATTTAGTATGGAAGACCCTAGTTGGATTAGATTGATAGTTTTATCAAGCGACCTTGTCTGACATTCAAGATGACAACTGTTGCTATAGGTTTTGTTGAAACTGGAAATTTTTTCTTGAAACTGCTGTTTGTCATGCTTCCATGATGTCTTTTCACTTGCAAATTGCAATAAATAAAATGCATAAATCAATTGCCAGTTCAGCATTATAGGGTACCGAGACTGAGAGTCCTTTATATACTGCTTGTTACTTCATTAAGTTGATGTTTTTGTACATATTTAGGATTGTCCACCTTGCTGTGCTATCTAGAGCTTCACTCTGACCAGTGGCTAGAAAACTTGACCAATGTTTACGCTACATGTAGAATACAATGTTATGGAGGACCATCACAGTTGCAGAATGTGGCTAAAAAGGTATGTTATAAATATTACAGCAAAACCTGCTATTTTAACCACTTCTATATACAGTAAATTGCCAACTGTCAACACATGTAAACCTGCTATAGCAAACCCCTCCTGTCAAAGACCATCTGTCTATAAAACCTGATCATGTATAGCAAACAATTTTCTTGTTTTCTTCCACAATTATGGTCCAACTTTCATGATTCTCTATATGGTTGTTACCTATTATGATTAGATATGCACTTTGGGTTTCAAATTTTCAAAATAACTACTATTGCCTTGGTAACTGACAAAATGTGAAATCTTCAACTTCAATTTTCTCAAAAACTGATCTACAAATTTGCTTGATATTCATACCATATCATTGCTGTATGAAATAGTTCAACATTGTTGTATTCTTTCCATAGTAATTAGACACAATACAGAATAAAGCATGCTGATTGGCTGAAAAGTTAAACATTAATTAAATCTCTTGTTTTTAAGATTAAGTTTAAAAATTTGTGTATGATATATTTTTAGAGTCTTCTTAAATGACCAACTTCATGTGATCAACTACTTTTCACGGTTCAGTGATTTGCTTGCAAGACTTTTATATCATTTCATTGATACAGGATTTCTCATTTTTGGTTCTTTTTTTTAGTGTCCCCCTGTTGCTGTTGCCATAGCAAAAGCCAAAAAAGATGGTAAATCTTTTGCACAAAGCAACTCTATAGAGTTTCCAGTTGTAGAGATTAGCGACTGTATGGGCTGGGAATCTGGACCAGTCAAGCGTGAAATTAAAATGCTGCAGTGGCATTTTAACCAATCAGGTACAGAAGTGATCACGAAAGTTTAAAAACTAGATATTCTGCTGATAGTGTAATATTGTTGGTGGGATGGGGTTTCAAACCTCAGTCAATTATTTCACTTATTTGGGGTGGTCAACCCAGGAATGGTTGAGGAAACCACTTGACAAATAAGCACTTTGGCCACTAAAGCCACTTGGATAACATAGATAATATTTAGCATTACAATTGTGTGTTTTCTATAGAAGTTGGTGACTTGAACAGTAAGAGACTGAGAGTACCAGGGATTGAATCTCAGCACTGCCTTGGGTTATTTATTTATAATTTATTTTATTAATTCTGAGAGTTGCAGGCAAAATGTTAAATTTTTAATTGAAAAATAATCTGCAACTACTGCCTTACACTTTGTCACCAAATGATGCAAAATCATGTAAGGGAAGTTTGGCTTGATCACCAAAGTATTTTTGGACAATATTTTTAAAATGTAGGCCAAAATGCCTTGGGTCACAGCAAATTTTTTCACTGGGCACGAGTGGTGGTTTGAAAAATTCTTAGGATTGTATATACATGTATTTAGTAAGTTTAGTTCTCGCCATTTCTGCAGAAAGTTTTATAAAAAGTTTTCAATCTGACTAGCCCTTTCAGTAAATATTTACCGTTAAGTAAGAAATGTCCTCAAGTAAGCAGCAACTAGGGAGAAATATTTATTGCAAAACATTCTAAATATGTAAAACATAAGTGTAAGTAGACATCAAACTTGATACAAATCCAAACAAGTGACAGACCACTTTCATTGCCTTCTTGGCTTTATTGAAACCACAGCATCACTGTATTCAATCAATTATAATGTAATCTGATATTGTTTCCACAGCTAATACTGGTCCCAGGAAGAGTGGAGTTATGGTGGAGTTTTCTGATTTAGCATTCCATTTCCGTTCACCAGGAGACTTAGACGATGATGATATTGATGATATATTACAGTTTTTACATGAGAGGGTACAGAAACAGGAAAAATCTGAACTACAACAACTAAAATACTTATACACAACTCTTAGAAGGTAAAGGCTTCAGAACAAGTGCACCTCCATTATTCATTTAGTAATTTAATAATATAGGTGGTGAGTTTAAGGATAGTGGAGGAAATTGGAGTGTCCAAAGAAAACAACTGAACCTCATTTATTGTCTTACCCACACAGGGGGAGAAGTTGATGTAGATTTATTTTCACACACCGTTTTTAGAATGGTTAGGCATTGTACATTGTCCATAATAATTTGTCTGGCCTACTCCTCCAAACTATTTAATATATTTGTATTAAACTAGGTATACATGATTACCAGGATATAACTTTCTTTGTGCCAAAAGAGGAGGTTACTCTGTGCAAATTTCTCAGAGTTATGTCTCTTTGAAATTTTTCCTTTTCACGTGATTTTATATATCATCCCAACAGTTTTATGGTAAATGTCAACAGCTGTATCGTGATATACCTAGATGCATTCTTATTTTATAGAGACATATTAAATTTTAGGTTGGGGGGTGGCTATCTTGATCCACCAAGCAGCACCCTTTTTAGACACACTAAAATAATGGTATTTTAGCACATTTGTAGGGGTGGGTTCTTGTGCTTTACTTCTCAGTTAAGAGTATTTCAAGTATATTAAAGCAGTCAGTTTATAGATAGTGGAGAAACCCAGAGTGTCTTAAAAACCCACTTATCTTCAGAAAGCAATCTGACAATTTTTTTCCTCCACTAGTATCTGCTTGAGTGGATTCGAGCATAATTAGTTCATTGTATGAATTGAATTTACATCCTAATCAAGAATATGTTATTAATATTGAGATGTCACCAGCTATTGGATGACACTAACTGGAGTTCAGTTTTTTTCTCTGGATACTATTATGTGTCCATAAAAGACCTAGGCATAGTTAATGTGTCTTTAGTGAAGAGTATTGTGATAATTATGACCTATGCTTTTTACATTTCAGTGTGTCCCATAAGAACTACTGGATGTGCTCGGACGAGTTAGACGAACGGAAAAACGAGAAATTAAAATCCATCATGACGGATTACTTCCATGATCAACAATTACAAATGAATGAAGACGCAGAGGAACCAGTAAGACTTATGTTTGTTTTAAAACGTTTTGGTCTCCACATAACATGAAGAGTAAGATGTAAATGTGGAGACGTGACCGAGTGGCTCAGGTCACAGACTGGTGACTCCCAACAGGATGTGTGGTATGTCATTAAGCAGGAGATTAAATTGCTTCTGTCTGTCTATCCAGAAGTCCATGATGTACACTTATTGTCTTACTCTTGACTGGGATGTAATATGCCATTTTTCCTTTTTTTTCAATCAGTTTTAGAAACATCATTCTGTGTTAGAAGGGGAACAACTCTTTTAATTTTAAGACAATATATGTTCATATACTGATCAACTACCTATTATGCCCGTATTCACACCTGTGTCTCAGGTAAGAAAAGATTACAGTGTAAACCTAGCTTAGGAAAATGGGGTTTTAAATCACAGTTGAGTAGAAATCACACATGTTTTAACCATGTTTCACACTGAAAATAAAACAGGATTTACCTGATCCTAGATTCAGGTGGTATAATGGCTGGTAGGAAAGGATCAAATTTTAGCATGCTACAATTATATGTAAAGTCACTTGTACTTTCACAGCACAAATGTTGTTGTTATCAAATGTCCTACTGGCATGGGTGCTCCCTGGTCATCTTGCATCAATGTTTGTGAAATTGCATTGATGGTCACAAATTGCTTGCACATTTATAGAATAGAAACCCTTCCGGTTTCGATATAACTCTGCATTCATACCTCCGGGAGACTGAATAGATATATGTGTACAGTCAATTGCACCTACAATACCTGGTATACCTCCGATATCCATGAAACTCCTTTGTACATGAAGAAGGACGTTGCCCTGATGAAAACGAATAACTTCATTATAGTGTGAAGCAATAACTCCGGAAACTCTCTTTACAACCCTAGAAATGGTTGGTTGTGACACACCAAATAAATCGCCATCAACTAATTGAAATGTTCCTGTTGTATAAAATCGTAACTTTATCAAAAGTTGTTGAAGAGGAGTATCTGACACCCTTTTTTGTTGTTTTAGTACAAGTGCATTTCCTAAAATTTGCATAATATCCAAAACGTTGTGCTTGGGGAAACGGTATCTATTGAAAAAGTAATCATCATCATATAAAACGAACGGGTCTGTTCTATCACGAAAAACCTTCTTCTGTTTATCAGATCAATCATATCAAGCCTCTCAATCGCATCAATGTAATCTTCCATTGTAATTCTTATGGTAAATCAGTATATAAACCTACCTGCTACCAGGTTTAGATTTACCTTGATATTTGAGATGAGCTCACACTTAAGAAACAAGTGTGAAACAGGTTTAAAAGATTTAAGCTGTTCTCAGAGGTAAACCTGTCTTAAACACAGGTGTGAATACGGGCATTAGTGTTATAATTTTGTACGTTTACAGAATCCTTGCAAATATCCAAGATATATACTGTAGATTTAAAAAAAATGGAATTCTAAAACCACAGAATGTTTATGATCCAGTTTATAAATTTATTTCTGAATTTATTTCCAGATACCAAAAGTAGAGATAAACCAGGTGATCTCCGATATAAGACAGTTTATAAATCTGTACAGTCACGAACACGCACTTAATGGACGTGCAATCGCCAGAGTGTTCCATGGGATAGCAAGTCCTTGTTTTCCAGCCCAGACTTGGGGACGTGTTCGCAGATTCTGGAGAAGTCATATGGATGTCGACTTTAACGAGCTTGTCAAAATAGCAACACAAGAAATCATCAAATCAAAATAAAGCAGATAGTGGAGAAACCTCTCTGACAGAGGACAGTTGTTATTTGTGTAAATCTGAAATTTGGTAATTGTTTGTCAGATTTATCTGAAATATGAAATGTTTTTGTAACATGATTGTGGAAACAAGTGGCCAAATAGTTCCAAGTTGCAGATTCACGATTTAAGGGCCATGGGTTTGAGCCCCAACAGGGCTGTGTGGTATGTCTTTGAGCAAGACATAGAATTTTACATTGCTCCAGTCCAACCAGATGCCAAATGAATGGGTACAAGCAAATATTCTTGGGATAACCTTGCAATGGACAGATATCCCATCCAAGGGAGAGTACAGTACTGTCAGTCACTGCACATCATTGAAACCAGAATCAGGATAAGACTGACTTAAATATACAGTGTAAATAACTAAAAATATATTTTTTCTGAAATTTATTGTAAAATGCAGAAATAATTTATAAATGTAATAAAAAAATTAGCTTTTGAAGGTCATTTGACAGAGTAGGGGTCTCAGTGACCAAAAGCCACAGCTTACACATCACAACAACTTGCGCCAAGGTATGGGCCCACAAGGGTAAATCCTAGGAGAAATTTCGGTTGCAAAAGATTGAGGATTTTCTCTGCACACTCCAGTTTCTTCCACATTCCAGAACCGAGTTGATTAATGGTATTTAATGTCCCAGTCAAGAATATTTCACTTATATTGAGACGTCGCCAGTTATAGGCCATGGTGAGAAATTTTGCCCGTGTTGCACTGATGGCATTATACAGCAGGGTTCTTTATCATGCCACACCTACCAGGTCAGGTTTCGAACTCATGACCTACCACTTGCAGTGCAAGCACTTTACCAACTGAGCTACCACAGTGGTTACATCCCAGAACTGACTACCTTGATATATGTCTTAAGAATTATAATATTACACAAGTCTTGAATACAATTAGATTGACACAACCTCCAAGCCCTTGATGTATTGTAATGACTAGGGTGATATTTGTTGTACCATTCTTATAACCAAAATCCGTGATTAGGTTTATACCGGATTTCTATTTACTCTGGGTCTGGACCCAGATTTACAGTAATTCTCAATGATGAATCAGTATTTTTGATGTTTGATTGCCCTGGAGAACTATTTGACGTCCAACAGTTCTGTGCTTTTTTCATTCGGTTTTGATTGCACACATGGTAGGTGTAGCTAGCTAACAGGAGGTGCTAACCCTTTTTCAGAGCACCCAGCCTCACTTTCCTGGTGGTAGTTCAAATGTTCGACCTAACTTTGTCACTTTCAAAATTTTTACTTTGCTTCTGGATTGTGATTCAGACATGGATTAGTATGTTTGTTTTTGATAAAAACCAAGATTTTCCTCAACTTCAATCTGGAAAAAATTTCAAATCTTTAAAATTTTGTTAACTTTCCAGATGTTCAAGAATTCAAGATCACTTCTTGCTTAAAACATTTGTATCAAGTTTTGTCAAAAAGATTTATTCTTAGTTCCAAGAAAAGATTGCCAAATTCAAGTTAAAGGAAAATCTTAGTTAAGAAATGATTGTGGAACTGGGAGCAGAATCTGGCAATTGTCTATGTACAACAGTTATGTCCTAGCACTATGAAACTGATTAACTCAGCATCAATGGAGAGGTCCGACCTATAAGTAATTTGATGCAATGAGCATCTGTTAATTTGTGAAGTTTCTTCAATTGTGTCAAATCCCAAAGAACACAATAGTAGAGTGATGATGCAGTCAAGATTCTTTCACTTATATAGAAGTGGCCAGTTCTGAAATTGTGGAGGAAACCAGAGTGCCTGTAGAAAACCACCAACCTTCAGCAAGTGAACTGAACGTCTTTCTCACACTAGCATCTGTCACAAGTGGGATTTAGAGAAAGCTTTTGACAAGCAAACTGACAAAGTATCTTGCACTGGGATCTGCTCAGATGAGATTTGGACCTAGATGAGAGGTGCTGTGATCCAGCATGCTTCAGACCACTTGGCCACCAGATATTGGAAGGGATATATCGTGCATTAACCATCCATTGGCACATGTCCTGTATATAAAGGAACCCCTAATCATTATGGACACTGTGGTTCTCTGGACAACTGATATCCTTTGAATACAAGTCATTTGTCCATTATAAACAGGTGCCCTTTATATTCAGATCATGTCCACAATTAACAGGTGTCTTACATAGAGACCAATGTTTTCATTATGAATAGGTGTCTATTAAATGTAAACAGTGGCCATTGTTAAGGCCACATGTTCAGTGTTAACAAATGGCTTCTATATAAGTGGATACTTGACTTTTATATAAAAGATACCTGACCTGCTCATAATCAACACATGACTTGTATCCAACTGACACTTGTCAAAACCAGTGTCCACTTTAAAGAGGTATCCTCTTTATAAAGGTTTACAAGGTCCATGATCAATGGGTGTCCTTTAAATACAGATCAACAAGGTCTATTGTACAAGACAACTGTTCATAATGGAGACGAGTAATGAGGTTTAACATTCCAATCAGGAATATTTCACTTGTATCAAAACAGAGCTAGCTAGAAATTTTGCCATGCCAACTGACACAGGACCTTGTTTATTTTAAGTTCCCATCCAAAAGAATTGCGACTTTCATTTCGTAATGTTGAGTGCTTGGCATCACTACCCACTTTTTGGACCCTGTCGGGTTTGAACCCACAACTTCCCACTTATGGAGCGAGCACTCTACCAACTGAGCTACTGCAGTGGTTCCTAATGGACAAATGACTTACATATAAAGGACACCTGTTGATAGTGACCTGTAAGTAAATGTCGCCAGTTTGTAGTGGACACATGACTTGTATCCAATGGACAACCATTGTCAAGAGGACAACTTTCAACAGGTGTCCTTTGTATGCAGGTCATCAAGGTCATTCTTGATATGCTGGTAAAAATAATAAAACGCACGTTTGGTGTAAAAACATTCTACTTTTTTCCCCATATTTTAAATAACCACATGATGGACTACCCACTTATAAAATAAAATGACCACGTTTCCATGGCAACATAAAATATATCTCTCCCATTATTCAGTAATCCCATTAGAAGTGTACAGGTTTTTACCTTTCTGTATACATATATATCTGTGAATAAATAATTTAAACAATCAATTATGCTATTAAGTAGTAGTAGTGGTGTATTGTTGTTATGGCAACCAAGAAAATGATGGCTGTTGATATGGCAACCAAGAAAATAAAATCTTACTATTGAGTTTTTTTTTCTATTTCTTTTTGCTGTTATACTTTTCATATTTATTTATACATAGTATATACTATATAGTTCTTTTAATTTTTTTACAAGAATAAGTTTTAAAAAAAATATTGACTTTGTAAAAGCCAAAAGAAATGTGGGAATGATATAAGAATCTGACCTTAAACAAAATTACAATTGCACTCTGTAAGATGTGATAATACTAAAAACTTAAAATTATAATTGTAAAATTGTGTCGACAAAATAACAACAAAATAATATAAATTCAATAATAGCACTTGTAAATGTGAATGTCCCTTGATTTATGAGATGACATTGACATGATCAGAAAAAACTATCAACAAAATAACGAGGTCGCTATCATCCTTTTTTGTGACGAAGACACCGTCATCATCTTGTTAAGTTGATAATGATGCTGCTATCTTGCGGTTAATATCTGTAGATTTCTGGTTTAAATGGTCCTTCTTTTGGAAGTCCCAGATAACTGGCTTGATCGTCAGATAATTTGCTCAATTTTACACCAAGATGATCTAAATGAGCGGCTGCTACTTCTTCATCCAACTGAAACATACAAGTAAAACATTATACTCGTTTTATACTCACAATTGAGTTGATACAAACATTTGAGTTGAGTAATGGTGTTCATCCTCCCAAAAAAAAAGAATAATTCACTTATATTGAGACATCACGCTTTTGGCAAAGGTGCCGAAATTTTACCTGTGCCTTGCACTGATGGCATTATACGTTCTTTATTGCACCACACCTACTGTGACACAGGACCTCATTTATTTTAAATTCCTATCTGAAAAAAACCTGACTTTCATTTCGTAATGCCGAGTGTTTGGCGAAAGAACAGTCACTACCCACCTTAAAGTCTTGGGTCTGACCCAGTCGGAATAGACCCTACAACCTCCCACTTATGGAGCGAGCACACTACCAACCGAGGTACCGCAGTGGTCACACACAATTGAACAAACCGCTCCAACATTTAAAAGTGTCATTTATCTGTCCAAAAAGCCTTTGTACTTTAAACACTAAAGATTAATCTTTATGGATTTTTTTTGAAAATCAAATACATGTATAGTTTCAGATGGATCAAGGTACCATGAGTATACAGGAGTTATTCTCCTCTGAATAAAAACCTTAAAAAAGATCTCTGACTGAATGCAAAAACACAGCCATGCCAGACAATTTTGAACATGATTCAACCATTGAAGGATTTTCACACTGGATAAGATTCAATTTCACAAAGCTGTCAAGACTTAGCTAAAAATTACACCTTACTTATAATCTGTTGAAACTAGGTCAACAAATTATTTCTCTGGAAAAAAAAGATCGCAGCAAAAACTATTTTGCCTCAGAGATCCCAAATATCAATTAAAATTAATAATTTCAAGATTTCTTAAAACTTGTTACAAATTACAAACTGATGGTTTGTTTATCAGTAAGTAATATACCTAGAGGAAGTAAAATTTAAAAATATGTTTAATAAACTTAAGAAAATAACATTTTATCCCCCTTTAAACACCATTTAAACCTACATCCCATTCTTACCTTCTTGGGTAACAAATGAACTCCTAATTTGTATTGTCCTTTCTTTGTGTACAATTCTATCTGAGCTAATACTTGATTGGTGAATGAGTTGCTCATTACAAAACTAGGATGGCCCATAGCACAGCCCAAGTTGACCAATCGGCCTTCAGCTAACAAAATAACATGGCGACCATTCTTCAATGTGTATCTGTCAACCTAGAAAATATGATGAAAAATACACTTATTTTATTTACTTTATACATTCAATGTACGATGCTGAATTAAACATCAGTATACGAAATAAAAAAACATCCCATCGAATGAGCTTTCAATATTTTCATAAAACTTTCATCTAGAATGCCATAACATTTAATATTTTTTGCATTCATGTACCAGTGATGTTAAATAAGGCCTTAACATGAGGGTCATTTTGGGGGTAAATGACCCCTTCTAGAAATTAGAATATACAATATAAAGTTTAAAGACTATTTAAATATCGAGCCACAGTAACCCTTTTTTCTTGCTAATTAAATGATAACTAATACAAATACCAAAGTAACAAGAGGCTCTTCAACCCTATCAGTCACAAGATGCTCTTAAACCCTATCAGTCACCTGAAGGATATATTCAATATCTGATAGACTGAAGAAAACTACACTAAATGGCTTATCTTGTCCAGCAAACTTCTGGTAATAGAACTATAAATAACTAGAAAAACTGTGAGCCACAAGCTCACAAAAAATACCCCTTGCTTTTTTTAAATCTTTAAATAAGAGGTGCACATCTACATTATATCACAAAGATTGTGTAAAAGTTTCATGAAAATCCATTGAAGGGTTTAGGAGGAGTTGCGGATAAGAGATAGGTACCATAAGGTGTAACTGAAGGATGGACAGACACCCCTATCACTATATACCCCCCCCCCCCCCCACTTTTTGGGGGGTATAAATATACCTTGAGAAACTGTTGTATAAAACAATAAAAGCCACCAATTTTATTCTATTTGTTTTTTGATTTTTGTTTTTTAAAATTGCGTCTATGGGTGAAAACTGAAAATATTCTTCTATCGCAAGTACTTGCTAACCAAAAAACACTTCTATTGGTGGTCCTGAAAATAAGTGTCTTCCGGTGGGTAGGGGTATATTTTAATGGAATAGCCCTAACATTATATCAGTGTAGCCATAGTCAACCATAGTTATAACCATGAACTCAACAAACTAAAGGCTTAAAACTACAGTTACAATTTGTTTACATTTCTCTGACGACATTCTTTCACCCACCTGTGGTTTTACTGAGTCTTTGCTTTTACAGTTTTCATTTAACCATTTGACATCCAACTCGCAGTCAAAGTGACCGATGTTACAAACGATGGAATCATCTAACATTTGTTCAAACATGTTACCGTGGATAATATCCTTACACCCGGTAGCTGTAACAAATATTCTAGCTTCTTTTATAATCTCATCAACTGTAGACACCTCAAATCCTACAAAACAACAAAATCATTTTAAAATATGAGTAGTGATTCAATTAGAAATTCTAACATGACCTTCCTTCATATGAAACAAAGCAATCCTTGGTAAAACAGTGAGTGAGTAATGGTGTTTAACGTCCCAGTCAAGAATATTTCACTTATATTGAGACATTGCCAGCTGTAGGCGAAGGTACAGAAATTTTTCCTGTGCGTTGTGCTGATGGCATTATACAGCAGGGTTCTTAAGCGTGTCAAGCCCACTGTGACACGGGACCTCGTTTATTTTAAGTTCTCGTCTGAAAGAACCGCGACTTTCATTTTGTAATGCCGCCTTGGTAAAACAAATGATATAACCATGGCTGTTTCGTTTTGCCTTACCTTGTGATATCGTGCTTAGCGTTGGAAACAATGGTTGTGATATAAAATCATTGTTCTTCAATGGTAGAAATCCCAAGTGCCAAATTGTATCAGTTTTTTTGCAAATATACAGTAAATGTTCATTCGAGAAGAGTTCAGAGTGTGCATTCCACAACTTGATCTCCAAGGTTTCCCCTCTCACTAAAGATGATTTCATTTATATTGTAACATCATCAGCCATAGATGATGTCACAGACTTTTTCTCATATTGAGGCAACAGTTCCTGAATGGTGAAAAATCAATGTTTTATGGAAAACTTCTTCTGAAGCATTTGCTCTAATGTTTATAGAGTGTTTATGTAGGTATGGGCAAAATGGTGTTTTATATCCAAGCCAGAACTTAATTCAATCAACCTCATCATTTTCTAGAACAGTGGAGGAAACTGGAATATATGTAGAAAACCAAAGACCTTCACCCAGCTAACAGAAATTTCTCGCACTAGGATCTATCACACATGGGATTCAAACCTAGATGGTAAGAGGCACTGTGATCTGTAAGTTGGCCCTTTAGACCACTCGGCAATGAAATTTTTAAAGAATGAACCGTGGTGTATACAAACCTTCCATAGCTGCCTGAAGGGCAATAATAGGATCAATCTCTGCAATAATAACACGAGCTCCAAAAGCTCTCAATGCATGAGCACATCCCTTTCCTACATCTCCATATCCTGCTACCATGGCAACCTTACCAGCCAACATAACGTCTGTCGCTCTCTTAATTCCATCAACAAGAGATTCTCTACATCCATAAAGATTGTCAAATTTACTCTGAAAAATAACAACAAATTAATCAATATGATGTATATTTTTACAATCAATTCTGAAGCTTATAATTATAAATTTGTTCGAAGACCATTCATTTGTGTCATCCATAATTTATACATATTATCAAAATAGCAAGCAATGATAAATGGGAGGCAACTCAAATATCAAATTAGTAACTAACAACATTAAATATACTGTAAGTCTAGGAAAACCATGCGCTTTAACTCTATGAACTGGGTAGGAATCCCATTTCATTTTACACTGTGTTTCATACAGATTTAAGAGAGGTATTATTTGAGGGTGTAAGAAATGTTTAATTATTGTTTAAATTTTAATCTTTTTCGTTAAATGATCTATGTTAACAATTGTAGAAATCATTATTAAAGTTTACCTTAGTTACAGAATCATTAACATTTATAGCTGGTACTTTAAGTTTTCCGTCCTTCAACATTCTTTCTAAGTTATGTACTCCTGTTGTGGTTTCTTCTGACAAACCATATACACCTGCAGGAGATAAATAAATCATAAATTATAAATCATAAATTATAACTAATTCTAACATGACCTGCGTTTTCCTTCATATGAAACATATAGAGAGCCAACTGTGGTATAACAAAGGATATACCAATCGCTGTTCCGTTTTAATGACGTACTTCCTTGCTTATCTTATGATGTCATGCTATGTGTCGGGAACAATGGTTGTGACATAATTTTCATTCATAAAATCATTAATTTCAATGGTGGTAATTTCAACATGAATTGTTTCAATGGACCGTAGAATAATACACTGGCCGTCGTTCACATGCGGCGAATATATCGCGCGACTCTTCCACATGTGAACTCCGATCTGTGTATTATTTGGTTGTCGTTCACATGCGGCAAATATATCACGCTATGTTGACATCTGAGAAGGGAGATAACTCTTCATACTCAATAAATATTGTGGAGGTTGGTCAAATCAGTTAATTGGTTAATGTTAAAGTTGAGGTTATGGACATTAAAGGGGAGATAACTACATACCTTCCAGATATTTAGGATATTTTTCGTGTAGGAGATTGGTCAAATCACCACCATCATCCAGAATCATGTTAAGTGGTTGTCCGTCGGGGAATACTAAAGTCTGAAATTATAGAAGATCTTACATGTTAGAGAAATAATGGTACCTTGGATTTATTGGAAAAAACACTATGTTAAGTCGAGTTTCAAAGAAGTTGGGCTTGACTATTAATATGGTGATGCGGGCGGGTGTGTGAGCAGGCAGGCAGGATAGTTTTCTGGATTTTTTTATTGATTTGGTATGCGAGTCAACCATCATGAGTTTCAGATAAAGTTTTTCTTCTGGTTCACCGATTTTTGACGAAATTATGGGATGTGGACTTGCAAAATTTCTTTAAAATCGCAGTTTTCCAGAATTTTTTATTTTGAATAACTTGCAATAATTGAATTCATATTTGGTATATATGAATCACACATCATATAGAATATGAAATAACAACTCGACTTATCCACCCTGGTGCCTGTTGATATTTTTACTTGATTTTGTAACTCATCATGTGACAAGAGTAAGTTTCCGATGGGGTTCACGACTGCATCATGTGATACCCCTTACCATTTGTGCAGAACAGTGATTTCCATAAGATCTGGAACCATATCAGTTTACATTTTTCCATAAAAGTGTCATCATTTCTGGAATTCTTGACAAAAATGTTTTCGAAAAACATCCCATAAACACTGACCTATTCAGAGTGGTGTTGTGATCTGAAAGTGCCACGGAGTCACTGGGACCCAAAATGTTTGAGTTGAATATTTCACTTATATCAAGACGTTGCCAGCTATAGGTGAAAGTGCAGAAATATCGCCTGTGTGTTGCACTGATGGCATTACACAGCAGGGATCTTTAGCATGCCAAGCTCACCATTACATTGGCGTTTATTTCAAGTTTAAGTAGGTCAGAACCTACCAGGGTTCAAACCCACAACCTAACTTACCCAGTAAACACTCACCAACTGAGCTACTGCAGTGGTGCAAAAAGTTTGACCATTGCAAGTGATAGACTTGCAATTTGTCATAACCATTAATATTCTGTAAATTCTCATAACTGTTCTTATTGAAAATATTGACATTCTGAAATCAAGTAAATTTAGAATTTCAGCCTAACTTTGGATACTGACAAGAAGTGCAAGATAAAAATAATTTGCACTTAGCAACTAAAATCATGCTAATTTGGAGTACAAAAGAAACAAGAAACACCTAGACAGACTGAACCTTAAATTTTTTACCACCCTCTTTTTCCAAAAGGCAGGGGATAAACAATATTTAATTTTTATTTTTTACCTGTTCTATACACCAAATGTACTCCTCATCTGTCTCTCCTTTCCAGGCATACACGGGGACACCTGTTTTAGCAATGGCTGCCGCTGCGTGATCTTGTGTAGAGAAAATATTACAACTGCTCCACTGAACCTGAAATAAAAAGCCAACACATTGTCATAAACATTGTAATCGGGGTTCAAAATTTAGATCAGTCAGTAGGTCCTGAGACTTGCAATTTATTTAATGGACATGGGATATTTTGCAAATTCCTTGTATTTGACTGAATGGAAAAAATTGAAAAATTGAGATTTTACCTGGCTATAAATTTAATATTCATATAACTTCAAACTCTGTAAAATTTGCATTTAAACTTTGTTTCTGGTCTAAGGGAGGTTACTCTTATTTAAATTTTTGTATTTCAATTTCAAGTAGAACTATCAAAATAGCTTAATATAAACAGTTTAAGTCAATATTTCTCATAGTTATCACAATTCATTCCTTAATAAGATATCCCTACATTATGTTCTGCTTTACCTTGGCACCTAAAGCTTCCAATGTTTCTATGAGTACGGCAGTCTGAACTGTCATATGTAAACACCCAGCGATTCTCGCTCCTGCCAGTGGCTTTGAAGCTCCATAAGTTTTCCTCATCTTCATCAATCCTGGCATTTCATTTTCAGCGATATCAATGGCTTTACGTCCCCATTCAGCCAAGGACATATCAGCTAAAATAAATTAAGAAAATTTCATCAAATGGGTTCATTGTTGGTATGTCAGCTATAAACTTTCTCAGTGACTACTTGTAGTATCCTCTCTCATTATGATTGATAGATTGAATAAGGATTTTACATCCCAGTCAAGAACACCTCACTTATATCGAGATGCCACCATCTATATCATTATGCAAAGTGTCTATTGACTCAATGTGTACAAGGACTGATTTTGAGCATGCCATGCCTACCACAACATAGGCCATGCCTACCACAACATAGGGCATGCCTACCACAGCATAGGGCATGTCTACCACAGCATAGGGTTTGTCTACCGCAACATAGGCCATGCCTACCACAACATAGGGCATCACATTTTAAGGTCTCTTAAATGACTTTAATACAAGCTAATAACCTTTCTCACAGTCACTGCTGATTCTCTCTGTCTCTCTCTCTCTCTCTCACTCATTATAATTGATTGGGTTTAAATGTTCCATTCAATAATACAAGTATTTCACTTATATCAAAATGTCACCAGCTATAGGTGAAGTGCCAGAATGTTCACCCATTGGAGTGTGTTTTAAAAGACAGATGACATGGACTGTTGACTTTCAAACTTTAGCTATCATTTTTATTAATTTTAATACAGACTTGTCTAGGTTTCCATAAATTTAAAATAATTAGTAACCAAATTTCCAAAATTAGTGAAAATATAGTCCTTATTAAAGTATTTTTTTCACAAATTTGCTAAAATAGGTTACTTTTTGAAAGAACTTCTCAGAAATTAGTAGCCAATGGCGATTTTGGCTACCAGGAATGGAAACATAGTTTGTAAAGGCACCAGAAATGGGATACCACAAAACACAAAAACATTACTACAGTACATTTACTGCTTTTTTGTCAAATACTATGGTATATATATATATATATATATCATTAAAGCTGCAGCAATATATCTGCATGTACAACAGTAAAACTGGTTCAATGAGCTAATTGCTATTATTGCAATAAGATTTTAAAATATAGTATATCTGCAATATAAAAAAATCCAGGGTTATGAACATTTTCAATTTTGATATTATTGTTTTCCATCGTGAATTGATGCAACGTGTGCGGTAAGACTTCTTTATTTTTTAATACTAGTGCATTAAAAATCATGACATTTAATTTTCATTTTAGAATCAGAAATAATATAATAATTTACAATTCCTTAGTTTGATGGAAGATTCTGTATGGCTAATTCTTTAAATAATAATTATCATAATATCTAAGATTAAATCTTTATTTCATGCCGGAACTTTAAGAGATTGACATTAGTACTTTACTTGTTCATCAAAGTATGAAATGCAACAGGAGTCAATGGAGCATGTCAGAGGCATGGTTAACGGTTGATTTGTCCCAGCATGCTTTAACAGCTCATATCTAGATTAATGATTAAAAAACAACCATACTTATAATCACACAAGTTTTCTTTTATATAGAAAGACAAAAAAACCAATAACCAGGTAAAAATCCTATATTCTTATCAACAATTAAACCAATAAACCTTCATCAATCCAATTTTGGAATTTAAACATTAATGTTAAAAGCAAAACTTCAATTTGTGAATACAAGGTAATGAATCCGTAAAATTACCGGACTGAAAAGAAGACCTCAAATTAGAAATATCAAGTGGGACTACTTTTGGACTTTGTACATTAATTTTTTTTTTATACATCATTAAACTTTTGCAGTTTACCAAACATAGTGTCAGTTACAGAAAAAAGGTTCAAATACTAGTTCTTCATAAGGTTCATATAAACACACACAGGTATTAGTAGTACACCCCTGTATACACTACAGGTGTCATTTACTACTTTGTTAGCTGTTACGTTAAGATTGATGGATTGATTGAATGGGATTTTATGTCCCAGTCAAGAATATTTCACTTATATTCAGATGTCACCAGCTATAGGTGAAGTGATAGAAATTGACCTTTACAGTTCACTCAGGGCAATATACAGAGAAGGTTCTTCAACATGCCACACCTGCTGTGAAATAGGACATTGGTTTTTGAAGTCTCTTCCAAAGGACTCTGTAACTTTCATTTTTCAATATCGAGTGCTTGGCAAAAGTAGTAACTACGCATTTTCAGGTCTTGATAAGAGCCCTGTTATGTTACAAGTTTAAGCGTCATATGAACTTAAATGATGGTTGTCAATTACACCACTCAGTTACAGCATTTACAACTCATTTAAAAACATCTTGCAGTAAATATTATAATGCGCTTTGCCCTAGCGTAATGCATTTAATTTTTTTGCCGAGCAGATATATTCACGGTACTAGTAGCCATGAAAATCATGCATATGTTATTGTTTCCTTGATTCTTATATAGAAAAGTTAATGTATCAGCAAGATTTTAAGAAGACATTTTATTCATAATCACAGCTTGTATAAATAGAATGCTTTATTTCACCTCAGGATTATATCACAACAATATATATAGTATTATCAAATTTCAATTTTGGCAAGTCTGTGAGGATTTAATTAAAATATTTTTTTCACTTTTAAATAAGGTTTCCGAAAAAAATAAACTATCCATCTTCCCAATTTTTTTTTTTTTTTTTTTTGAGACAGAGAGTGAAAACTGAAACATTTTTTTTCTCTCGCCACCTTCAAGTTCCTGAATATTATTTTTTTAAATATGAATTCATGACTTTATAATTTATAAAAAAAAGTGCATAGTCAGTACACGACACTGTTGTGGAATCCATGAGATAAGGAACAGACATGGTGGAAGAACAAAACACCACATCAAGAAGAAGAGTAGTAGTCAAGGTGATATAGATGAGAATCATGACTGCTGAGGCTGGCACAGAACAGAACAAGGTGGAGAAATTACATTGGTGTCCTGTGCTCCATAAAGAAATCATTGTCATTGACAAGTAAGAAAATGTAGTAATGATGATTAACACCCTGGTCAAGATTCTTTAACTTTTACTGAGGTGTTCACTTCTGGAATGGTGGAGGAAACTGAACACCTGGTGAAAATTATCAACCTTAAGCAAGCATTGTGTTAAACATTATCACATTAGGATTTCCCAGAGTGGGTTATCCAACCTGTGTGGTGTGAGGTGCTGCTACTGTGATGTGTTAGTCAATGCTATTTATAAACCACTTGTCCACCAAGATCTCTTTGTTCTGCCAGAGGGATTCCAACCTAGATTTTGAGAGGCAGTGATCGATAAGCCAATGCTTTAGACCACTTAGCCACTGAGACCACTTTCTCAGACTAGAATTTGCCAGAGTAGGATTCAAGCCTGGTCAACAGTGAGATACTGTCAAGTAAAGTCAATACTGAACCACTTAGCCACTAAAACCACTATCTCTGACTGATTTGACAGAGCCGAATTTCAACCTAGGCGGCAAAAGGGATTGTGATCTGCAAGCCAGTGTAGACCACTTGTCCACAAGCATAATGTCAAACAATATATATATGTAAAATATGAGGTAAAAACAATTATATAACAAAATCATTTACTTAAAATCTGGTTTTAACACGAATTAACAAGATCTATTTGTTTATGTTTAGACATGAACAGAAATCATTAAATGATGAATAAAGAGGACTGTAAATTTATATAACCAGTATAAGACAGAGATAGATGTATATAGTTGTACTGTTATCAAGTAGCCAAGGTGTCAATATCTAGGTTTATCTTTATTTAAATTATTCCTGAGCTGGAAATTTTTATCTGTAAATATAATGATTATAATCATCCTTGAAGATCAAGGTTCACAGGGACCAAATGGAGATACAGCGGGTCAAATATAATGTTTGTATAACATCCTGGTCCTAAAGAACCGATACGGAAGGTGATAGGAAAAATTATACAATCATGTATTCAACACATGCAAATACAGACTTGTGAAAAAATCAATAATACAACAGGGCTCTAATTAGACAGGTTGAAGTGACTTCTCCCTCAGCCAAGAACTTCCCAGGCAGATCCTAGTGCTAGAAAGTTTAATATCAGTTCACTTTCTGTGGGTCAGTTTCTTCTCCAGACACTCCATTTTTCTCCACCATCCCTGAACTGATGGCCAAGTGAAAGAACTTTGACATGAGCATAAAACATTACTCTTTCCTCCTCATCCTACTCCAATTTCTACATCATAAAGCTCAATTTAGGTTTTAGAATTAAAACTTGCTTATTATTTGGAGCCGTATGAGATGGGTAGCATTTACAAGTGCCTATCTGAGTACCTGTTTGGACGAGGAAATTCACAGTTGTAAACCTGAAGTCCAACAGAACTTCTTTTTGAATTGCTATCCGTTATATTCATGTAGATTTTTTGAAAAATTGTTTTCCCCCAGAAATACCCGATTCCGTCATTTCTAGGCCTTTGGTCAATTTTTTTTTTTTTTTTTTTTTTTTTTTTTGGGGGGGGGGGGGGTCACAAAATTAAAGTTCATTAACGGTGAGTGAATACTCTTACCGGTAATGATTTTCCCAGCACACCTAGCTATACGAATTTTCCTTTGAGAAACGAAAATCTAGACTACTATGATGACATGTCAAACAGAAGTTTCTATGGTAATTTAACCAGTAAATTAATAATGATTTACCTGTGTGAAACTATATTTAACTCTCTAACCATTATCAGGGAATCGTCCCAGCACTTATCATTTAAACACAAACATTGGGATAAAATCAACATCACCAATCATTTTAAATTAAGAAATGTCAAAACTTTAGTTTGAGCACTATCATTTTTTTGTATGTAAAAAATGCAAGCAATTTTAATTATTTTGAGTTTGATTTATGATTTAAAACATACAAATATAAAATAAAATTGTTAAATTATTTAAAGTGACATGACACTATTAACAGTAGTTAATTGACTTACCACTGTGACGAGCAAAACTATCAAACTTACTCAAGTCACATTGTTGTGGGAATTTCCCCATCTAAAAATAACACGCTTGTTTGCAAGCAAAAGCTCCTGCAAAAAAACTATCCCCAAATAATAGCACTCCAAAATATTTGTTTATTTTCTGTGGTATATATTTAAGATAAATACATACCGACTTTGTAAGGTGGTTTTTGTGCCATTTTGTTTTTAAGCTTGATGGACCTTCTTTGCTAGGTGTTCAAACTAAGAGAGGAGGCAGGCATGGCAATTTTTCCTTATATACACCAAGCTCATTTGCATATCACGTGGTTAGCTGTTTAATATCTGTCAACTGATAGGTCAATCCAATATCATTCGTCTAATCAAATTATTTGTTAGATAGTCAACTGATGAGGCTCAATAAAGGCCACATCTCTACGGCATGTATTGCACTTAAATGACATAATCACTTTTCATGTTAATTTAAAATTGGTTTACAACATATAACCGGGTTAAACGAATTTAAAAATTAAAACAGTTTCATTTGTGCGTAAAATTTAAATTTTAAATTTGAAGGTGACTGAATAAAGTAATTTTTAACCGTTTACAAAAAAAAAAAAAAAAAATCAATAGGTTGGTATGGAAAAAATGCGCTTGCTGGATTCAATTGAATAAGTAACTGCATAAAGTTATGTCAGTGAGAAATCAGTGCATTAAATATGAACTTGCAATAGCTGCATTTTGACACTGTCTGGAGACACGGTCTTATATTCAAGTTTATTCACGAAGCCATAAATTTTAAATACGGGATAAGTACATTTTTCAGATAATTTCTCTTTCCTTTTCTATATTTATTTATTTATTTATTTATTTATTTATTTATTTATTTATTATTATTATTATTATTATTATTATTATTAAGGTCCCTAGGTATGATTTCGTTATTTAGTTAATATTCTCTTCGGGTTTCATTTTTTAAAAATAGGCCATCCATTTCAAATTGATGTAAGTTAAGATGTCACATAATTCCACTCACAATGATGACGGCATAAAGTCATACTCTAGAAATCTTCTGATTGCACTTGAATGACATAATCACTTTTCATTTTATGTAAAATTGGTTTACAACATATAAATGAAAAAAATTTAAAGAGTTCCATTTTTGCGTAAAATTTAAAATTCAAATTTGAGGATAAAAGAATAAAGTATATTTCACAGTTAACAAAAAATAATGAATGATGTGTATAAAAAGGTGCGCTTGCTGGGTTCGATTAAATAAATAACTGTGCATGCATAAAGTTATGTTAGTAAGTAATCGGTGCATTAAATATGGACATGCACCAGCTGCATTTTGACACTGTTTGGAGACACGGTTTTATTTTCAAGGTTATTCACGAAGCCATGACTTTTAAATACAGGATTAGTACAATTTTTCAGAGCATTATTATTTTTTATTATTGTGAAGGTTTGACTTAGTTATTTAGTTAGTATTCTTAATATTCTTATATTCTTAGAGTTTCATTTTTTCTTGGGAATAAAAAAGTGAATTGGTGATATCGAAAATTGGTTTAATTTTAGTAAAAATTAGTCATCATTTCAAATTGATGTAATTTTAGTACGAATAGGTCATCAATTCAGCAATTTCATTATGATGCAAGTTCAGTATCGTAGTGTCACATACAGTCAAACCTGTCTATAAAGGCCCCTCAAGGGAGCCAGTAAAAGTGGCCTTTATGGGCAGGTGACCTTTATATACAGGTTCAAATAATATGAATAAAGAACATTTAGAATACAATTCTACTGGCCTTTATAAGCAGGTGACCCTTATATGGAGGTGGCCTTTAGGGCAAGTTGGACTGTAATGTCATACTTCAGAAATTTTCTGTTTGCAAAAAAGACCGAAAAGGCTTTCACACGATTGATTTTATTAAATATATATATATTGCATTGCATTGCAGTGGTGAACTCAGAAGGAGGGTTCCGGGGGTTTGACACCCAACCACCCCCCACCCCCCATTTCTGTCCCTTATACCATGTATATGTGTGTCACGTGCTCTTCAGATTGCAAGATATTATGCTTCATTTTCAAACTTAGATATCTCACTTAAAATATACCTTTGATAGCATACCAAGATAGGTCTACTTTTGTGAATATTTTTAAAGATTTTTCAAAATTTTGGCTTTTAATTTATATCAATAATTTTTTAAAACTTTTCCGATAAAAGTTTGTGGAGAGATTAATATATATAGATTACTATATGAATCTTTTCATATCAGTCCGAGACCCATATATCAGCCAGAGGGCCGATATCCGATAGGCCCTCTTCTCGGTTTGATATGGGGTATGGTATGAAAAGAACCATATTCATAATCTTTTTATCATATACTTTCAATTTTAGGTTGGAAGTTAAGTAGATAGTTGACAGATACTCTCATCTGAAAGTGTAGCATGACAACACCAAAAACAATTCATCAATGTTGGTGACTACAATCCCATGACTGGTAATGTAAGGATTCTACAAATCTGGCCTGTCTCAAGCTTCACAGATTTGTGGGTTGTGGAGTAACGGCTTGTTCCAGGAAGTTCCGGGAGATCCTGATATGGGAAATCGGTCCGGGCGCTGGGCCGATATTGGTATGGCATTTATGCCCTAGCCTGATATGGCTGATATGGTTTTTAGCACCAGAGCTGAAATGGCTCAATGGTCAATGGCAATATCGCATATGCAGAAACAGACATTTAATCAAATGTACATGTGTATGATAAATATATGTGTGTTCTTGTTTTAAAGCCGGTTAACATTTCATCATCATGTCGTATATATTTCCCCATATTCTGAGATTAGAAGACTATGAAATAAAATAATCTTAGATAACAAGTTACAAACAATATGAAGATATGCATTTAATTTACATTTAATGGCTATATACAGTCAAACCTGTCTATGAAGACCACTCAAGGTAACCAGTGAAAGTGGCCTTTATAGGCAGATGGTTCTTATATACAGGTTTAAATAACACGAATAAAAGGCTATTGGATTTAAAAAATACTGTCCTTTAAAACAGGGGTGGCTTTTGATAGGGCGGATTTGACTGTACTCTAAAAACAGTTATTTTTGAATCACAGACTGATCCGAACTTGGGACAAGCAAGCCAAGTTTATTTATTCCTAATTCGTTCAGCCAAACGAAACTAAATTTAGTATTACTCTCCAATCATCGGGATAAACGGCTTTGTCATGAACTTGTCATATACCACTTTTTAATGTATTTTATGATTAAATTTAAAAAGTGGTATATAACAACCTAAAACACTTTTATATATAACTGTGACACGCATCAACTGAATTCAATACACGTCTGGATTTTTATTTTTTATTATTTATTTTTTTTTTAGACTGTGACAGCCGGATCAACATATATCTGAGTCATGAAATCTGGGGTAACATCCACGATCTTACTGTACTATAGTACACAATTACAACGAACTTAGAGTACTAGTCCAAGGGCTAGGTGGACCCACCGTGCACCCCCCCCTCCTCCCCCAGGATCCTCCGACTCCACTTTTTTCTGCTACCTTAGGGTGTCTAGTATTTGAATCAGGATGTTCCCCAGAAAAAAATTGGGATGCTCTTCATGTAAAACTTCAATATTTAAGAGTACCTGAAAGTTTTCAGCACATTTCTCTATTAGTGGTAGGGGAACGTTTTTTATCTTTGTTTTCAATAATATTATGCAGATATAGATCATATTTGGTATCATTGTAAAGGGAACATGTTCAGCTTTTATAAAATATAAAGTTGGTTGATATAGCTGCTACTATGTCGTCACCATGACGTCATAAACACAATTTTTGAGGAAAAACGCTATAAAATCGTGTCAATTTATCCTTTATAAAGGCTTCCAACAACATTATTCTCGTTTGTAAGAGATTCTACCTTTAATGTCTTACTAGTATTGGAGAACTTGGTTTACATAGTATATCGGATAACCCTACATATGCCAGAACTAATTTTACCAAAGATAACGTTCTCTCCAACCATAGGGGTTTTCTCAAGTCTTTCGGTATCAATCTTAAAGAGGAAGATCTTGATCTTCCTTACTTATATTGGATTCCTAAACTCCATAAAAATCCATACAAGGAAAAATATATATCAGGTTCATCCAAATGTATTACTAAACTCTAACACAAATTTTGACAGTCATCATAGATGGTATTCAGTCTTATTCAGAAAAAGTCTATTTTACATCTGGCATCAACCAAACGTGGATTCTTAAGAATTACTTGAACATCTTGCTTTTAATACTTTAACTCGTGTAAAAAGTATAAAAGCATTTGATTTTTCTACACTATACACCACTGTCCCTGAGGGCGCGGTGGCCTAATGGATAAGACGTTAGTCTTCAAATCCAGGGTCTCTCACCGCTGTGAGTTCGAGTCCCGCTCGGACCACATGTGGGAAAGTGAATTTTCCTTACCGTTGGCCTTTACTGATTCACCTGGTATCAGTATAATGGACTGGGGGAGTGGTACGCTTGTCTGCGGCGTACTGACTCTGTGAGCTAGCACGGTAAAGTCGCCCTGAGTGCGCGCTAGTACAAGGCAGACCATACAACACAGTCGCACTTCACATGCATACACAAAAATTGTTCATAGATTAATCCATAGAGATTAATTAAATAGTTCTCGTCGCGAATAGCTGAAAAATTGCTGATGCGACGTTAAGCAACATTCAACCAACCAACCAACCACTGTCCCTAATTCTAAATTCAAAGAACGTCTTAAGCAAATTTTTCACTTGTCATTCTTTTACAAAAAACGGTAAAACAAGATACTGAACAGGGATTCTAGTTATTTTATCAAGCATCATATGTATTCCAAACATAAATATGCTAAAGATACCATCAACAAAATGATGGAGTTTTGATAGATAACATATTTTTTGTGTTTGGTAATATAATTTTCCAGCAAACAATCCGTATACTAATGGACGGTACAAACTGTGCACCATTGCTTGCTGATTTGTTTCTTTATTCTTATGAAGCATAATTCATGCAGAACTTTGTTTAATCTGGAGAGAAGACTGTCGCCAAATCATTCAACTCCACATACAGATATATAGATGACGTTCTGTCTATTAATAATCCTAAATTTGGAGACTATGTGAATGCTATCTATCCTAGTGAGCTTGAAATAAAAGATACGACCGATTCCTGAAGTTCTGTTTCATATTTAGACTTATACCTCAATTATGACGTCCACGAAAGGCTACATTTGAAACTTTATGACAAACGTGATGACTTCAATTTTTTCTACTGTCAACTTTCCTTTTCTATGCAGCAATATACTTGCTTCTCCTGCTTAAATGGTGTTTCCAAATTAATACGATATGGTAGAGCTTGTTCCCATTACGGAGTCTTTGTACAACGAAGCAGGTTGTTTGCAAATGAATTGTTGACCTAGGGATATTGCAAGTCTTGGCTTGTCAAGGTCCTCAAAAAGTTTTATGGCCGTCATCACAGTATTGTTGATAAGTTTGATGTCCCTGTGTCCAGGATTGCCCTTGATATATTTGACGTACCGGCATAGTTCCATGTTCCTTTCACACAATTTTGATTACACGCGTGGCGGGTGAAGCTAGCTAAACAGGAGGTGCTTACCCTTCCGCAACACCCGGCCCCACTTTCGGTCGAAGTTCACGTGTTAACCTAACTTGTCAAGTTTCAAAGTTTTTACTTTTCTTTGTGATTCGGATAAGAATTAGTATGTTTGTTTTTGATTAGATATTACAAAACCTTTTCTACTGCACGTTATGAATGATAAACAAGTGTTGGTGATATTATTACCTTTATTAGATTTAATCATGAGCTAATTACAACATGCATGTGTGTATTAGATATCTTGTCATGTATATATTATAAATGATGTCTGGATTTATACCAGGATGATGAGTGACTACGAGTAGATATGATTTACATATTTTTATGTTAAAAAAAATTAAATTGACGTAATTGGTTATTATTAAAATGTGCATGTGCGGTTGTGTTATGGAGGTTAAAATGTTGTTTGGTTTTTATGGTGTTGATTATTAAAGGTTTATACTTATATCGAGATACCACGAAGTAAAAGTGTGGATACAGAAATCCTTACCTAGCTATATTTTAGCCATCCGTTCACTGAGGTATCCGACCGTGTCTGTACAGATACATGTAAAAAAATTTAGTACCATCAAACCTGCCTTAAAGGCCACCTCTATAAAAGAGCCACCTGCTTTTGAAGACCGATAAAACTGTATCCAATTTGATCTTTATCAGTTTACTGATGTTATTTGAACCCGTATATAAAGACCACCTGGTCCCAGTTTCACAATCATTCCTTAGCTAAGATTTTCCTTAACTAAAATTTAGCAAATTTTTAAAATCTATTTTTGGAACTACGGGTGAATGTTTTTGTCAAAAACTAATGCAGAGATGTTTTATTCTAGAAGTGATCTTTAAAATGACACCTTAAATACCTCAATATCTTGAGAATCAATAAAATTATATCGATTTGAAATTTTGCAATATTTATGATTGTGAAACCGGGCCTGCTTATAAAGGCCAATAAATTTTTATCCAGTTTGATCTTTATCAGTTTACTGATGTTATTTGAACCCGTATATAAAGAACACCTGTCCATAAAGACCACTGAGTTAACGGCATCCTTTTCGGAATGGTCTTTATAGACAGGTTTGACTGTTTTTCTTATTTCTAACCGAGATAAACTGATTAATTTATCAGTGTTTATGGACTGTTTATCATTCCATTGATTCCGATCCTTTTCAATCGTGTCAATAAGTATGCCAAGATTATGTTAAAACTTTTCTTAACTTCTTAGGTGAGTAATAATTTTGTTAATTTTTTCCAGCCACATTTAACAGTTTAATTATGTCGCTGATTTTCGATATTGAATTTAACAGTTTAAGGAGTCATTTTGTCTTGGAAATATTAATAATGGCATTTATATTCAAATTTTGTTGGAACTTTTTATTTGTAATACTTTTAAATACTGTCAAATGTTACCAGATTTTATGTGAAACTGGACCTCTAACGAACCCCGTCGAGAGCCCCCAAAGAAATCAGCCGGCATTTACTTCCTCTTTGAAGGTGGCGCTGTCAAAATCATGTGATCGTCATTTCCGACAACGAAGGCATTTACATTAGATTTAGAAGACGGACAAAATATAATCTTCAATATGGGGTCTATGCCTGAGATGTATTTTAACATAGACCATGGATATTTAGAAGGTCTTGTTCGAGGTTTTAAAGGCGGCATTTTGAAGCAAGGCGACTACTTAAATCTTGTACAGTGTGAAACACTTGACGGTAAATAAATTCCCTGACACAAGTTCTGTCACCTGGTTATGACGATATCATTGATTTCCTGTTTCTTCTTCCTATAATATTGTCTTCTTACAGGTGCACAGCGTTCCAGATTATAGCATGTCAAAATTGTTACATCGCTATCAATATAACAAATTATGTAATATTGCTTAACAGGGATCAATTTTTCCCATTTTTTATCACTTGCTAAAAAAAGCTAGTGCTGATTTTTTCTACTCGCTAAAATACATTTTCACTTGCTAAATTTTTTAATATGTAATTAAACAATTTGCATATATTCATAAACTACGATACCGATGCTTAACTCATGGCGTACTTAGCTCCTGTCCGTTTATTGATACTTTTTAAAATGATCACGACACCATGTCCTTTTCATAATCAGTTAAATGTCAAAGCTCTTATTCTTTATTCTCGGAACTCTACAACATTTATAATTTCGCCCCAATTTCAATCACACTGCAATATCTAGTCAACAGTCTCGGAGGATAGATGGGATTTTCCCATATTTTCATTTTCATAACAAAATCGTCCGTGAAAATTAAAACTGCTTTCAACACTGATAGCTGTGAATATATTTGTGTTGATTATAACCTTTATTCGACTTAAAACGCTGTATAAAGAGCATATTTTGTGTTTATTATCGATATCACTTGGCTTAAATTTAAAAATCCAATATGGCGGCGACTGTAAACAACCACATGTAGGTCAAAAAGAAGAACGTCGGTGCGAACTGACAAGATCGTCTTTTTTATTGGGTTTTCCGAGCGGCTAATACTTAATTAATTTTTATGATTTTTATCTTAAAATAAAGTGAAACCTGGCATTAAAAAAAACACTCGCTAAAATTTGCCGACATGATGTAGCTTCAACTCGCTAAATTGTAATTCCACTCACATTTAGCGAGTATTTCCACTAAAATTCGATCCCTGCATAAATCAAGTAGTTAGCTGTTAAAAAGCCAGCTTATAACAGCTTGTAAATTATAAATTTGCTCAGTGCCTTCATGATATTGGCTGGTTCTTTCAAGACAAGGCGATAACCAGACAATTCACTTTTATGTCACTTTCATAATGGTAGCTCAGTTGGTACAGTGCCCGCTACACATGTGGGAGGGTATGGGTTCGAACCCTGGCTTAAAATATGTATTGACTGTTCTTTCGGCAAGTAATCCACATTTCAAGTCTCATGATCCATTGGAAGAGAACATAAAAACTCGCGCCCCATTTCACAGCTCGTGAAAGAACCCTACTTGCACTTGCCCTAAACACACTGCTAAGGTGAAAATTTCTTCCATTTCACCTTTAAGTTTAATGGGTGACGTCTTGGTATGAGTGAAATATTCTTGACTGGGATGTAAAGCCCTGTTTGATAATAATCAAGTGTGTTAGTTTGTCTATCATGATTCACCTCTTGTTGTGAGTGATTCTTAAAGAAAGAGAAGGTGTAAATCATCTCCATGGGTTGTAATCTTGGGATGATTTAAGAATCATAAGGCATTCACCATAGTTTTTCTGTCATTGTTTACAATTTATCATCAATACATAACTAACCACTAAAATCTCTTATTAAGATCAAATAGATCCCACTTCTGCTGACTGATTTTTGTCATTTCACCTGTCTTCCTGTCTGTCTGTTAAGATTGTTTGATCACTTTTAATAAAAACCTAGTATGAATACATATCATTTACTCGATATGTTCTTCAACCCTATACTTGATATTACAAATCTTATTTTGTTTCAGATTTGAAGCTACATCTACAGAGTACAGATTATGGGAATTTTTTGGCCAATGAACCAAGTCCATTGTCAGTATCTGTCATTGATGATAAACTTAAAGAAAAACTTGTCATAGAATTCCAACATTTACGAAATCAGTGTTTGGAACCACTTGCTTCTTTCCTTGATTTTATCACGTGAGTACATATGGATAATAGTATGCAGCTGGGGAAAATTACTTGTAAAACCCTTATTTACAATATTTATATTGGTGGGAATGATTTGTAAGATACTGGTACATAATTCAGTCTCTTGAATTTCACAATTCACAAAAAAAATTTCACAAGATCATCAACATCATATCCAGAGGATATTTCGTTCTGATAATGATTTCAATCTATATTAACCCACATTTTGCTGGATGATTTATATAGAGACAAAAGAGACAGCGCTATTTTGCTGTGAACACCAATATAATTTGTTCAATTACCAGTATTCTAGTGGTCTATAATTTCTAATATGTTGTTGTCATATTTCCCAAAATTACATTTTTGTTGAGCATTTTCCCAATTTCATCCCAAGGTCCTTTTCCCAAAAAGGTCAGAAAAATCCCTGAACATTTTATTTCCAGTTTGGATCAATTCCAGACTCCAGTTTCACAATCATTCCTATGATTTTCCTTAACTTAAAACTGAAAACTTTTGTTTATATTATATAGAACTTTAAATAAAAGTTTTCCTTAAAATTTGAATATAGAGGTAATTAGCTTAGATTTATCTTCAGCATGACACCTTAAATTCAGGATTATTCAAATTTTAAATTTGCCAAATTCAAGTTAAGAAAATCTTAGTTAAGAAATGATTGTGAGACTGGGGGGAGAGAGAGAGAGAGAGCAGGTTTTTCAGTACCTTCAGTACTTTGATAGTGTTGTCAATTTCTATTTTACAGATACAGTTATATGATAGATAATATAATATTACTTATAACTGGAACGTTACATCAGCGACCAATCAACGAGTTGATCCCAAAATGTCATCCTCTAGGCAGCTTTGAACAGATGGAAGCCATCCACATTGCGTCTACACCCGCCGAGTTATATAACGCTGTACTTGTAGACACACCACTAGGTATAACATCTTGTCATGTCATATTATAAAATGTATGAAAATAAGATGCAGTAATTTTTATTCAGTCTGTTTTTGGAGATCGAGACTTGTAACACAAAAATTATAGAGTTACCAGTATCCATTATTTTTCAAGACAGAAAACCATTGATAGATCCAATTTGGTCCTGCTTGCTGTCTTATTTTGGTATCAAAAGTCCGTTGGAGTGGATTAATGGTGTTTTACAACCCAGTCAAAATTCTTTTATTTATATTGTATAAAAATGGTCAGTTATGAAATGATGGAGTAAACTTGAGTATCCAGAGAAAAACCATCAATTTTTGACAAGCCAACTGACAGACTGTTGCACAATAGGATCTGTATAAGCCAGATTTGAACCTTTGCACTGTGATCAAACAGCTGTCATAGTTTAACAGTTCTATAATATTGGTGGGGTGGATCATCACATTTTGTTACCTGCTTGGAATCTGAGACCTTTAATTTTGTTAATGACCCATGTTTTTGTTTACTGTTCTGTAATAACATTATTTTGAGATAAAACCTTCCACATTCCGCATTAATATGTTGATCTTATATTTTCAGCTCCATATTTCATTGATTGTATATCAGAACAAGACTTGGATGAGATGAATATAGAAATTATCAGAAATACTTTGTACAAGGTATGTTTAATCAGGGTTCAAACTTGTCAAATGTCAACCATTTATATAAAAATTGGATAACTAAAAATAACCATGTAATTTTGAGTGATCTATAGAGACCAGTCCTTGTCCATCACATTGTTCATCTTTTGTTAACCTATCATTGTTAACACTCTAAACTTGCCAAGAAGGACCAAGTTAAGTTCAGTTTTAGGTTGTGACGTGCCATTCAGTTTCATGTTTCCAAAAAGTTTTAGTACTCCATTGAACCAATAATGGATATACGGTAATGCATCAAGAGAACATGTGGCTTTACTTTGAACCATAGGACCAGATGGTTGTTTTAGCAAGTCAGTGATTAAAACCCAGTGTGATAGATACCAGAAGGATTTCCATAAGTAACATCCAGTACAATTTTAATTTTGTCTGAAAAAGCCTTGCATTCATTTTGAACATTAACATGAAAATGTGTTTTAAAAATGTTTACATGGAATTTTGTGTACTCGATAATCAGAAGGTAGTTCTATCAAGATATTTTCTATTTTTTTATCAAGCGTTGAGTAATTCAGATTTATTTTTGTTTAAAATATTATTTTGATTTATATTTTTACTATTTCAGGCTTACTTAGAAGATTTCTACAGTTTCTGTAATGAAATGGGCGGGGCCACGGCTGATGTCATGTGTGAAGCATTACAGGTAATTATTAGTTATGAGATACATAATTTAAATACTTTAATATTCTTTGAAATTAGGAACCACTGTGTTAGCTCAATTGTAGAGTGCTCGCTCTGTAATTGGAAGGTCGTGGGTTCGATCCCCGGCGGGGTCTGACCCAAGACTTGAACGTGGGTAGTGACTGATCTTTCGCCAAACACTGGGCATTACGAAATGAAAGTCACGTTTTTTTCGGATGGGAACTTAATAAACGAGGTTCCGTGTCACGGTGGGCTTGGCACGCTAAAGAACACTGCTGTATAATGCCATCAACACAATGCACAGGCAAAATTTCTGCACCTTCGTCTATAGCTGACGACGTCTCGATATTAGTGAAATATTCTTGACTGGGATGTTAAACACCATTACTCACTCACTCACTCTTTGAAATTAGGGTTCTTGTGAGTATTTTTTTGACTTGAGTTTCATTGTTATAACGAGACATATAAATTTGTAAACTTTGAAATTTTGATCCATCACCACCATTTGTTTAGTCATATTTTGGTTTAATAAAGGGAAATTTGAAGGAGACTTATAAAGAAATACATAAAAGATATAGATTTGGGACTTCAAAACATTGTGGTCATAAGTAAGGTGGCAAAGTTATCAAAGGACATTACAACTAGGATTTACTCAACATGTTTTCAGTTATTACAAGATTTTACAGTATATATTGAATTTTTTTTAGTTTGAGGCTGACAGAAGAGCGTTTATAATCACAATAAACTCATTTGGTACAGAACTTACTAAGGAAGACAGAGCTAAGCTGTATCCACGATGCGGTCGTTTATATCCAGATGGTCTTTCATTACTGGCAAAAGCTGATGACTATGACCAAGTCAGAGCAGTGGCAGATTGTTATGGGGTAAGTTAGGTATAGTAGAAGCTGAATGAGCCTCATGGTTATTTGTTTGTCATCTGTTGTGCATCATTAACTTTTAAACATTTTCAACCTCTTCTAATGACATTGAAGCTGATATGAATGTTGTTTGGCCAAAGCCCTTTCAATTTTGTGACACATGTTGACTTTGGCCTTCATTCAAGGTCATAGAGACATTCAGTAACATTGTCTGTCATTTTTCTCAAAAACTAATTTACAGATCTTTATAAAACTTCACAGGAACAACCTTTTGGTGGATAAGGTGTGTCATTGCAGGGATTTATCAAGGGCCTATTTAGGGCCGAAATTCGGCCCAATTCCCAATGGAAAAACATTGATTTTTTCCCAAAATGGGCTGAGAAAATTCCCAATTAGAAAATCTACCAGATACATAGCTGAAGTCAGGTCATAAATGTGGCTGCTTTTCTCAATCTTCAATCAACTCAATACACTAAAAGCATTAGATTTAATCATTAATGGCATCAAAAATGATGTCAAAGTTTTCCCAAAATGAGCAAAAAGTTGATAGTTTTTCCCAATTTTTAGGCCTTTTCCCAAAAGACCCTGATAAATCCTTGCATTGGCTATTTATATTTTGATTATACACTTGGTTGGAGATTTCCTTATGAGTAACACTTACAATGGCATCTCATTTCAGCTATAACTTGTTTTAAAATAATTTTGATATTTAATTGTAGGGATACAAGGAGTTGTTTGATGGTGTAGGTACCAATGCAGGTGATAAAACATTAGAGGACAGATTTTTTGAACAGGAGGTAATTATGATCTTATTGAGAATGTCAAAATGGAGTTCCAATTTTTACATGTATCTTTACCTCTTGATTATTTTATGTACCTAGTACATGTAACCATCGTTACCATCTAGTTGGAATGGAGAACAAAGCAGGTTCGAGGTGGGCACAGGCTTGTCAAGGGTTTCATCAGTCGTGCTTGGACTACTGTCTCAACCATACCGTTGACTGGCATAGTTGTGTGCCATTTCTTGAGGCATGTTTTTAACATTTGGAAGTTAAAGTGCAGTAAAACACCTGAGTATTTTCTAAAGATACAGACAACTGTTTTACCTTTTTTTGACCTATTTCATAAATTTACCATACATATTAATTGAAATGTTTATTTAGTCTTTAGTTCATATTGGGAAAACACAGACATTTTAACTAAATTTAAAATTGATTTTGTTTGACTTTTTATCAGGTGAAGTTAATGAAGAATGCATTCATGCAGCAATATCATTTTGGTGCTTTTTACGCCTACGTCAAATTGAAGGAACAAGAGAATCGTAATATCATCTGGATCTCGGAGTGTGTGGCACAGCGACACAGGGCTAAAATAGACAGTTATATACCAATATTCTAAGTCAAAAACTTTATGAACAGTGTAATGCACTATACGTACATTGTTTTGTTTTACTGTGAGAAAAATCAAGATCCTTAAGAACTTAATGTGACATTCCTTGTACTTATAGCATCAACATGGATATTCCTGTTGGTTCCACATTGAACCCAGAAATATGAGTCATAAGCTGCATGGGACGAGGAAATTCTATATACATATGGGTATTTAAATTTCAAAATTTAATAAATAGTTTCGTCTTGCCCTGGATTAATTTGTTTAACCATTTTATGTCTGTGGTATTGTCCACAAATTGAAATGGATGACACTGGTAATAGTTAAAGGGGTAAAAATAATGTCACTAAAATATAACTTTATGGAAGCAATAAATCTTAATCTGTTTACAGATGTGGAATTTTGAAATCTGTGTATATTTCACATATTGTTCCCCACATATGTATAGAAGTAAATGCTAATTTATTATTAATGATTCTTAATATTGGTCAATTTTAATGATAAAAGTGCTAAATATTGTTATTTAAGAAGTTATTGTATTCAAAATCACCCATGTTGGCATCAACATATCATATTCAGTTTTGTTATTAGAAATCACTATTGATCTATATTGTCAAAACAAAAAATGAAAACACATAAAACAAATATTCTTACCATTTCCTGAAATTGAAATGACCTTAACCCATACTGATAAAAACTGTTACCATGACGATATTGCATTAGGATTTGATTTGTTATATGTGTATATGAATAGGAAAAAATGATGTTAGTAAGATGTTAGTAATAATAATTTAGTAAATTTTTGACAATTTTCATCACTAATTTTATCTATGAAGATATAGCCGAGTGGTTAAGGTTATGGAGTCATTATTGAAGGGTCGTGGGTTTAACCTTCCAGTTTTACTACATAGTTTATCTTTTAGACAGTCATTAAGTTTATCATGGCTTTATCTTTTAGACAGTCATTAAGTTTATCATGGCTTCAGTCCAACCAGCTGCTAATTTTAATTTGTACAAGCAAACATGCTGGAAGTTAACCTTGCCACAGACTGATGTCCCATCCAATAGAGTAGTATTTTACTCAAGGTCCCTTTATATTATTGAAACTAGAATAAAAACCAGGCCTGATGAGCCTATAACTTCAGTATAAGCTTGAAACAGACTTTAACTTTGTCTGTGTAAATTTGATAATTTCACATAAAATTTCCATACATGTACATGATGAATGGATGAGTTCCATTCCACAAGGTTGTGTTGATATGTGTAACAGAACATTCCATAAATACTTGTCTGTAGTTACTGTATATTACTGAGCAAGAACAATGTTTTTATTTTAATTACACTTTGTCTCATAATTATCCCATTAATAATTGTTTTATTTTGCAGTATGAACTTTGACGTTTAAATATTTTATTAAGGTCAAATGTCAAGGTCAATCCAATCTAGTCATGTATGTAATATTAGTTAATTATCACTCATTGGTGCAAGTCTTCCTTTTAGTCCTTGAAATCCTGTCATTTTGAAATCATTGAAAAATTGAAATCCAAAAAAATATATTAATTTAGCTATGTTTTTGTCACTAGTTTTAAGTATTAAAATTGAAAATGGAGAAAAAATAAACCAAATCTTGCTGCTAAGTATGTTAAAAAAGAAATCAATAAATCTCCTTCTGTATTAATTTACCAAAAGTTTAAAATCCAAAAAATTATCCACGCTGTTCAGGTATTTAAATTCAAAAAAGAAGAAAAATATTAATTTGTATGCTTAGTTTAGGAGAAAATTGTTCAATAAATCTCATTTTAAACCAAAATACTAGATCTTGGAATTTCTTCATTTCATACAATAGACAGAGATACGATTCTAGTAATACGATTCTTGCATTATTTGAGTGTGTATATACTACTTAGGGATTTACAAATTTACCATGTGATTAATAACCTTTAAAGTTTGTGCAGATTATTTTGGAAAATGTGTATGCAAATTTCTGGAATAAAGTGTTGTTGATTATTCCTAGAATAATGCTATTTTTCTCAAAAACATCAACTGATGCAATTCCAATTCAAAAGGAAATAATGGTTCTGCAAAAAACTTTAGAGGGTATGACATGGTACAGTGACGAATCCTATTTAACCATTTTTGTAAATTTCTTGTCTCATGATATTTTGATGATAGATTCATTTGCTTTCTTATAATCCTGAACTCCCTGTAACATGTGTAAGTAAATCTTTGTAAATGGATTGTGTACTAATATCTGTAATCGGATAACTTTTGTATTTGTCTTGTATATTTATATCAAATAAAAAGTACCATGAATCTTGTCTACAAAGGCTAACTACTATCAACTGTTGGAAAGGGAATGTCATTGACAGGTGTTGTTTGAAGATGTTGCAAAAGTCTAGAAATCCTTGTGATTATGACAAAGTGAGGTACAGTCAAACCTATCTTAAAGGCCACCTTTATATAAGGACTACCTGCTTTTAAAGCCAGTAAAATTCTATCCAAATTACTCTTTATCCATGTTATTTAAACATGTATATAAGAGCCACCAGTCCATAAAGCCTCTTTTATAGACAGTTTTCACTGTTACAAGTTTGCCTTGATAGACAGGCTTTGTTGTATTATAATGTTAGTTAATTGTAAAATGTGTATCAGTTCTCTGTGATAATTTTGTTTTCACTTTGTCTGAAAAATGTGTTTTTACTTGTAACTTTCGTCATATTTTCCGGTAAGCATGTGATATCTGTTTAAAAACTTGTCAAAATGGCTCTCCCTAAAATTTGAAATTTTGTTGTAATGTCGTGTGCAATCATATTAAGGGTATATCATTACAGATTCAGATATTTCAATGTGTTTATATGTTTTTTGGTCTTTACAGTCTTTTTTATTGTACTGTGACATTTTCTGATTTTTAACATTCCAAAACCAAGTTGTTATTGTATATTTAAGGTCTGGAGTGAAAGGTTGTCTCCCTTGTACTGCTGAGAGAATCTCGGTTAAATTTTGTGAAATATCGGAATTTGATGGTTCTTGATATTGATATTATATTATTCTCATTAGGTGAAGCCATACAATTAAATGAAAAATAATCCCACAAGTCATCTTTGGCCTTGTCATTTTGTGGTAGGTTATGGTAACCAATATTTTGACTTTCAATTCGTGATTTGATCAGTATTTAATTAATATAAAAATAATTCCACAAGTCATGTCAGTCCATACCAACTCTGCCATTACATGTGGTAGTTATGGTGACCAATATATTGCCAATTTGTGGTAGTTATTGAGACCGATTTGTTTATCCTTTTTCATACCGTGATCTGTTCAGTAATTAATTTATGATAAAATTTGCAATTTGCCAGACTATTAATTTATCTTCTTATTGTTATATCTCCATTAAGTGTTTTATGTGATATATATATTAGCATGTATATAAATAAGGATACTTATAGAAATGTTATGTCTTTGTTATGACATTCAAATAGTGTAGGCTGTCAGCTTGACCTTTCATTAGGAATATTCATATAGGACAATCCACCTAATACATACATGTAGGTAGTGTTGGGATGCACTGTTAATACACAAGCAATGCATGTTTCTCATGGTTTAGACGAAAGAAACATTTGTTTTCCCTTAACATAATTGTATAGTGTGTCAAGTTTGACCTTTAATTTGAATATAAGATTGAGTAAATAGACTATGTGATTTAGGTAAAACAGCATGTTTTATTACCATAAACACCCAGTACCCAGTAAAGCTATCCTCTATACTTATATATCAACTTGCTATATCCCCTAAATTACACAATGAATTTTCAAATTTAAGGTCAAACTTGACACACTATACTGTTGCATTATAAATATTCAGATTAAAGGTCAAGTGGACAGGTTAGTATATGTGTTAGATTGAGATCAAAAGATATTAAATATGTGATATGTAAACCAAGAATAAAAATAAGTTGAAATTAATTCATGTTGTTTTATTTTCAAATACTTTCTTTGTTCTTGAACACCTGATATCTTCATTTTTAAACAATAGACACTTCAATCTTTGTACCTAAACACCTAAATATGACTATAAACTTGATAACTTGGAGTGAGAGTAATGGTTGTTTTATGCCATGGTCAGGAATTTTTCACTTGAAATCAGTCAGTTATGGGATGGTGGAGAAAACTTGAGTGCCCAGTGAAAACACTGACCTTAGACAAGTGAACTGAAACTTTTAAGTTAACACATTAGTATCTGTCTTGAGTGGGATTTGAGCCTAGGTAGTGAGGTGCTGATCCGTACATACACTTTAGAGCACTGAGGCCTGTCTGCCATGGTGGAGGTAACTGGAGTGCCAAGTGAAAAATATTGACCTTCAACAAGTCAACTGACAAACTTTCATCCTTGGATCTGTACTTAGTGGAATCTGAAACTAGGCATCTTTAATCATTTTAAACCACTTGATTTACTTAAAATCAATGAAATGGGGTTTGCCAGCCCAACACATGACTTACATCCCATAACCTTTGTACCAAAACATATGATTCAATTTCTCAGCAAAAAATCATTTTTGTGAAGAACCATCTACTTTATGGATATAAATGTTGCACACAAACGTGTAGGGATTAACATGGAATGCTGGCAACCCCAATGAAATGCCAGTGATATGCCATGTTCAGTTGAACCCATCTGCAAGGTCACCTCTATATAAGGGTAACCTGTCCCTAAAGGTCACTTTTACTGGTTCCCTTGAGTGGATTTATAGACAGATTTCACTGTATATCAATGATCAAGTCTTGTTTTAACCTTGCAATAGTTTAATTCATTATAAATTAAATCTTTATATATTACATATACAATGTATATATTATATGATAAAAACAAAATTGTGTCCAACATGGTCTAAACAACATCAAAACATGTAAACAAGCTTCCAATATATCACACAACAATACAGCAGTTATGATGGAGGTTTCTATGGTGGGTGGTGCAGTAAATGTATCATGAACGGTACATTATCAAAAAGCATTACCAGATTATCAAGACATTCTAGATTTTGACCCTTTAAAAACATGTAGTCCTGTTGGGACATGACAAACCCTTTCCCAAAACCTGAAAATCCCACCATTTTCTGTAGTCTTCTAAAAATGTAATCACACCGTATTCGTATTTCATGATAAAATTTCTAAAAGGAAAATTGTGTTATATTGAATAAAAATAAAAACATGAAACTTACAACTTTGGTGATTCCACACAAATGTTACGGGTATCCTGTAATATGGTGACGACCCCAATATAAACAACAGTATGTATGAATATTTACATTTTGTAGTTTTACATTTTAAATTAGCACCATGCTCTTTGTATATTTCACAATGACCTTACAAATCATATCTAAGCACTACACTAGTACGCTAATAAAACTCCATGACATTCAAAAGAATACAGCTGAAAGTTTCTACTCGAAAATGCTTTAGTAATAATTGTAGTTAAATAAAGTACAGTAAAACCTCAATTCATCACCACCATTTGTTCAGTCAAATTTTGGCGTTATAAAGGGGTTTGGCGATAAATTAGGGGAAGCGGATAAAGAAAAACATAAACAAAATGAATTTTGGGACTTCAAAATAGTGTGGCGATAAACGAGGTGGCAAAGTTATGGAGGGGCAATATAACGAGGTTTTACTGTGTATATGCTTTGGCAATATTTGTAGTTAAATAAAGTTTTACATAATACAGGTAATAATAATAATAATAATAATAAATTTCCATTCAAAGACCCACAAGGGGCAAAAAACTTCATCTAGAGTTACAAAATGTATAAATCATCTAGCTCATTCAGAAAACTAATTGTGATAGTGCATCATAAGCCTATTTATTACAAGCTGGTCGGTTATATTACTCAAAGAATTTTATGTAAAATGGCTTTACTGGGTTGCACTTTAAAATAAAAAATATTATTATTATTGTAGGAAGGCAACAAACTCTAACATTTAATAAACAATTGATTTATTCCATATGGTTGGTGGCTTGGTCAAGCTAGGCTTTTGTGTGCCTTCATGCAGATAGCCTAACCAGACCACAAACCAAATGGAATAAATCAATTGTTTATTAAACACCACCTAACCAAAGTGGAGCATTGGAACTTTATAACTAGCTTATTATTATTATTATTATTATTGTTATTATTATTCACATTATTTTTATTATTATAATATGGGTGTATAAAATTTTAATCATTTATTCAATATATACTTGTATGTAATGAAACTACATGATATATCAAAGTATTACAATTTGATGTATAAACAATGACAGAATGTACTCTATACTTTGAGACAATTTTCTGTGAACTACAAAAATGGATTTCAATGATTTTGTAAGAACAAAAGGTAAAAATGGCACAGTATACAGGTATCCAAAAACAGCACTGACCTGTCAACTTGACCTTTCATTTAAATATTTATTACTGACAAATATATTTATGTTTAGTTTAATTGAATGGGAATTTATGTCAAAGTTAAGAATATTTCACTTATCGAAACATCACCAGCTATAGTTGAAGTAGTAGAAATTTTTACCTTTGCCATGTGCTCAGGGCAATGCAGGGAGGGTTCTTTAACATGCTGCACTTGCCCTGACACAGGGTATAAAAATTGAGGGAGAAAAACATAAAGGAAATAGACTTTTGGGACTTAAAAATACTGTGGTGATAAATGAAATTTGACTCTACTGTGACTATAATTGATTTGGCAAGGTTATCAAGGCTCATTTTACTTCACATGTGCAAAGATACTGTGGTCTTCCTATTTTAAATAAAAAACACAACTTGTTTGCATTATAATGTAAATTTACCAAGTATAAAAATAAATTGATAAAAAATCATTAAAAGTACATTTGTATATCCATTTTTTCAAAAGTACATTTGTATATCCATTTTTTCAAAAGTACATTTGTATATCCATTTTTTCAAATGTAATGAATATAATTAAAGCTAAGAGTGCCTGGAAATTACTGAATATGTTAAAATTCCAAATCTCCAATCATAATGTTTATTCAGAAATGACCTGTAAAACCCTATACACTTGTAGAATGATAAATAAATTCCATGAAAAATTGATCAAGGTATTGAAATTTAGGGATAAAAAGACACAAAAACCACCTAAAAAATCAACAAAATCAAATTCAGAAGTTTAGATCTGACCAATCAAAATGCTTGTAACAAAAGAAAATTGAATTATCAAACAAAGAACCAAAGTATTTTTTCATGTCATGTGGATTTCTGGTTTCAGCAAAGTTGTATTATAAATATATAAATACTAAAACATACTAACATCCTTATCTACTTATGTTAACAATACACATGTACTAATTATACCTCAATAAAACAGTAAAATTAAACATACACATTTGCATTCACAAAATGTGTAACAAAGCACACGCATGTACACATGATCACTATTGCATTTATAAAATTGCACTACACATTTAAACACATTTTAAAATTCCATCTACAACATGCTTAATATGTCTAATCTTTCTTCTTTTTGTCTTCTTCATCAAAAGTCATTCCATACTCATTTACTCGAGATTTATCAACTGGGTACAACCTGTTGTAATAGAAACAAAAAGAAATTTGAATAAAACAATTATAACTTCATGTGTAAACTAGAATTGCCCTAAAAGGAATAAGGATCTCAAACCCCCACCCTCCTGTAGCCCGACATCCTTTGTCCTCCTTGTCTCCTTGACTTTGGTGATATACATAAAAACCAGTTACAGCAACCACCTTATATAAAGTTATATTGAAGGCCAGTAAAATTTTATCCCAATACCTCTTTATTAATGTTATTTGAATCTGTATATATAAAGGTCACCTGTCCATATAGGTAACTTTTACTGGATCGCTTTAATGACCTTTATAAACAGGATTGACTGTACTTTGTCACACAAAATAGCAGTACTTTAAGACCAGCCCTTTAATCTCGTATCACTATAAATGTGTACATACAGTCATGCTGGTTTTCAAAATAATTTCTTGAGGTGATCACCAAACAACTTAAGACATGGTTGAAATGTTGTCTGCTCCTGTCAAGACCATTAACAAATCAGATTCCAGTATGTTACACAGGAATTATCAAACACCATCACTATAGTGATTCCTTGCAAACAAAAAAAAAACCACAATTTTATTTCGACTTACCATCGCTGATACAGGTAGACTACAAACACAACATCGTCACGGAAACAGGCTAATCTATGTGCTGTTGGCATGGTTATTATAAATGCAAATATATCATCTATAAAAGTGTTGAAAGCCTGAAATAAAAAGATATTTTATTACATTGCTTATAAATACTTCAGGAATCGTTATCTGTTTAATTAAAATTAATGGCTAGTACAAACATTTATGGTTTTGATAACAATATTTTGCTGGGTATTTAATTTCACAGTGAAATTATTTTCGGGTTGCTTGGTAACCGTGAAAAATATTTTAATATTTCTACTTATGCAGTATTAGCATTGTAGAACAAATCTGAATACTGTGCTATAATTCTGTGCTAAAAGTCTGTTATATAAGAAAGGTGCTATTAATATTTAGGAAAACATGACATTTCCAGCTACAGGATTCTTGGTTGTTGTTTTTTTTAAAAACAAAAAACAGTCGAGTTTCATTGTTGCTGAAGGGCATTGTCGATATTTGTGGACACATAACTCAAAACCATTTTGCACATTTCAACACATTTATACATTGCACCAGTTCATCTACATGTAGAAAGGGCACCACCAGATACAATGTGATGGACAGTCAACTGATTCAATGGGGCAAGGGTCTTGCACTTTTGATTGCTTCACATAAATGTACATGTAAGTAGGATAGGCAGTAACCTGATTTCATGTTAATAAGTATCAGCCAGTTCATAGGTCAGAGACATAACTTTTCAATAGGATCTGTAATGTTTTGTAAATTTTGCTTATACATTTTTTAGAAAAAAAATGAGAATTTTATCTTAATTTAATATGTATACATATCATTACATCACTAGCTTAAAAGAAGAAGAGAACTAGAATACAATACTGATAAATTTTTTATTTTTTCAGTTCTTGGATTTGTTATCTCAAATCTTACATTGGTTCCTAACTTTTTTGTTGAGTAAGTATCAAGTTACCCACCAATATATATCATACATACCTTATACATAAAGGCTCTCCATGGTAGATGTGCTACAGACTTAAACTGAAATAGGATTAAAATAATGTCAGTTATATCACACTGATAGCTGATCTTATTTCATACTGGTAAACTTTCCATTGAGTTATTCAAATTAAAAAAAATCTTATTTATATCTTTTGTTCGTGTGAAACAAATTGTAGTTTAAACAAATTCAGTGAATTAGGATCCCCGATCAGTAGATATTTTTTTTTTGATTTGCACTTATGATGAAAGGGCCATAATGTAACCGGTGTTAAAATATAATATAACTCGGTTGATTATAATTATTCCAACATTTATTCTCCAACCAGTACGCTATATATCACAAATAAATGTTCACCGTCCCTGTAGATAAAACAAATAAGAAAATAAGGGACTGGAAAACAACCTTAGCATACAACATAAAATAATAGTATAGACCATAGTCACGTGACCTGACAAACCACGTGACGAAACAACATACTGTGTACATGAGTCATGTGATCTTACAATTCATCACAGATATACATAACGTAAAATAAAAAACCATCCTAATAACTTATATATTTCGCTAATAGTTGCTTGAACTGACTAGCGGTATTATAAAATATGTTTGTAATTATATTTTGCCAAAAATAACAGTAGCTACAGTGAATAGTTGTCCGCTACAGCTAATTTATAAGTGAAGGTCAAACTGCCCCGTGTAAACTATTGAACCATGAGAAGATGAATATCACGGGCAGCAGCAATTAAAACTTATAAAACAAAGGGAAAACATTTACAAAAATATTAATAAGCCTACCAATAATATGGTTACTAGGACTTGGCACTCGTCCAATAAGCCTTGGTACAAAAAGAGACCTAAATAAACAAAAACCCAGTATAAATACATGGCAACAAATATGGTGTTTACAACCAAATTTAGCCCAATATTGTGAATTATCACAATATTAATAAAATACTTTACAGGAAATTTATTATTAATTTAACCAAAGAAAATCCTTATTCTTATATTAGAAAATTATTATTAAAACCTCTCATACTTTATGCAATAAAAAATATTAAAGTGCATGTGCATTTGAAATAGAAAATACTAAAGAAAACTAAAGTACATGGCAAAGACTGGAAATTTATGCTATAAATGCAGAGCACTGAAAATGACCAAAATAATGCAGAGAGTGTAAATGTAACTGTGTAAATACCTTGAGAATTTGTAGAGTCAAATACATGTACTAGAAAGCTGTTAAGTTGTTCAAAACCACACAAGAGCCAACACCCACTGACCACTTGCACATGAGTGAGAGTGAGTGAAAAACAGGTTTTAGAAAGGGCCAATGGAAAAAGTATAATAGCCAGGTCAGAGGTTAAGAAGAAAGACAACTCCACATTACACAAGACTACATATACAGTACAGTACAAAAGTAAAGGCACAACACATAACACAATACAAGAACAAAACCATGGACTTTAACCTACAAGTGAATAAAAATAAAATTAATGATCTGAAAGAGAAATGAATTATTAAAATAAACATAATTATCTTAATTAAATGAAACCTTAATTAAATAATTATTTACAGGCTGCCACATACTTCCCCGCCACAGAAAAGGATGTCCTCAGCCTTCATTTCTCGGATACAACTCTGATAATGGCTTTCATCAAATCCGATTCCATGGAGTTATGAGTACTGGTATCTCCCAAAGCTTGTAAATATCTAGCTCTTTTCAACCAATCTGGCTCTGGTTCATAAGTAAGTCGACATATATGACTGCCATCTCTTAGGTATTGTGGTTTGGTTTTAACTCTAGTTGACCTTCGTAACTCCTTTTCTACCGGATCAGATGAAATGTTGACTTCCTGTGGGTTCTGATTTCCAATCTCGGTCTCCGTTAACTTTGGAACAGTGCTAATTTCCTTTGGATCTATAGACTCCTCCTGCATAGTTGGTTCCTCCACTGCCAATTCCTTTAAACTTGTATCTTCACTTATTGGCTCAACTGTAACCGCAGTATCTAAGTCTAGTGGTCCAGACATCACAGTCTTCTTTGCAGTGTCATCAGCTAAATCAACTGTGTCTGGTGCAACTATGTTACCAATACCAATTGCCTGTATCTCTGGTGACTCATAAGCTTCTTCAACATGAGATTCCATAGTTTCTTCCTCAATTGTCAAGGTATGGTCGTCACCATGTAAAACTACTGGATCCTCTATTTTCAAGGGCTGTACACAATCGCCATTGGCATCCCCAGAAATATCCTCAATTACATCTGTAGATTTGGATTCACCATGTGTCATAATGGTGTCATCTACTCCTGAAGCTTCCAGAGTGACAATATAAGAATTCTCAGAGTCAGAGTCATAAGCATGTTCCTCAGTGTAGTCTACTTTAGGTGTTAACTTCTGCCTTCTAATTTTTTCTTTCAGCCATATGGGTTTCGGTGGCGGTTCTGGTTTAGATGTATTCTGTACTACCATAGAACCAATGGGATGTAACAAATTTCTATGTAGCGTCCGCTTATTGCCAATACCATCTTCCCTCTGCACAACAAAGACTGGTATATCTGGATTTGCCTGGCTAATCACTATATATGGTTCTTCCTCCCAGCGGTTTGCCAGCTTATGCTTCCCATCAAAAGCAACAACTTTAACCAACACACGATCACCTGGTTGTATAACTGCTCCACGAGCTTTGCTGTCGTAGCTATGTTTTTGATGTTTTTGAGCAGACTGGGTATACTTGTTGGCTAACTCATAGGATCTTTGAAGTCTGTCTTTAAGAGCTTCAGTATACTTGGTCAACGACTTATGATGTCCATTTAAGTCCACACCGAAAGCTAGATCCACTGGCAATCTTGGATAGCGACCGAACATAAGCAGGTATGGTGATTGGCCTGAGCTGTCATGTCGCGCACAATTATAAGCGTGAACGAGTGCAGCAACATGAGACTTCCAATCCTGTTTTTTCGCTGGTTCAAGTGTGCCCAACATATCCAGAAGTGTTCGATTAAACCTTTCGCACATGCCGTTCCCCATGGGATGGTAAGGAGTAGTACGGCTTTTCTTGATCCCTGTTATGTTGCAAAGCTCTTTAATCAAATTGCTTTCAAAGTTGGCACCTTGATCTGAATGTATGCGTTTTGGAAGACCATAATGTACAAAGAAATGGTTGAATAATGCATCAGCTGTTGTCTTGGCTGTTTGGTTCTTGGTAGGTATGGCTTGAGCATATCTCGTAAAATGATCTGTTACCACGAGAATATTGTTGTATCCACCCTTCGATGACTCGAGTGTAAGATAGTCAATGCATACCAACTCCAGTGGCTGTGTTGTTGTAATATTAACAAGTGGTGCTCTTGAATTCACTGGTGTTTTTCTAATGACACATCTATGGCAGTTCTTAATCCAGTTCTCAACATCTTTTACCATTCCAGCCCAGAAAAATCTATCCCTGAGTAGACTTAATGTCTTATCCCTGCCAGGATGTCCTACATCATTATGGAGCCCCTGTAACACTTCTGTAATGTAACGTGTTGGTACAACAAGTTGGTCTTTGACAACTCCATCCATTATAACTTGACGAGTAAGTACACCGTTAACAAATTTAAGCTGATGGAAAACTTTCGACAAAATTCTACTATCTTCTGAATTATTCTTAGGTTTCTTTCCCTCTCTTGTAAATTTCATCCACTGTGATAACATTGGGTCTTGACTTGAGCTGATCTCCAATTTCTATTGCTAAATTGCTAATATCCTGTCCAGGTGATTCGTACAAACTGCTGTCAACTATAGCTGCAGAACATGGCAGTATCTCCACTATTGGAACAGCATGTATTGAATTACAAATCGCTTTGATGGAATCAACGCCAATATCCTGAAATTCTACATCTTTCTCTATTCCAGGTAATCTTGACAAGCAATCTGCATCAGTGTTGTGCTTTCCTGGACGGTACTTGATGTCGAAATCATAATCGCTTAATGATGCCAACCATCTGTGCCCTGTCGCATCTAATTTTGCAGACGACAATACGTATGTCAGTGGATTATTGTCGGTGAATACTGTAAATTTCCTCCCATAAAGATAATCACTGAATTTCTCTGTTATAGCCCATTTCAAAGATAAAAATTCAAGTTTGTGTGCTGAATAATTCTTTTCCGTTCTACTTAAACCCCTGCTAGCATAAGCAATGACACGTGGTAATCCATTCTGATGCTGATACAAAACCGCACCTAATCCAACCTGACTTGCATCGGTGTGAATAACAAAAGACTGAGTGAAGTCTGGATAACCAAGAACTGGAGCGGAAATAAGTGCATTTTTGAGTGTATTAAATGCAGTTTCATGCTCTGATGTCCAATTCCATGATGGGTCAACTTTCTTTTTCCCTCGATGTTTCTTAGTTGGTGGTGGCATGATATCAGTGAGTGGTCTTGCAATTTTACTAAAATCCTTGACAAAACGGCGATAGTAACCACAGAAACCTAAGAACTGTCTGACTTCGTCCGCACACGTAGGAACAGGCCAATCCTTAACTTTCTGTATTTTATCAGAATCGGTTTCAATGCCATCCGCAGAAACAACATGACCAACATATTTAGCCTTGGGTTGGAAAAATGAGCATTTTTTTGGAGAAAGTTTTAATCCACATTTCCTGAACCTTTGAAATACTGCCTCCAATCTTTCGAGATGTTCCTCATATGTTCGTGAAAAAATAATAACGTCATCTAAGAACACGTAACAAATATTATGATGGAGACCATCGAGAATTCCTTCCATAAATCTTTGGTAACTAGCAGGAGCATTTGAAAGACCAAATGGTAATTTAGCAAATTCCCAAAACCCCAATGATCCAACAGTAAAAGCTGTTCTATGTTTGTGTTCCTCGTGTATCTCAATCTGATGATACCCAGATTTGGCATCTAAAATAGTGAAGTACGAGTTTCCACCTAATGCATCTAATATCTCCTCTATTCTGGGTAATGCGTAATTATCTTTCCTTGTTCGACGATTCAGCATTCGATAATCAACACACATTCTCAAAGACTTGTCTTTCTTACGCACTAGAACGATATTACTGCTGAACGGACTAAAAGACTTCCTGATTATTCCACAAGCCAATAACTGCTTAAGATGATCCCTTACTTCGTTGTACATATTAGGTGGTATCCTACGATGTCTCTGTTTAAACGGAGCATCATCAATTAAGTTAATATAATGTTTGACTCCTTGCACATTTCCAATATCAAAATCCCCCTTAGAAAATACATCATGATAATCCATTATCAATTTCTTCCCTTGATCTAATTCTTGCGATGATAAAGTAGATTTCGGAAATTTCATCTGGTCCAAAATGTCATGTTCTTTACTTTCTTGTGTTATGTTGTTTCTCTCCGATTGTATTGATGTATCCTCTATCTCAACTGGTTGAAGTTCGCATATTAATCCTTTAGGTTTAACAACGACAGTTCTAGTTGTAATATTGGAAATCTCAACTGGTATCGAATTAACACCATTATATTTGTATGAAATAACTAGTGGTGAAATGTCCAAGTCGGTGGGAATAACGGAGTTTGCTGTAGCTTGCAATGTAGCACAAGTGTCGTGATACTGTATCTCCTTATCTAAATAACCGGTTATTGTAACTGTCTTGTTAGCTGGTATAACAATGGTTCCCTGTTCCGCTGACCTAACAAGTCCGAGACGATTATTATTTCTTGACAGTGACTTTTCTTGTAGAACAAGACAACGGAAAGCAAGATAACAAGATGTGTGCAAGTCAGCAGTTTGTAAGTAACGAATGCCATATTTCTGTTCACAAAGTCCCATTAAATGTTTAATAATGTTTGTACCTATCAATAGTGGAACACGTGTATTGTATAAACTATCAGGAACAACTAACAGTAAACAATGCTGAGTATCTTCCACAGGTATACCAGTTATTTTCAAATCTGCCTCAATGTATCCCTCATAAGGTAACATATAACCATCTGCACACTCTATCTTTAAAATTTCATCAATAGATTTTATCGGAAAATCTGTCAAATGTGACGAATAAAATGACTTACTAACAGTAGACACGGTGCTACCAGTATCGAGTAATCCCTTAGTAACAATACCATTAATTACTACATCTACTTCGTTGCACTCCCCCACTAAACCACCAATTACAGTAGATTGTTGTTGACAGTTGATTTGGTTAGGGGTTCTGCGGTCATAGTCTATGGACGGCCCCTTCGTCGCATAGACCCCCTGAAGTTTAAATTACCCCTACGTGTATGATCCAGACGTACCCTACAGCCAATCTGAACATGTCCCATCTGACCACACCTATAACACATAGGACCCAGATCCGTATCAAATACGTTATCATTAGCTTCAGGTTGTTGCATTTGTTGTTCCTGAGTAGAATTATTTTGCGACGGATAACTAGTATTCCTAAATCCTCGACTACCCATATTCCTACTCCCAAAATTACGTTGTCCATTAGTGTGACCCCTAGATTGTTGATAAGATGTATTTGGCTTAAATTGCGATTTCAAAGATGACATTTCCGTTGTTAACTTATTAATAAGTCCCCGAATTTCCTTAAGTTCGGAATTAGATTCTTGTTGAGTAGATGTTGATGCTAGCTTTGCAGTTGTTACCTTTGTATTTGTTCTTTCTTGTACACGCCTACTACGATTATATTCTACCTCTCTAACCGCTGCACGCAACTCATCAAAATCTGACAAAGTTTTATAAAGATGACCACAAACATCCTGCAATTCTGGTTTCATTCCTTGGAAAAACATAGCATGTAATTTATCATTTGCTTGTGACGGATGAACATTGCCAGTATCAATAGCTCTATTTAAAATATCTTCCAGACGACAACCCCATGTTGTTACATCCTCAGCTGGTTGTTGACGAGCACTGTAAAACTCCGCCATGATACTCTCTTCAGCATCAACGGGTCCAAAAACTTTCCTTAGTTTACTGACAATCTGTGCAACAGTAGCATTTGTACCCAAACGCATTCCAACTTTCAATGCAGAACCCTTCAAAGACCGATCAATTGCATTTTTAATAATACCTTCAGCATAACCAGACTGAACTAAACGCTGAACTTGAAATTGCCATATTTCAAAAGAAGTTTCATTTTTTCCCTGATCTCCTGAAAATGTTTCCAAACGTGGAGATTGTAAAAACGAGGCACTGCTGATTGTTGATGATGATGAAATCGAAGCAGTAGTACTAGACGTTGATGTAACGGTTGTTGTACTAACTACAGTAGATGGTGCAGATCCAATTGCAGGGTCAACATCTCCCTCCATTGATGTCGCTTTTAAATAATCTTTCATAAATTGACGTAAATCAGCCGATGATTTTATTTTTGGTTTCGTCCCTAATACCTTAAACATTTCAGACAAAACTTCCATTTCCTCCTTAGTTAAACTTTCCTCAGTCTCCTCCATTTTCTCAGATTTAATATCCTCCTCAGTCACTTCGATCGACATTGTAACGCTATCCAAATAACCAACACAAAATTCAAATAATCCAAATCCCAAACAAATCCACAAAACTCGGAAACTATTCAATGAAATCCAACCAAAATCTCCAACAACTATTAAACTCCCCAACTTAACTAAATAATCTTAATTACAGGGTGAAATATCCCCTAATATTCACCCATATTGCCATAAATAATCTTAATTACATGGTGAAATATCCCCTAATATTCACCCATATTGCCATAAATAAGCATGCAAAGATAAATAATCTGAAAAAGAAAAAAATAGCTTATCTAAACTAACTAAGTCTTAACTAAATAAATAAATAATATCATCAAATTAATGATGACAATACCAGTGACACTTACCAAAATCTGTAAATTATTCTGCAATACCTGTGCTTAATTATTTATATAAAAAAAAACATATAATTGTTAAACATGTAATATTATACATATAACATAAAACATGAAACACAGAACATAAAAAAACAAGAATAGCACAGAGTTGGGAAATGGATATAATGTAGATAGTATAGAGTATGACAACACTCGATACTAATAATATATAATAGATGCAGAAAATTGTATTACGAGTAAGCTATATAGCTGAAACGCAAGTGTGTATATGTACAACAAATGTATAAATGTATTGCAAGTTGTACCAGAAACGCAAGTGTGTATATGTACAACAAATGTGTAAATGTAATGCAAGTTGTACAAGCAACACTACCCAGATTACTAATGCAAGGGGAAAACGTGAGTTCCTAAATGTGCATTATGTTATGCATGCAACACACAAAATTATCAATCTCACCAAAAAAACCTAATGTTTCTGCACAACAGAAAAAAATAATATATATAACCAGACCAGCAAACAAAACAAAAATGAAAATAATTGTTTGTCGGTTCAGTTACAAGTCGCACAGATCATGAGATCTAAATAAAGGGGACACACGGATGATCAATAATGTAATGGACACACGGGCGTATGTACATACTTCTTTTGAGCTCTCAAAAAAAAAAATAAATAAATAAATAATAACACCAAGTTAGAACGAAATCTTAAATGTAAACAAATCAAAAATGTCTATATATATGGCCAATCTAATGTCTATCACCGCGAACGACAGCTGTAGTAATGAATATTACAATGTCATTATTTAAAACGTATGTCTGTGTAATTACACTGTGTGTCCAAAACACAAAATAAATAAAGTCCAAAACACGTGAAATAATCTAATTTCTGAAACTGCGACTTTAATAATTGTTACCTTACTTTCCACAACATCCTTCCTTCATTCGCAAACAGTAGACGACGTCTTAGTATTGTCTAACAACGACAATATACGAAAATTTAAACTAAAAAAACTAAACACTGAAAAACTGCTTCCCCCGGAAGTACGATACGGTGAAGGTCATCTGTCGAGACGTTGATGGACGAGTCCAAACTGCTACGTGGGCGCCATTTTGTAACCGGTGTTAAAATATAATATAACTCGGTTGATTATAATAACTCACAGGAAAATGATCAAACCAAATTAGTAATAATATGCCTATCTCCTATCAATGCTGATACTTTTGCACCAGTGCTTCATAGCTTTGGAAAATTATTCTGGACACAAGGAAGTTTGAATTTAATATCCCCTTTTTTCCAAAGATGGAGGATAAATTATCATAAAAGGTCATTGTCACCTTGAAAAAAGGTATATGCTATATATCAGGTGACTGTAATCTTGAAAAGGTCAAGGTCACCTTGTCCCCAAATTTTAACAAACTTACCTTATAATTAACAAATAACTGTGGTAACATAAACAAGAAACCAAAAGCATAAACACCTGAAAAATAAATAAATTTATTTTATGATTATCGTTGCTATTAAAATCATGAAAATTCTCTAAAAAAATATAGCATTAACATACTGCATAACCTCCATCTTCTTCCTGTTTTATGATTCTAGAATGCTTTAAGAAAGACTATTTTTTGCATTGATTTTAGTGGGAAACTTGCTCAACTGTGAATATAGCAGAGAGCACAAATACTTCTGTCCCCAACATTGCCTATGGGGGCCAGACCTAAGATTTATTCTTGTGACCTAAATTTGGTATGCAATACATCATCTCATATTGGTACACTATTGGAAATTTGATCAAAATCCATCCACAGATGGGAAAGTTATAGAGCAGACACAATACTGGCACAGATAGACCAATGAAATGATAGAATAATAAATTAAAAAGGTGATTCCTATACCGCCCCAACCATCCTCATTTATGAGGGTAATATAGCCTCACTTGATTGACAATTTCATCTGTAAGCAGAGAGTTACAAGTTTGGACCCATCAAAGTCTGAAACAAGTCTGAATTGACTGAACAACTGGTTGATCTGATTCAATTGGAAATGTGACTGAGCTCTTTTACATATCTTCAACAAGAGTGGTAAATACCTATTTAGAATTGAAAAAGTACATTTTTGGAAATCAAATGCCATCTGACTTTCTTCACACTCCATGTCGAGTCGAGATGATGAGCATCAGTTTGACATTAGTCATCTAAACCTTGTGCAAGAGAGATTAAAATTAGCTTACCATTGACTAGACTTTGTATACACCAAGAATACCAACTGAAAACAGAGAAAAAAAAAAGAAAATTCATACAAGTGTACTTATAAAACAACTATATACAACATACAAAGTTACATCTGAAACAAATATGAAATTAAATGTCTTGTCAAAGATATTATCTACTTTGCTTCAGTCTATTTCGATCGTTTGTAGTTGTAAGCGCCCTCATGCAGCCTGTCAGGGGTTTGAACACATGACTTGAATCACAAATCTGTGACCTTAACCATCTGACCATATGTCCACAGACATAAAATAATTAAATTTTGGCATTAATACAGTTTTCCGATTGGTTTAAAATTTTTGTCTTTACCTATATTGACAAAATTTGACTGATATACTTAGCTGGCTTCTAAAACCCACATATTGTTGTCAACATCAATAACGAGTTTTATTAGAAATCAAACAGTGTAATCCCGATTCATGGAAAACATTTACAATTTACAGTACCATTTTAAAGCCAAACCATGGAACAGAATACAATTTTCCTTCTAAGTTTTAGTTTTTTGTGTCAAATATAAGAATTTGCTGTCTATATGCAGAAACAAAATTATTTTGTATATTGTGTCTCCATAGAAACATGTAAATAAAAGTAACAGTAAATAATATCCTATTACTGACCTTTTATGTGGTACATATAACAATGAATATACAGCGCCACCTATACACAAGGGAGCTAATAAATACGACAGGTACTTCATAGCCTGAAAAAGAAGTATAACAAGCATTCTGAGAGTATTGCAAAACAATACATAGTCCCCTACCGGTCGCATATTTCACTAATCCCAAAGTTTTAGGTAAAATGTACATTATTATATGGTACAAAGATTTATAGTTATAAATTATTCGTGTTGTTCAAGATGAAAGCAAAACTTGATCATAGTAAAATCAAAAACCAGCAATGGAGTTCTCAAAAATTCATTATCTGCAAGCATGTAGCAAAAAGTGCAAAAAACTGAAATTTCATTGAATTTTCAAAGTTCAAAGGGCCATAACTCCCATAAAAACTAGTGGAATAAAACGAAACGTAAACTTGATCTGTAACTCATCATGGTTGACCTGCATACCAAAAAACAATACATTAACTGCAAGCGTGTAGAAAAAAAGAGCAGAAAACTGAAATTTCAGTGAATTTTCAAAGTTCAAAGGGCCATAACTCCCGTAAAAATTAGCAGATGGAAACCAAACATAAACTTGATCTGTAACTCATCATGGTAGAGTCACATACCAAACATTAGTTCCATTTCTGCGTGTAGCAAAAGGTGCGGAAAACTAAAATTTGTGTGAATTTTCAAAGATCAAAGGGCCATAACTCCGGTAAAAATTAGCAGATGGAAACGAAACATAAACTTGATCTGTAACTCATCATGGTAGACTCATATACCGAAAATCAGTTCATTATCTAAAAGCATTTAGAAAAAACATGCGGAAAACTAAAATTTCAGTGAATTTTCAAAGTTCAAAGGGCCATAACTCCAGTAAAAATTAGCAGATGGAAAAGAAACATACACTTGATCTGTAACTCATCATGGTAGGCTCATATACCAAAAATCAGTTCATTATCTAAAAGCATTTAGAAAAAAAGTGCAGAAAACTAAAATTTCTGTGAATTTTCAAAGTTCAAAGGGCCATAACTCCGGTAAAAATTAGCAGATGGAAATGAAACGTAAACTTGATCTGTAACTCATCATGGTAGGCTCATATACCAAAAATCAGTTCATTATCTAAAAGCATTTAGAAAAAAAGTGCGGAAAACTGAAATTTCAGTGAATTTTCAAAGTTCAAAGGGCCATAACTCCAGTAAAAATTAGCGGACCACAATGAAACGCTAACTTGATCTGCAACTCACCATGGTAGACTCATATACCAAAAATCAGTTCATTATCTAAAAGCATTTAGAAAAAACGTGCGGAAAACTAAAATTTCTGTGAATTTTCAAAGTTCAAAGGGCCATAACTCCGGTAAAAATTAACAGATGGAAATGAAACGTAAACTTGATCTGTAACTCATCATGGTAGGCTCATATACTAAAAATCAGTTCATTATCTAAAAGCATTTAGAAAAAAAGTGCGGAAAACTGAAATTTCAGTGAATTTTCAAAGTTCAAAGGGCCATAACTCCAGTAAAAATTAGCGGACCACAATGAAACGCTAACTTGATCTGCAACTCACCATGGTAGACTCACATACCAAAAATCAGTTCATTATCTACAAGAGTTTAGAAAAAAAGTGCGGAAAACTGAGGTGTGACAGACGGACGGACAGACGGACGGACGGACAGACGGACGGACAGACAGACAGAGTGCAAACCTAAAGTCCCCTTCGGCTTTCGCCGGTAGGGGACTAAAAAGAAACAAAAGTTATTGTTATGTCACAAAAATATCACAAAATATTGAAATGAGAAATTTGTATCAGATATTTATTAAATAAATGAGTGAAGGAGAGTAACTGAGTCCCCTACCACCCCTCCCCAGTGTAGTTATGATTCTGTCATTTACATCAAGGCAGTCAGTTCAGGAATGGCTGGAATTAAAAAAATTCTTGATAAAAACAATCGATCAATTTTCACACTAGGATTTGTCTGAAGTAGAATTTGAACGTATGCGGTGAGAGGTGATGGGATCTGTAGATGAGAAAGTTACGAGTCTTTGGCATTTAAATTGACCTAAATTTCAAACACTGGGTTTTGTAGGGGAAGGCCTTGGTGTTCTGTACCAAATGAACTATTGGCACTATAAAATCCATCTCTAGACAGTTCAATGATTAATTTAGTACATTTATTTACCTGTGCATCAAATTCTTCTGTTTCCTTCTCCTTATCTGATGTTGTTCCCAACTAAAATGAAAAAATATATATTACAGTGCAAAACTCAGACAACAAAAAATTATTTAGACACAGTAAAACATGTATATTAAGATCCAAGGGAACCTAAGATATGTGAACTTTATAGACAGGTCTCGCAGTAAAACCACCCAAGGGAGATAATAAATATGGACTTTGTAAAAAGTGATCTTACATGTACAGTAAAACTTGTATATAAAAACCACCTATGGGAACCTAAGAAATATGGATGTTATAGAAGGGAAGTTTTATACAGTAAAACCATCCAAGGGTCTATGTCCATATGGACTTTATAGACAGGTGGTTTTTATATAAGGTCACTAAAGCAGGATTTACCTTACATATCAACTTTAATGGGGTTCTGCAGCCTACCGTGTGATACCAGACTGTGCAGAATGATATCAATTGCAGAATTCTCCCTTTTTTGCAAAAAATTAGGGTTTTTCCAGAAAACAAGAGGCCCATTGGGCCTGATACGCTCACCTGATAAATAATAGCTTGAATGTCAAATGTCAAAATCTTTTATAATAGTAACGATTTAAGGCTAAAATAGTGAAGTACAAAAGTAAAAAAAAAAAAAAACTAGGTCATTTTGGGATTTTTGGTATCTGTGACCTTGACCTTTGAACCTATGACCTTAATCTATATATCAAAATGATCGTTACATCAATACTAACAATATTGGGATATGCATGTATATACAAAAAATTTATAGTTTTTTGAGATAATTAGTCATTTCAACATTGTTTTGCATCTGTGACCTTGCCTTTGAACCCATGACCTTAATCTATATATCAAAATGATTATTACATCAATGCTAACAATATTCATATATATATGTCTATACAAAAAGTTAAAAGTTTTCGAGATAATTAACCAATTTGGTATTGTTTCGCATCTGTGACATTGACCTTTGAACTTGTGACCTTTTTCTATACATCAAAATGATCGTTGTATCAATATCTATTACATTCTTATATACATGCCTATATAAAAAGTTTATCGTTTTCCAGATAATACTTAAAATCAGAGGTCAAAAAAATTAGGTCATGACCTTCACAATTGACCTTGACTACATTTGGAAGATAATCACAAGAATATGTCAAAACTGAAAACCCCATGTCATTATCTGGTCAAATAGTCAAGTTATAACAATTTGAAGCTATTTTACGATTTTTTTTTAAATTAAACACAAAAACGTGTAACCTATTTTTTGTCCGAATTTCACAAAATGAACAAACTATAGGCTTAAGACCCTAGAGAAGCCAAATAGATTTTTGTCTCAATTATTGGTTTTGCAGAAGAAGATTTTTTAATATTTTTGCACCCCTAGGTCACCTTGACCTAGTTATGGTAGCCATGGCAACGCCATAGACAAATCTGAATTGCACCGGCCCATATATACTTCTTACCAAGTTTCATTGAAATCTGTCTTGTAGTTTCAGAGGAGATGTTGAAAATAGGTGTTAACGATGCACGCTTACACGCACACATACACAGGCTGCGCTATGCCATAAGCTCACATGACCTTTCGGGCAGGTGAGCTAAAACTCAATTTCATTGGAAATACATGTACAAATGTAATTATTCCACACAAATATCATTTGGTAGCATGCCAAACACCAGTAAACCTGTTTTTCTTTATACCTACTGAAAACATCACTGTCATAGTAGTTGAAGGTACAAGACATAGAAGTAACTCACTTAAAAAAACAGGGTTGTCATGGCAATTATGCAACAACTAAGGAGGTGATTATACAAACCTGGATAGATGGTAATCTACCAGTCCAACTTAAACTGACTTTAAAAGCTTTCTTCACTTTCCACACCTATTAAAACAAAAATAAGGAAGTAAATTGTATTTTAAATATATTTTTTATTTTACAAAAACCTTAACTATAGAAATGAAAGACCTTCAATGAGTAAAACAAAAATTAACATTGCCAAGGTTAGGAATACAAATGTTTGTATGTGTTGTCAATGGCAACATCAAGAGGCAATTCCTACAAGCAAAGGTTAGAAACAGTCTGACCAATCAAAATGCTTTAATAAAGCAGGATTGAATATTAATCAAACAAAACATAATCATATTCCACTTGTATATAATAACTCTGATAAACTCTGGCATTAATACATGTATAACCTCTGATCTTTAAATAAATGCTGCCTTTCAATTGCTACCTTTATATAACCCCTGACCTTTATAAAACCTCAAAATCTCACCTCAATAATAGTACCTATACCAGCAGGTATTAAAACTAACAGACTTGTCTCTTCATCCATTAGATAGAAAAATATAATAATAGTTGATACACATCTCCATATAACTGTAAATGAAACAAGAAAAAATATAATAAATCTATGTATAAAACAAGTAAGAGTTGAGTAGATGGAGTATGGAGTAATGGTGTTATATGCCTTAGTCAAGATTCTTTCAATTATATAAGGCAGTTGAGACAGTTTAGAGATGGTAAAGGAAATCAGTATACCTGGAGAAAACAACCAACCTTTGGCAAGTTAACTGACAAACTTTCTCACACCAGGATCTGCTGAATGGAATTCAATCCTAAGTCATAAATGATGACTGGTCTTTTACCACCAAGCACTTCTTAGAAATAAAAGTCATACATGTAGGTCTGTCAGATGAGACTTTAAAATTTTGATGCCTCATGTCTCAGTAGGTTTGGTATCTTAAAGAACCCCCAGTGCAAATTACACAAAGCACACAGCAAAGGTAAAAATATTCCAAATATCCCATTACAGTCAAACCTGTCTTGTATAAAAGCCAACTACTGGAACTAGTGAGAGTGGCCTCTAGGACCAGAGATAGCCAAATTTGAAAATAAATAGTTTCTTTAATTGCAAAAATGTTACCTGCTCTTGTGGATAGTCCCACCATAGTTTTTCTATTTTTCCAATAACTGATATCATTTTTAAAAGCTAAGAAATCAAACAATAACTGAAAAATAAAATAATTTTTTTGATTAAAATTAAATTCATTCATATGTACACGTAGCAGTACTAACAGTTCTCCATATTTCTTAAAATTTATGTTAAAACCTGGTCTTAGAATATATCTGTGAAAAATCTAATAATTATGTGTAATGGTCATACATGTGTACCATATGTATAAGATTGAACTTAAATTAGTTCATAAATAAATCTGTAATGAATATAATTACCGTAAATCAGGTTATTTTTGCGTGGTGCAAATTTTGCAGATTTTTCAATAAATGTGTATATTATTTTTTGTGTGTTTAATTTTTGCGGATTAAACATTTTCAAGACACATTTACTGAAACCGTTAAAATGGTAAACTACTGATAATAACATCCAACACAACGATCTGGGTGAAGACGACAATCTCAGCCAATCAGAATTCAATTATAAATATATTCTGTATGGTCAGAGTACTTCCTTTGTCGGTTGAGTAAACATAGTCAGCTGATAGTAAAGTTAAGTGTAACCAAGCTGATGTTAATTGATAATTAAACTTAATTTGCAACACCTGTGAGTAGTTTTTATTTTGTTTTCATTAGTAAATCTACTTGTGACTCGAGAAGACATACAACTATATCTTAATATGTATTTTAATGAGTAAGCCCCTATATATGTCGGCAAACAAATTAAACAACACAGAAACGCTTTGTAGATATAATTTCTACCAAATCGGACCATTTTTTCCATAATTGTTAAAACTGATAAAAAATAAATAGAATCTAATCATAGTTAATTAATACATGTAAAATACATCATACTGAAACAAATATTTTATGGGATGATAACCACTTTACCGGGAATATACATGTAATATTATGATCGACAATTCTGGGAATTTTTAAGTGCAATTTTTTTGTGATGTAAATATTTTACGAGTTTAATTTTTGCAAATTTTTTAATCCGCAAAATTGCCAAAAATAAAACCACAGCAAAAAAATCCCAATTTATGGTATATCCATCATGGTTTTTAGACAGCCATGCCGGATGCAATTTCCAATCTGCATCAACCAAAGATCTTTTTCAGCAAATTTTGATTTTTATTTGGCCCAGCTGTTACACATAATAAGATTTTTAAAGTATTGGGTTAAAATTACACCTTTTTTTGCAGAAAATTGGTCCACAATGTTTTTCAGGGCTAAATATCTGTTATTCTATTGTAATGATGGTCATCTTGAATTTTTTATGACCAAGCAAGATCTGCATCATCCAAAGATCTTCCTCACAAAATTTGGTTATATTTAGCCAAGCACTTTCAGGATAAAAGACAAATCTTTTGTTTTCAAATGGCACCTGCCCTTATTAAACTCATAATAAATCAATTTACTCACATGTAAAGCTGCTACTGCGAATGTTAATATAAGAAAATAAAAGTTTGTGTCTGTAAATATCCCTTTAACTTCATCTGTATCTTTGTCTGTAAAACCTATATAATAAGACAAATATACATGTATTATAATTCCGTAAAACCTATATACATGTAATAAGACAAAATATATATACATGTATAAAGTATTAACCACAGACAGGTATGTAGAACTTAATGGTTGAGTAATTTAAAGTGCTGGCTCAGAGGTTACAGCACCTCTCACTGCCTAGGTTCAGATCCCATTCAGACAGATGCCATTGTGAAGATGTTTGTTAGTGTTAAACTTTCTCACACTAGGATCTGCACGGGTGGAAGTTGTACATTTGGGGGCGAGAGGCACTGTGATCTGAAATCACATGATTTAGATACTTGGCCACCAAGTTTCCTGTCATACACGGGGAATTTAGGAACAAAATTGAAATCAGATCTAGCTTATAATTGTGATGTATTTTTGTCCCGTGTCTGCTTAAATTTAAAATTATGATAGAATTGAGGTTCTAGTCAATTTTTGTAAAATAAAAGAAATAAAATAAAAATATAACTAAAGTAAAACCTATATATTAAGACCACCTGTAGGAAATGTGGACTTTACAGACTAGAAACCTCTATAATGACGTTCTTTGTGGTTGAAATATAAAGCTAAAGGACCTTAAAATACTGGTCTTAATTGACAGTGGTCTTTATATAGAGTGGTGGCTAT